>UESW01004252.1:856111-986111 GCA_900491605.1 Calamus simplicifolius
TATCAAAAACCTTGAGCTTATTCAAAATGAAAGGAATGGACTCTAAATGTTTAAACTCACTGAGTTTTGAATCAATTTGAGAAAGAAGTTTCAAACTCTATATTGAAGATTTCAAAAAGGAATTTTTACACATTATGATTCAATCTATGAACTCTTGAAACATGTCTTGAATCCATGCTTAATGTCATATTTAATATATTCAAGTCACATTTATATCTAAATTTATTTGGGACGAGTTTTAAAGTCTATCAGAATATTTTTCTGATTTTTGTATCGCTCCCGAGCCGACTCAAGGGTTTCCGAGTCGACTCCCCAAATATCTGAATTTCAAGGTTGTCCTGAGTCGACACTTGAGTTTTCAAGAGTCGACCCCTGAAACCTTCGCGAGCCGACTCATGACTGTGCGAGCCGACTCGACTCAGACGGCAGAAAGGCTCATTTTGAGCACTTCTCGAGTCGACTCCCCGCATATCGCGAGTCGACCCCTGAAAGTTAGGCGTTTCTAGAATGGACTGTGCGAGCCGACTCCCACAAAGCTCGAGCCGACTTCACGAAATCTGGGCGCGATTTTTCACGATGACACATCAGCCCCAACGGTAAGATTTTCAAATAACGGCTATTTTTCTTTGTCTCTAACGGATATATTTTTGCAGAATCTATAAATAGAGGAGCTCTTTTCAAATCAAAAAATCCAGAGAAAATCGAAAAGAGAGAAAAGAATATCTTTCAAAAAGAGGGAAAAATAGAGCTTTCATAGAGAAATCTTCAAGTTCAAAATAGAGTGATTCAAAAGGAGTGAAATCAAAGAGGAAGTTCCGTCTGCTCCATCTCATCAATCCACAAAAGTCAAAAGAAAATCCACAAGCTTTTCAAAGATCAAATCGAAGGATTTTCTACATTCAACAAAGGAGAAAAAGCTTCATCTCAACTCCAAAGTTTTCAAACGGTCAAGAATCTTGCTGAGGCCTGATTCAATACTTCAAGAGGAGTTGAAAAGGAGAAGGAAGAAAGCCAAAGCCACATCCATCTGCAATCTTATCAGGCTTTTCTTACCATTTTAATACTTCATTTGTATATTTGCTCAAGGGGAGCATTTCAATATTTAAACACTATTTTATTGGTTGTTTGCTGATTCAATCAGTGGATTTAAGCAGTGGAGGTTATTATACCTCGTTGCAAGCCGGAGTGCTTGTGTTGGGTTAGTTGTGAGCCCGTGAAAAACAACGTGTTGGGTTTTGTGCTGGTAAGACAGAGTTAAAACTGGCTGGGTTCGTTGTGCACCCGGGAAAACAACAAGTTTGAGTTGTGAGCTTGAAAAATAACTCGGCTGTAATCTAGAGAGATTATAGTGTGGACCCAAGTGAATCTTAGGAGTGGACGTAGGTGCTGGTTGCACTGAACCACTATAAAATTATCTTGTGTTTGCCGTGCTATATTTTCTCTCTCTATCTTCCTTTATTATTTGCTTGTGTATTGATTTACGTTAGCCTCTCACTTGCACATTTTGCTAACTAATCAACTAACGTTAAAAAGACTTAAATTTTTAAGAACCCAATTCATCCCCCCCCTCTTGGGTTGCCATCTGGGCCAACACTCCTCCACCCATCATCCTTTCCAGTCATCTAGCCGGGCTCTCAGTCCTTGGAGAATGATGCGATTGGTCACCTCGGCTGCTCCGTTGGTCTGATGGATGCCGAGCTCGATGCAGAATCCTCGGAAGGGTGCGTTGTCAAACTGCCGACCGTTGTCGGTGACCAGAGTATGTGGCAGCCCGAACCGGTATATTATAGACTTCCAGAAGAAAGCCCTCACCTTGCCCGGTGATCTTGGCAAGCACCTCAGCCTCGATCCATTTGGTGAAGTGGTCGACAGCCACCAGCAGGAACTTACGCTGGCCGGAGGCAGGAGGGAATAGCCCCAAGATGTTCATCCCCCACTGGGCGAAGGGTCAAGGTGCTGCTAGAAGGGTCAGCTGAGATGTTGGCTGCCGCTGGATGTTGGCATGGCGCTAGCAGCTATCACACTTCTTGACAAGCTCGGCCGCGTCCTCCCTTATGGTCAGCCAATAATACTCCTACCACAGGGCCTTGTATGTCAGGGCTCTGCCCCCCAGATGACTCCCACATATGCCTTCATAAATTTCACGCAAGATATAGTCAGCTTCAGTAGGTCCGACACACTTGAGGACCGGGTATGAGAATGATCTTTGGTAGAGCTTCCCATCCATCATCAGGAACTTCGAGGCCCATCGCCTGAGCAGTCTGGCCTCGGCCGGGTCTTTAGGGAGGGCGCCATCGGTCAAGTATCGAATGTAGGCATCTATCCAGGAGGGCTCCTGCTCGACCGGCAGTGCTTCTTCTGCCGCTGCTTCAATGCTCGGGACTTGTAGATGCTCCACGTACATCCTTCCCAAGGTCTCGTCGGCCGAAGTGGCCAAGCGGGACAGCGCATCATCCCTGGCATTCTCCGCTCGGGGAATGTAGCTGACGCGGAAATATGCAAACCGAGAGGCTTGGGATCACACCTTATTCAAGTAGCGGGACATAGTTGGGCCTCTAGCCTCGTACTCCCCAGCGACCTGCCCCGAGACAAGCTGGGAGTCCGTGAAGGCCCTTAGATGCTCCGCACCAAGCTCCTTGGCTAGCTTCATCCCTGCCAGCAAGGCTTCATACTCTGCCTGGTTGTTGGTGGCCGGGAAGAGGAATCGGAGAGCATACTCCACTACCTCTCCCTCGGAGCTCGCGAGGATAAGCCCGGCCCCGCTCCCCTGACAGTTTATCGCTCCATCCGCATGAAGGATCCAGTCTTCTTTCTCCACCCCCTCGGCCGTAGGGGACTCCATGCATGTCTCTGGATGCAACTCCTCCAGATGCTCCTCGGCCCAAGTGCACTCGATTAAGAAGTCGGCTAACACTTGGGACTTCATTGCAGGCCTTGGCCGGATGGATAAATCAAATTCTCCCAACTTGATGGCCCATTTGGCCAGCCAACTGGAAGTGTCAGGACGAGACAAGATAGTTCGAAGTGGTTGGTCCCTGAGCACCACGATTGGGTGAGCTTAAAAGTAGGGTCAGAAGCGCTGGACGGAGACCACCAGGGCAAAGATGATCTTCTTGGTCTTGGAGTATCTGGTCTCAACATCGTGGAGTACCTTGCTAGTGTAGTAGACTGGCTTCTGCACTCCGTTGGCGTCCATGCGGACGAGCACAGAGCTGCCAGCTTCGGGGGAGGCTGCGAGATACAAAAAGAGTTTCTCCCTGCTCCTCGGCTTAGACAGCAGTGGAGGAGTAGACAGAAATTTCTTTAGCTCCTCGAAAGCTTCCTGACACTCCTTCATCCACTCGAAGCTATTGATCTTGCGCAGCGCCTTAAAGAAGGGCAGACACTGCTCTGCCAACCTTGACATGAAGTGGCTCAGGGCTGCCACCCTTCCGGTCAGACGTTGTTCCTCCCTCTTGTTAGCTGGGGGCCTCATATCCAAGATAGCTCGGATCTTGTCTGGGTTAGCTTCAATTCCTCCCTGCATCACCATGAAGCTCAGAAACTTGCCTGCCGCAACTCTGAAGGCGCACTTGCGGGGGTTCAGCCTTATTCGGTACTGGCGTAGGTTGGCGAAGGTCTCCGCAAGGTCGGCAACATGGTCCGTGGCGTGGGTGCTCTTGATCAGCATGTCGTCCACGTACACCTCCATGTTGCGCCTGATTTGGTCCTCGAAAACCTTGTTCATCAACCTCTGATAGGTGGCTCCAGCATTCTTCGACCCGAATGGCATCACCTTGTAGCAATATATCCCCTTCTTGGTGACAAAGGAGGTTGCCTCTTCATCAGCCGGGTTCATCCTGATCTGGTTGTACCCCGAGAATGCGTCCATGAATCTGAGGGTCTCGTGGCCGGACGTAGCATCTACCAGCTGGTCGATCCGAGGTAGCGGGAAGCTGTCCTTGGGGCATGCTTTATTGAGGTCGGTGAGGTCTACACACATCCTCCAGCTCCCACTGGCCTTACGGACCTCACGACATTCGCCAGCCAATCGGGGTAGTGCACCTCGCGAATGTGTCCCGCCGCCGTCAGCTTGTGCACCTCTTCGTCTATGGCATTCTGTCTGTCTGAAGCAAAGCTCCTTTTCTTCTGCCGAATAGGTCGACACTTCGGCCTGATATTGAGTTGGTGGGTAATCACCTCCTCCGAAATGCTCGGCATGTCGGATGCCGACCAGGTGAAGTTATCAGCATTGGCTCACAGGAAAGCAAGGAGCTGGCTGCGAGCTGCCTCCGAAAGTAGAGCCCCAACTTGGATAGTCCGCTCTGGATCTTCTCCCAGGGGAAAGGCTAACAGGCGCTCGGCCGGTTCTCCCCTCCTTGCCGAGTCCCGGGGGTCCAGTGCTTCTGGTGCAGGTGTGGGCATCACCCTCTGAGGGCTAGGGGCCATGTGGCAGCACAGTGGTGGTGGGTTCTGCTCCCCGCGCATCTCCCCGACCCCTTCGCTGGTTGAGAATCTCACGAGGAGTCTCTTGGTGGAGATAACAGTGTCCAGAAGATTAAGCCTAGGTCTTTCAAGGATAGCGTTATAGGCAAGGGGAACTCAGACCACCAGGAAGCTCATGAAGACTATACTTTGGCGCGGGGCCATGCCAGCCATGACAAGAAGAGTGATCTCCCCCTTGACCTTCATGGAATCTCTGGTGAACCCCATCAGGGGCGTGGCGACAGGCCAAAGCAGGTTGGGTGACAGGTTCATGCGAACAAAGGCATCGTAGTTCAACACATCCACCGAGCTCCCACTATCAACCAGAATTCTTTTTACAGGGTGTTTAGCTATCGTCATGGACACGATGCTATCATCATTTTTATTAACTACCCCCTCTAAGTCCCTTTTGGAAAAAGGGATTATAGAGTCTAACTCTCCCTTCCTCCTTGGCCTCTTGGGTGGGCTGCTTGCCCCCCAGGCAATCATCGTCACCGTCTTCTCGGTCGGAGCATTGTCAATCATCGGCGGCGGAGGCGCTGATGGGCCAGGAGCTCCTGGGTTGCTCCTCTGGACGAACTTCCCTAGGTGGCCATGCTGGATAAGATCCTCTATCACCTTCTTCAGCTGGCGATAGTCGTCGGTGTCGTGGCCATGATCCTGGTGGTAGCGACAGTAGAGGTTCTTATTGTGGGGGATCTTTGGGTTCATTGGAGGAGGGCGCTGAAGATAGGGCTCGCCCTCGATCTCAAGCAGGATGTGCGATACCGGGGCGAGCAGAGGAGTGTAGGGCCCGTCTCTCGGTGCAGGAGCTCGGGATGGTTGTCTGGTCGGCGAGAAGACTCGGGCCTTCTAGATCGAACTTCAACAGGCTCTGGACAAGCTGGCTTCTTGGTGGTGCTCCCGCTGGCCTCGCACCGGGAGGAGTCAGCTTCATCGGTGCGGATGTACTTCTGGGCCTGGCTCAAAAGCTCTGCGTAGGAGCCAGACGGCTTCTTATCGAGGGAGTATGCGAAGCGAGAGGGACGAAGCCCTCGCTTCAAGGCCAAGGTGGCCACCGAATCCTCAAGGTTGTAGACTTCCAAGGCAGCCTCCTTAAACCGAGCGACGTAGTCCCGCAGGGACTCACCACTCTTTTGTTGGACTGAGAAGAGACTGTCTGCCACCCTTGAAATCTTCCGACATGCATCAAAATGGGCGAAGAAGGCCCTCTCCAGCTGGTGGAAGGAGTCGATACTCCGTGGCAGCAAGCGGGAGTACCAAGCTCGAGCAGCTTTCTTCAAAGTGGTGGAGAAGGCGATGCACAGGAGCGAATCGGTTGCCCCCTGGACCTGCATGAGGACCTTATAACTTTCCAAATGGTCCAGGGGGTCTGTGGTCCCATCAACAGGTCCAGCTAAGGAAGGCAGAACCGGGTTGAGATCGATTCATCCATAATCCGGTAGGACAGAGGTGGCCGGCTATCGTACTCTGCCTCTGGTGGGTTGGTGATCCGGCGGCTGAGCTTCTCCAATCGTTGATTGTACTCGTCGAGCCGACGCTCAGCTCGGCGGGCTATTCTGCCATCAAAGGACCCCTCCCTCAAGGAATCCGAGGAGGGGGAAGAGCGGCGGCGATGCTGACGAAGGCGCTCCGCTTCCTTCCAATGTTGCCGCTTGGGAGATGCACTAGCGCGGCGAGAGGGTGACTAGGACCTCTTGGAGGCTCCATAACGATGTGGCTTGGGCGAAGCGCGGTGGTGGCAAGCTTCTCAGGCAAGGGACCTCCTCCGGAAAGAGTGCTAGCTGGGTTGGATGACTCCTAGCACTGACGGGAGGGGCCCCGGTTGCTGCGCAGCCACCGCTTGGTGTTGCAGGCCTTGGACCACTGTTGCCAAAGATTGGACTTGCGCGGCGAGGGCAGCAAGCCGGTCTTCTTGAAGCTATTGCAGTGGAGGTGTAGGAACGTCAGCTAGGGGAGCTGAGGGGTCAATCGCCAACGGATCAGCCCCTTGATGCTGCCCCCTAGGACGACTGGTGGAGACATCTCACGCACGGGTCGTCACCATCTCTTGAGAGCTCAGGGAAAGAGAGGTCGTCGCTGACGGGTTTGAAGCTTTTCTCTTCTTTCCCCCCTTCCTGGCACGCCAATCTGTTGATGCTGAGTTGCCTTCCTTGAACGCCAGGGAAACGAAGGTCCTCCTTGCCGGACTCCTTCAAGAAAAGTCCCCGGAGACCGGATGTTTCGTTGGGGACCCTCCAACACTTAAGTCAGTCACTCGGGAACAGACAAGAGTTAGCTAGCAGAAGAAAGTTAGAGAGTTAGGGTTCAGGATCCTTCCCTCATTGTAAATGTGAGCTTTTATACCTGTTCAAAGATCTCCCTCCCTCCATGCTTCCAGAAGGTTACCGATTTCATGATACCCCGTCCGATAATGGACAAAAAGGAGGGGCTGACAATGATAGGCCGTATCGTTACCGTGCGTCAGAGGTGTCCTGCTTGATTTGCCACCCGCCAATACGGTCTTACAAGTGTCGGGCGGCCTCGACTGCATCAGGTACGTGCCATTAAGAGGTATGGCCGCATGCAGCCACAGGCGAGTGGTGAGTCGTACGCCATAACAGGATATGGCCATACGTAGTTGCACGCGAGTAGTGGATTGTACGCCGTAACGGGGTATGGCCACGTACTGTTATGGACGCATGGTGGACCATACACCTTAGTGAGGCATGGCAATGCATCGTATCAGGTGAGTAGTGGGCCACGTGGGCGTGCCAGGTGGCCAGTTGCTATAAGCTACTGGGTCCCAAGGGCCAGACCATGACGGATGCTCCGGAGGCCGAAGCGGGCCTCGGAGGTTGAAGGCTCCGAAGCGGGTCTCGTAGGTTGGCCTTGGAGGTGGGCCTCGAGGGTTGGCCTCGGAGGTGGGCCTCGGGGGTTGGCCTCGGAGGTGGGCCGAAGTGGGATGCCGTCAGTCTCCTTTACCGTTAACCCTAACGGTTTTGGATCAGCCATATCACATCTATTAATAATATCTTTTATATTTTTAGGCTTATTTTGCATACTAATTATATGGTATGCTATCTTTTTTGATTAATGCCTAATTTTTTTATATTAAATTATTCTTTCAATCAAACTTTTGATATATAAACTAATTATATATAAATTTTAATGTTTTAAATAAAATAATTTTGATAATTACTGTTCACTAATTAAATTATAATATTACACCCCTTTATAAAACATTGATTAATCCATGTGGAGGATGGTGGAAGGCCAAGCTTAAGACTACATGACATCTCTTTGTGCCTCTTGAGAGTGACATTAAAGGGCGGTTGGAGGTTAGCTGAAGATAGGGATTATTTTCTCAGCTTCATTCTTCATAAAATATGATTATAGGCCATAATGAAAGAAAGTACATTAGTTTAGGATAAAAAATAATATTTAAAAAACTTTATGAGGGAGAAAAAAATAATATTAAAAAAACTTTATGAGGGAAAAAGTTGGGTAGGATGGTGCTTTAGATAGTGTGTTAAAGGTAGGGTTTTCTTCTTAGTTTCACTTGCATCTTATGTGACCATAGTTTGTAATGAAAAAAAATCATGAGATCAAGAGAAGAAAAAGAAAATAATAATAATTAATTAAAAATAATAAAGAAGGTGAAGTGAGAAAAAATCTATTAAGCTTATTTGTATATACTGATATTTTGACCAAGCATTAGATGATAATTGTAATGGTGTCACTTGGGTAAGGATTTATTACAAATAAAAAAAAGCAAGTAGATATCACAAGTAAAGATAGAGATTTTTAAGAATAAATAAAGAGGCATATTTTTTAATTGATGGAGAATCAACTTATCCATTTTGTTGGTAGATTTTTTTTTTCTATTTCATGAGTGAATGATGCCCATAGAATTTGACTTACCTATATGATTCCTTTAATTAAAGTAAAATAATATGGGTAAGTGATTATTCATAAGTTAATCAACTTTTCTAAAAATTACCTATTAAACAATAGAGCTTTAAGGGTATCCATAAAGGGTATAATAGAAATCAACATATTAGGAATATAAAGAACTTACCTTTGATATTTTAAGACAAATGTAAGAAATATGATGTGCCATAAGTTAAAATAGAGTGTAAAAGAGAGAATGATGGTAATAATCTTATAACCAATCTTTAGTTAGGAATTCAATTATGTCAACAAGTACTGATTTCTCTTATGATCACATAATCTAAGTCTTTTTAATTAATGCTAAATACAAATATTTGTAAGTGAAGTTTTTGAATTCCTAATGCTTTAGATATGTAAATTTTATATAAAAAATATTTTAAAAAATGAAGACATAATTTATGATATGATTTTAGGTTAATGAAAGGTAAAAATATGCCAGTTTGCATCTATAACAACTTTCAAGCTAATATAGTCATCAATAATATCTATTTTCTCCTTTTGGTATAAAATAAAATTTTGCATGCATGCTTGAAATATGTAGAAAGATAGCAGGACATACAAGTATATTAGAAATTTAGTTACTTTGCTAGTTACGTAATAGATAGTCATGTGACCATTCAAATTTAAGTTGAAGAAATAATTAGAAATTTAAAATGTGATAATCTCTATGGATGGGAATTTCTTAACTAATTTTATTTAAAAATTTCTTAAAATTTTAATCATAATATATATGGTATATGTATAAATAATTTTTAAGACTTTAATTGGAATTTACTAATTTAAAATATTTGATGATGTTAGTCTAAATAATTATCGGTGTAATTAATACAAATGAAGAGATGAAGTTCAAATACAAGTCTTAAGAAAATTTAGACATGCATTCTAGAAAAAAAATCTTCATAAACACTTATCAAATATATCATTACCTTTTTAGAGAAAGAATTTGACTAGGATTGCTAAATTTATTGATAGTATCTTGGTTATAATTGTATTGTAATATATAAAACTCTATTTATATGCATGGTGATATATTCAAGAGTCTTACAATCCATTGTCCATTACTCTCATGCCATTCCTACCATCTATTTTTGGATTAGATGTGTTAAATATTTGATATAGGAATAAATCAAGAGTAGATTCAATATCGTTGCCTACTTATTATAAATAAAACTATATCATTTAAAATATATAATGTTTAATAATAAGTTAGGATTAGACTATATATACCATACAAAGTTAAAGATTGGCCTAAAGAAATTACAACTTATATAAGCTTCACTCGGAATTAATTCTTAAAGAATAGTTTAAGCCTAGCTCTAATATAGACTTAAATTGACAAAGTTTATGCTTAGCTTAGATTTGACCCATCCTAGAGTCTTCTATTAATCACAAATATACATAGCATAAAGAGGAGGAAACAATCATATATGTATATAATCTAGAATGATCATACTTTCTTATTCTAACCATTTTCAAAGTACTATCTTGACAAAAATCTATTAGAAAACTATACATAGCATTAAGTTATCAAGAAAGAATGCCATTGTTTAAATCAAAACTCAACTTCTAAATATACATTTATTACTCTATACCAAAGTTATCAATTTTGTTTCGGATTATATTTTGTTTTAGCTTATGAAACGAAATATTTAGTATCGGACCATTTCGGCACTTCATTTTGGAATATATATATATATATATAAAAGTGTGTTCATAATTCATATTCTTCATAAACAATAATAATAATAATAATAATAATAAAGATAAAAATAAAAATTATGTTCACAGTTCATAAGTTTCATTATCAACAACAACATACGAATAAGATAAAAAATAAAAACTTATGCTCACAATTCATTCTCTTCATCAACGTCATACAAATAATGATCTTCATCTTCTGCTTGCATATGAGCACTAATTCCTATATTCAAATTAGTATCATCCTCATCATCAAATGCAACATCTTCTTTATCATCTAAAGTTAAAGCAACTAAGGAAGCTTCAATTGTCTTCCAACTTAAATCTTCTCCATCAAGAAGTCCAGACTCTTAAGAGATTCATTCATCTAATAAATCTATGTTATCAAGACTTATAGGATCCAAAAAGTCTTTTCTCTTCTTCAAATTTCTATAAAAAAGATAAGAAAAGGAAAAAAAAATTATAGCTTATAAAATTAATTTGAGAAACATATATACACATAATAGCAAGATCTTTTTACCTCTTCTGGAGCTTAAGATTGTATCTCACAAAGACTAAATCATTTAGTCTTTTATGTTCAAACCTATTACATTTTTTGGAATGAATAAATTTAAATTTACTCCAATTTCTTTCATATCTAGTTGCATTACAACATTGACTAAGGATTCTAATAGCAAACTTTTGAAGTTCTGGAGTATCATTTTCAAATTGCTCCCACCATGCAACTAATTAGAAGGAGATCATTTATTAGTAACTTTAGAGAAGAAAATGAAAATATATAAAAGTAAAAATGATTAGAAAAACGATTAGATGTGGGGTTTCATCTTTTTCAATATATATATATATATATATTAAAAAACCTTGAAAGATTTAAGAATTCACAAATTGGTCTCGAAACATATTTAGCCGAAACAACCAAAACACGCGAAACGATCGAAACACGCTGAAATACACGAAATGGCCAAAAAATTTCTCGAAGCAAAACATAGGGCTCATCTTTTCAGATAAGCCACCGAAATGAAATGTTTTGGCTGAAATGACCGAAACGAAATGAAATTGATAACTTTGCTCTATACTCTCAAATCTTATAATTAAAGACAATAAGAGAAGATGGTAGAGAGGAACTCTTTTCTCTTCTTCTCCTTCCTCCTTTTCTTACTTCTTTTGCATAAAGATGAGAGGAAATATATGACATTATAATATCTACAAATTGAAAGTAATTTAGTGAAGCTTAATTGTTTGAGAAAATCCAATAGGATTTCTTTATTACAAATTCTTTTTTCCAATTATTCCTTATATCCTTCTCTTATATTGATAATTTATTGTCCTTCACTAATATTTCAGTAATCAGGCCTGTCTCATCCTCTAAATTTTGAACTTTGAAGAGCAATAGTATTAGTGTACTAGGCAATAGTAATGATGGTGACTAATTTGACCAATTGATGTTAATTTATATCATCTTAGTTGAGCTTAAGATAATTTACATAACTAATTATTGTGTTATGGTGCCGATGAATAAAGATAATTGATGATAGTGATAAGCAATGATGACAAATATATAATTATGCAGATTAAAGTAACTAATAAGAGATTGGATTTAGAAGCCATTGAGAAATCAAATTTTATTAAAGTTAATAAGAATAAACTTTAAGCTAGCTAATTTTAGATGAGGCTCATAATGGAGTAAAGAGGGCCATATAAGTTAGTCTTAAACTTGTATAAACTTACTCAAACCTTTTTTTTTAAATTTGAGGCTAAATTTTAGACTATAGTGTATCTTTTTATCTGTATTTAATCTAAATAGAACGAAAGAGACTATAACCTAACTTTAGATTGGTAGCAACCTATTTATCACACAAGTAGATATTGCACATTTTTGACTTATGATGTTCATTGTTTCTTTTTTCCTAGCATCATTGTTACTCTTTAAACAAGCATTTTGTATATCCACTATTGCTTGCTTGAAGATGCAACATGTTTACAATAAAATATCTATTATTGGTGTCCGTAACCCCTCTCATTTATCTTTTATCTTTGTTTTCTTTGGTCCTTGATAAACTGCCTACTTTGCTTAAATGCAATAATCCAAAAGTCATAAATTAGTTCAACATTTTAGGATGACAATATCATACTCTATCCATATCATTGGTTCAACATTTTATCATTGATGGCATGCCATATTTCATAGAAATAATTTTTTGTGCCAATATACACCATTCAAGTCCTTTTTATTGTTTCTAATAGCCTAAATAGATAATAATTCTAAAGGCTAAGGTTGATCCTTTATTAGCTAGAGCTTGAGTGATTGTAGACTATGATGAATGCTTTATTATGCAAGCATGCTACTAGTATAAATTAGAATTGATAGATGAATAGGCTGGAGTTCTACTATCATGTTCTTCAAGGACTTATGCTACTAAAAATTTCATATAGTACTTATATAATTAAATTGCAACCACACCTTTAATTAACAATCCTAATCCATGTATGACTCCATGTTGACCACATCTTTTTTCTTGATACTCTTTCCATAGCATGGCTCTTCTACTTTTCCATCATCTAGCTGAATATTCTTTAATGATTCACCATATAGTTCTTTATATGAATTCTAGCTTGTGGGACATCTTGGAATAGCATTTCTTAGCCTTTAGTTGTTCCATATGCTAAGTTAGTTAGATCAATTGGCTTGCTTGATTTGTTCTAATATAGATTTAGGATTTAGCTTGCTAACTTTGAATTTGGAACATGATTGCCCATCTACCTTGCTATTATCATGTTTTTATCTAACATACCATGTAGTATATATTCATGATGTTGCCAAATGATATGATCAATGGTTAAGATATGATGTAAACGATACCCTTCCACTTTCCATTAAGAGGTGAGCAGGGGGGTCAAAAGGTAATAAGATGTACAACATATTAATTGTTGCTATCTTTTGATCGGATTCTATAATAGTTTCTAAAACTTCTTATCTGACACATTATGATTTGATTATTTAGTTTATTTATCTCACAATGGCTAAGATCATTTGCTCACACATCACTATCACATCTTCTTTTAATGGACATGCATAATCTATTTATTTTTTAAAATTCAACAATCATTCAAAATCTTTTTTATTTTCACTTCCAAACAAAATGCTTCTTTTGTTATAAAGGCTAGTCCTTCATTTTTAATTTGATGAGCTTCATCCTTTCTTTACCACTTTACTTTATTCATTCTCATATTTTCTTTACTTCTTTTGTTTCATTCATCTCTAACCATAGGCCAAGTAGACCCTAATATCCTTATTTTTCTTTTGGTGGTGTATATAATAGAAAAGAAGTATGAGTACTCCATGCCATGGGTTTTAATTAACTTCCTCATTATCAGCCCCTTCTTCAGATCTAGTATCTTTAAATAATTTGTTTAAAAAATTTTCAACCCTAGAGAGGAGACCTTCATCTATCAGAGGGAAAGCTTTTCTACCTTTACTTGAAAAAAATCCTGACCTCCACCAACCTTGGACATCCAAGTCCATCCTTTAGGATTAGTAATTTGGTTATATTTCCTAGTAAAAGGCTTCAATTTAGAAGAAGAATGGCATTTCATATATTCTAAATATATATATGTTGAAAAAATTATTGAGAAATTATTACCCAATTATTGATTTTGATGATTAACAAAAGCCATGAGTATATTCATTGTGTTTCCGATAAATTTGATAAGTGTTTCAGGTATTAAGATTGGTTGTTTATTCAAATGACACTTAGGAATCTGTTTTGAATCAAGTTTAAATAGAATTTATTTAAGTTCAGAACTTGGAGCCGACACCTAGAACCATTAGAGCCGACTCCAGAGTATATCAGAGCAGTTATATATTTTTGATACGGTTCGGAGTCGACACCTAGAGTTTTGGAGCCAACACATGAGGTTTCAGAGCCGACACATGAATAGGTGGAGCCGACTCCAACCTGAGATAAGAAACTATTTTCTGCTTCAGTAGATGGAGTCGACACATGGATTTTGGGAGCTGACTCCAACATGAGAATAGAGACTTGGTTTTTTAAGCATTTTCAGGAGTCGACACATCAATTTTCGAGAGCGACTCCAGTCTTAGGGGAGTTGACACTTTGTAAAGTCGGAGCCGACTCCTCATCGAAACAACTTTTTGCTATTTATGGAAATATGATCTGGAGCCGATACATGAAAAGTTGGAGCCGGCTTCAACCTATCAAAAATGATTTTTAAAAGTGCCAGATCAGCTCTAATGGTAACATTTCTTCACCTAACCCCCAACGGATCTATTTGTTTGCGTGAGGAAGCAATCCACCTACCTTGTAACGGCTATTTTCTTACTAATCTCTATATAAAGAAGGGATCATTCATTTAAAAAAGAGGAACAAAAAATCAAGAAAATATCCAAAAAAATAGAGAGGAATATCCAGTGAAAAAGAAAAGAGTAAATCTCTAAGTCCACGCCCATTCCAAGAGAGATTCAAGAGCAATCCAAAAGCTTCAAATAGTTCAAGTTCAAAGGATTCTCAAAGAAGGAAAGGAGAAAAGCCAAAAAGCCCTAATTCCTTAAGTTCTCTTCAAAGCTCGTCTTCAAGAATCAGAGCTATATCTTGATTCAACTAGTCAAAAGAAGAAGAGGAGAAAAGAAGAAAAGCTCACATCAATCTTGCTTCAATCAGGCTTTTCCAACCTTTATTCATTTATATTACATATTTACTCATTTAAGGAGCTTTAAAATTGCTCTAAAATATTTATTGAATTGTTGTTTGCTAATTCAATCAGGGGATTGAATTAGTTGAGGTTGTTAACCTCGGGGTAAGCTAAGTGTAGTTTACATTGGGTTTTATGCTGGTGAACCTGGAAAACCAGCTGGGTTCGTTGTGACCCCGTGTAAAATAATAAGTTAGAGTTGTGAGCTTGTAAAATAACTCAACCATAATCTGGGTGATTATAGTGTAGACCCAAGAGTTGCTTGGGAGTGAACGTAGGTGTGGGATACATCGAACCACTATAAATATCTTATGTTTGTCATGCTCTTGTCTATCTCTCTCTCTTATTGTTCTTTAAATTATTGCTTCACTTCACTAGCACACTTAATCTTTGTAAAATTTGGTTTTAAGTTTTAAAGTGTTAGATTTTTTAAAAGAACCCAATTTACCCCCCCTCTTGGGTTGCCATCTGGGCCAACAATTGGTATCAGAGCCTGTGCTCATTTCAGTTTGATCTAACGATCAAGAGTCAAAGATCCAAATGGTAGCTCAAGCTAGATCTTTATTTTCTGAAGGTCAATCCACAAATAGACCTCCTTTATTTAATGGTTCAAATTATTATTATTGGAAAGCTAGAATGAGAATTTTTATTCAAGCTTTAGATTATGAACTATGGAGTGTAATCATTAATGGACTTAGAACACCCACACACGTAGTAGATGGTTCAATAGTTTCTAAACCCGAAAGGGATTGGAATGAGAACGATAGGAAAATGGATCAGCTTAACACAAAACCATGAATATTTTATATTGTTCTTTATATGCAAATAAATTTAATAGAATTTCTACTTGCATTTCTGCTAAAGAAATTTGGGATAGACTAGATGTTACCCATGAGGGTACTAATCAAGTTAAGAAATCAAAAATTAATATTCTAGTACACAAATATGAATTGTTTAGCATGGAACAAAATGAAACTATCACATGCATGTATACTAGATTTACTGATATTGTAAATAGTTTAAAGAGTCTTGGTAAGACTTATACTAACTATGAATTGGTACACAAAATACTTAGGTCTCTTCCAAGATCATGGGAAGTGAAAGTAACTGCCATCCAAGAAGCCAAAGACCTCAATTTCTACCTTTGGAGGAGCTACTTAGATCCTTGATGACCCATGAACTGACCATAAAATAATATCAAGAGGAATAGGTCAAAAAGAAAAGAACCATTGCTCTTAAGGCTGCAGAAAAGGAAACAAGTAGCAGTGAGGAAGAAGAGGAAGATGATGAGACAGCTCTCCTAGCTAAGAAATTTAAGAAATTTATGCAAAGAAGGAGACCCTTCCATAAGAGAAAGTTTGGAATAAAATTGGAAGGAGAAAGAGAAAAGAAAGGGATAAGGACAACGAAAAAGAACCCTTGACATGTTATGAATATAAAAAGCCGGAGCATTTTCGATCTGAATATTCTCAACTAAAGAAGGGTTACAAGAAGAAGAAGGCCTATGTTGCAACTTGGAGTGACAGTGAAGAGTTTCATCTGAAGAAGAAAAAAAGATATTGCAAACATTTGCTTCATGGCAAACGACGACAATGAGGTAAGTTCTGAAACCCCTTATGATGATTTCACTTTTGATGTGTTATATGATGCTTTCAATCAACTAGTCAATGATTTCAAAAGTTTAAGAATAAAAAATAAATTTAAAAAATAAAAATCTAAATCTTATCAAAGAAAAGGATAAACTAACTCATGAAGTTGAAAAACTGAAATCTGAAAATGAAATTTTGATAAAAGAAAAAGAATCAATTTCCAATGAAAATGTTAGTTTAAAGAAAGAAACTGATATATATAAAATATTATTGATAAATTTACATATAATTCTAAAAATTGAATTCACTATTAAGTAATCAAAGAGCTGTATTTGATAAAGCTGGATTAGGTTATAGACCTCACATGAAACAAAAATTTGTAAATAATTTCTTCATTAAGAAAACGACCAAGAATGATGTTTCATGTTATCATTGCAACAAGAAAGGTCATAAATCTTATAAATGTAATTTTAGAAAAATTAATAAGAATTTAAATATTAAAGGAAAGAAAATATGGGTTCCAAAAGGAATAATTTTTATTGCGACTAATCATGAAGGACCCAAGAAAGCTTGGGTACCTAAACATAAGATTTGATTATCTTGCAGGAGTGTCTTGCGGCCAAAGGATCAAAACAAAGTGGTATCTTGATAGTGGATGCTCAAGGCACATGACGGGTGACAAAGATCAATTCATCACCCTTGAAGATAAAAGAGGAGTTGTTACTTTTGGAGATAATGGCAAAGGCCAAATTATGAAATTTGGTAAAATTCAAATAACTCCATCCACTTTTATAGAAAATATTTTATATGTTTGGTTTAAAGCATAATCTAATTAGCATTAGCCAATTATGTGATAAAGGTTTCAAAGTTTCCTTTAAAGCTTCTATTTGCACTGTTTCTAATCCCATAGACAATAGTATTATATTTATTGGTAATAGAAATGGCAATGTATACTTAATTGATTTAGACAATTTGTCTACTAGTAACCATTGCTTAATTGCTGATAATGCTAAAGTAAATAAGATTGGATGGCTATGGCATCGTAGATTAGGTCATGCAAGCATACACCTAATTTCAAAATTAATAAGAATGGATTTAGTTAAAGGACTTCCAAAACTAGATTTTGAAGATAATAGAATTTGTGATGCATGTCAATTTGGAAAACAAACTAAAAATTCTTTCAAATCTAAAAATATTGTTTCCACTTTTAGGCCACTAGAGCTACTTCACATGGACCTTTTTGGACCTACTAGAACCACTAGTCTAGGAGGAAAGAAATATGGTCTTGTGATAGTAGATGATTATTCTAGATTCACTTGGGTATGTTCTTGGCTCACAAAGATGAGACTTTCTCGATATTTCTGAAATTCTTCAAGAAAGTCACAAATGAGAAAAATACTACCATAGTGTCTCTTAGAAGTGATCATGGCAGAATTTAAAATCATCTATTTAAAATTTTTGCATTGAAAATGACATTCATCATAATTCTCTGCACCTAGGACACCCAACAAAATGGAGTTGTAGAAAGAAAGAATAGGACTTTAGAAGACATGGCCCGTACCATGCTATGTGAAAGCCAACTTCCAAAATACTTTTGGGCGGAAGCATAAACACGGCATGTTACATCCTAAATAGAGCTTTAATTAGACCAATCCTTAAGAAAACTCCCTATGAATTATGGTATGATAGAAAACCAAACATAGGTTATTTTCATGCATTTGGTTATAAATGTTTCATTCATAATAATGGTAAAGTCAATCTTGGGAAGTTTGATGCAAAATCTGATGAAGGCATATCTTAGGATATTCAACATCTAGTAAAGCCTATAGAGTATTTAACAAGAGGAACTTAATTGTAGAAGAATCTATTCATGTAGTTTTTGATGAGTCTTTAGCATCAAGTTCAGAAAAGATTGATGATGAGGAAGATACAAATTTGCTTGAAAGAGATATTAAAAAATTAAATATAGATGTATCTTCAGACCATGAACAAGAAGCTAAAGATGATGACTCACCTAGGAATGATTATTGATACTACTCATAATGATGTAGATCTGCTAGAGATTGGAGATATGCTTATGGTCATCCTAAGGATTTAATCATAGGTGATCCATCTCAAGGAGTAAGAACTAGATCATCAATGAGGAACATCAATAATCATCTTGCATTTGTGTCTCATATAGAACCTAAAACTATTGAAGAAGCTAAAAAGATAATAATTGGATGTTAGCTATGCAAGAGGAATTAAATCAATTTACTAGGAATAATGTATGGTCCTTAATTGATAGGATCTAAATGGGTATTTAGAAATAAATTAGATGAAAATGACACAGTAATTAGAAATAAAGCTAGATTAGTTGCAAAAGGTTATAATCAAGAAGAAGGAATTGATTTTGATGAAACTTTGCACCTATAGCTAGATTAGAAGCAATTAGACTATTACTTGCATTTGCATGTCATATGAACATTAATTTATTTCAAATGGATGTTAAAAGTGCATTTTTAAATGGATTTATAAATGAGAAGTTTTTGTTGAACAACCACCAGGTTTTGAAGATCATAAATTTTCAAATCATGTTTTTAAATTACACAAAGCACTTTATGGTTTAAAACAAGCACCTAGAGCTTGGTATGAAAGGTTAAGCAAATTTCAATTGAAAGTAATTTTTCTAGAGGAAATGTTGATAAAACCTTATTTTTGAAAAGAAAAGATAAAGATTTATTGGTAGTACAAATATATGTAGATGATATTGTATTCGGTGCTACTAACAATCTTTTGTGTCAAGAATTTGCTAAGTTAATGCAGGGTGAATTCGAGATGAGCATGATGGGAGAACTCAACTTCTTTCTTGGACTCCAAATCAAACAAGAAAGAGAGAAAATCTTCATCAACCAAATAAAGTACACAAAAGAAATTCTCAAGAAGTTTGGTATGGAACAAGTCAAACCTCTCGGAACACCAATGAGTCCTTCATGCAAGTTAGATAAAGATGAAGATGGTAAGTCTGTTGATCAAAAGCATTATAGAGGTATGATTGGTTCACTACTTTATTTAACAACTAGTAGACCAGATATCATGTTTGCAGTATGCTTATATGCACGATATCAATCTGAACCTAAAGAATCTCACTTAATTGCAGTAAAAAGAATACTTAGATATCTAAATGGAACTAAAAATGTAGGATTATGGTATTCTAGAGACTCAACATTAAATTTGATTGTTTATACTGATTCTGATTATGCTAGTTGTAAATTAGATAGAAAGAGTATAAGTGGTGCATGCCAATTTTTAGGAAGTAACTTAATCTCTTGGTTTAGCAAAAAGTAAAATTCGGTTGCATTATCAACTCTGAAGCTGTATAGTTGCAATTGAAGTTGCTGTGCTCAAATCCTTTGGTTTAAGCGACAACTTGAAGATTATGGTATAACACTTGATAAAACACCAATTAGATGTGATAACACTAGTGCAATCAATTTAACTAAAATCCAATCCAATATTCAAGAAGTAAACACATTGAAATTAGATATCATTTTATTAGATAACATGTAGCTAATAATGACATTTGTCTTGATTATATTTGTACTGATGAACAAATAGCTGACATTTTATAAAACCCCTAAGTGAAGAAAGATTTTGTTATCTTAGAGGAGAATTAGGAGTTTGTGATCCATTGGAATGAATTTAAATCCTAGGAATGATTATCTAGAATTCAATCATTTTTCATAATTTTTTATAATTTTAAGGATGATTTATTTAGATATTTGAACCCCTTGATTCATCACATTCCAAAGTTGATTTAGCCAAATTTGATGTCAATCCGGACAAGTTTCAGATCCTTTGAAACTCTCTTATTTTTTTTTTTCTGAAACTGTCTTGGACCGACTCCTCTGGTATCGGAGTCGACTCTAGTTTTGTCTGAGACTTTGGAGCCGACACTTGCTTTTCCAGAGTCGACTCTACTTCGGGCGCTGACTGTGTTAGCGACTTGGAGCCGACACCTCGCTTTGTGGGAGTTGACTCCAAGTGGTCCCAGGTTGACTTATTTAGGGCAGAGTCGACACCTTTCCTATTCTAATCGACTCCTAATTTCCAAACTCTTCCAAACTCTTTCCAAAACCCAAAATTTCTCTAATCTTCCATTCACTAGCAATCAATGGCACCCAAGCATAGAGGATTGTTGTTTGGAGGTAGAGTGACTATGGGGAAGCGAACGGCAAGGCGTCCGACGTGTGAACCACTCCGAGTTCTTCCTCCAGCTCAACCGCATCCACTCCTAGTGCTATACCTAGCCCCTCCTCATCCCAAATTGATACCCTAGCCGGCCGAATCATCACCATGGGTAGAAAAGTGGATTTTATTTTTTTCGAGGCCGAGGGATTTTCTATTGGACGACAAATCAAGGAGCTCGGTGTGGAAAAGGTATGTTCCTTAGATGTTCCCACATATTCGGCTCTAGTCAAGGAATTTTACTTCAATTTGTCAAGAGGAGATGGAGGATTAGTCAGTATGGTTAGAGAAAGAAGAATCCATCTCACATCCGAAATTTTAGGTAATCTTTTGAAAATCCCTGTTATAGGATTAATTGTTAACAGTCACAGTGACCGGGCTGTGCTTTGTCAAGGATGTTAGGAAGAGATTTTACTGAGTTTGAGGAAGTTAGGGCAAACCAGTTGCCCCTTGAGCTTAGACTTTTACATAATATATGTGGTAGGATCTTGTTTCCTAAAACCGGTAGATTTGAGTATGTCTCAGAGCAAGACATAGTGATTATGGACAGTGTTTTGATGGGTCAGCCAATTAACCTATAAGGTATGATGATTTGGTACATGGCTGAGGCCGGGAGCAAGAAAAGATCGACCTTGCCTTATGGAATGATCTTGACCATGGCATTCCAGAGTCAGGGTATGGTTATTTCTGATAGTGAGCCCATGAAAAACCTTAGGCACACAGATTATTACAGTCTTGCTATAGTGCATCGAATGGGATTTGTAAAGGTGGATGGCAGATGGGAAAGGAAAGGACTTCTGTATGAGAGAGAAACTGATATGGGAGCTACTGCACCATCAGAGGCTGGTACATCAATGAGGCATCCTTCAAGAGCCTAGCAGATCATCATCACCACCGGCACCTACTCCAGTTCCTACACCTGTACCCCTGTCTGTTCCTACTGCTAGTTTTTCTAGTGTTCTGTTAGAGCAGCTTAAGAGTTATTTGGTATTCATGAAGAAAGAATGAAGATTGAATTAGATAGTAGATTGCTTAGTATAAAAGAAATGTGTTACTTTTTGGAAGACAAAATTAGAAGCATTGAGTCATCCCTTGGATCATCTTCAGAAGCCTTGAAGACAGAGTTAATGCATATATTTGAAAAGATTAAGGACATAGGAGGAGACTCAGATATATACTCTAAGTGCAATGCTGAACTACAAGAGAAAATTACAGTGGCATCTGCATTTATTGATAGAAGATTGAATGAATTTATCAAGATTTAAAGTGAAGGAATGTGAAAAATTTTAGAAGAACTCAAAAGACTCCTTAGATTTTGATGTTTTTAGCTTTTGATATTTGATTTGCTTTTGATGTAATTAGAATTTGATGTTTAGGTTAATATATTTTGATGTTTTGATGTAATTGAAGTAACATTTTGTTATAGTTGAATGATGTATGAAAGCAATTGTAATGTAATGTTTTGATACTTCAATGAATATCATATTTGCTATCTTTGAACTTTGATATTGAGTGACTTGGATTGAATTTTGATTCACTTATGTTTAATGCATTGATCTATACTATTTGCAACTTCTTAACCTTTTTGTTGATTACAAAAAAGGGGGAGAAGTAAATGATATTTGTATATGCATAAAAGTTATAAGTGAATGTACAATGGGGAAGATAATAAAGAGAATGACACTTAAGAATAATACTTCAATGATACATTTTGCTCAAATGAATTCAAGATATGTATGAAGATTCAATGAACTTAATATATGCACAAATTTAGGGAGAGCTACCTCATTAAGGGAGAGCTTAACTTTTATTTTAAATTGAGTAGTAATTATGCATTAATTAATTATGCATATACTTAGTGTTTTTATCATTATCAAAAAGGGAAAGATTGTTGGGGAAATTACTAAAAAATTATTTATCCAATTATTGATTTTAATGATTAACAAAAGCCATGAGTATATTCATTGTGTTTCTGATAAATTTGATAAGTGTTTGAGGTATTAAGATTGGTTGTTTATTCAAATGACACTTAGGAATATGTTTTGAATCAAGTTTAAATAGAATTTATTTAAGTTCAGAACTTAGAGCCGACACCTAGAACCATTAGAGCCGACTCCAGAGTGTATCAGAGCAGTTATATATTTTTGGTACGGTTCGGAGTCGACACCTAGAGTTTCAGAGCCACACCTGAGGTTTCGGAGCCGACACATGAATAGTGAGCCAACTCCAACATGAGATACAGAGAAACTGTTTTCTGCTTCAGTAGACGGAGTCGACACATGGATTTCGGGAGCGACTCCAACCTGAGAACAAAGACTTGGTTTTTTGAGCATTTCCAGGAGTTGATACATCAGTTTTTGGGAGCCGACTCCAGTCTGAGGGGAGTCGACACTTTGTAAAGTCGGAGCCGACTCCTCATCGAAACAACTTTTTTCTATTTATGGAAATAGATCTGAGCTGACACATGAAAAGTTGGAGCCGACTCCAACATGTCAGAAACGATTTTCAAAAGTACCAGATCAGCTCTAACGGTAACATTTCTTTACCTAACCCCCAACGGATCTATTTGTTTGCATGAGGAAGCAATCCACCTACCCTGTAACGGCTATTTTCTCACCTAATCTCTATATAAAGAAGGGATTCGTCCATTTAAAAAAGAGGAATAGAAAATCAAGAAAATATCCAAAAAAATCGAGAGAAATATCCAGTGAAAAAGAAAAGAGTAAATCTTTAAGTCCAAGCCCATTCCAAGAGAGATTCAAGAGCAATCGAAAAGCTTCAAATAGTTCAAGTTCAAAGGATTCTCAAAGAAGGAAAGGAGAAAAGCCAAAAAGCCCTAATTCCTCAAGTTCTCTTCAAAGCTCGTCTTCAAATCAGAGCTACATCTTGATTCAACCAGTCAAAAGAAGAGGAGGAAAAGAAGAAAAAAAGAAAAGCTCACATCAATCTTGCTTCAATCGGGCTTTTCCAACCTTTATTCATTTATATTGCATATTTGCTCATTTAAGGAGCTTTAAAATGTTGTAAAATATGTATTGAATTGTTATTTGCTAATTCAATCAAGGGATTGAATTAGTTGAGGTTGTTAACCTTAAGGTAACCTAAGTGTAGCTTACATTGGGTTTTGTATTGGTGAATCCAAAAAAATCAGCTGGGTTCGTTGTGACCCCGTGTAAAATAACAAGTTAGAGTTGTGAGCTTATAAAAAACTCAACTGTAATCTGGATGATTATAGTGTAGACCCAAGAGTTGCTTGGGAGAGAATGTAGGTGTGGGATACACCGAACCACTATAAATATCTTGTGTTTGTCATGCTCTTGTCTCTATCTCTCTCTTATTGTGCTTTAAATTATTGCTTCACTTCACTAGCACACTTAATCTTTGTGAAAGTTGGTTTTAAGTTTTAAAGTGTTATATTTTTTAAAAGAACCCAATTCACCCTACCCCCCTCTTGGGTTGCCATCTGGGCCAACAATATAAATATTCTCTAATAGCAAACCATTCTCTTTTTTTGGTCGCTCTCTACTTCTAGTCTCTTTCCATTAATATTCTTTACTTCAATGACAATACTCCTATGAACCTTCTTGATAATAAATTTGGCCTAGATTTTAGACAGAAGACCATAGTTCATTTTTCATTAGAACTTATAGCTAATAATCAGAGCTAATTTTTATCAAAAAAATATAGCTTTTTTCTTAGTTTTCTTTGTCGCTTCCTCTTTTATACTTGAATGGTTAAGATAGTAAAGGCTCATATACAATTATGCAATTCTAGTTAAGAATTAGCTTATTACCATAATTTTTCTATTATTGGCTTAATTTTATCAAGACTTTTGAGATATTTGTTCTAATCATAGAGTTATGAAAGTCTATTATATATCTTCTAGTATTGATGTATGCATATTTTCTGAAGATATCCTTTGCCTCTTAGTCCTTTTGGTTGAGTTCAATCCATCTTTGTTTTCTTTGATATGAGAAAGCTTTTACTTCCTTCTCATCTTACTTTTGAATTTTTGTGAAGCTCCTTTTCATCATTAAAACTCATCCTTTTTTACTTTTGCATGGAATTATTATGTTTTGAATTTTACTATACCTTGTTGATATGCCCCTTATCGAGCCTCTATATTGGGCAACTTTTTCATGCATTTTTTTCTTCTTTAAGATCCCCATATTAGTTTTATCATAAAATATTTTAGAATTATTTATATTTTATAGAGCATTATTTGCCTAGTTATATGGTTTGTTAGTTTAGACTTATGTCAAAAATCTCGTCTATTTGTATATGTTTAAACTATCCCATCTTTAGTATTGATTTCTTATAATCAATCCTACCATGATCTTTTGACTGATTTTCTCTTTATTTTGTGATGCAATGATTTTTTGATTTATCTCTTTTATCCCAATAAAAGCCATTGATAGTGATTTTGATGATTGATTGAAGGATTTTTATAAAGATAATTTACATGAAAATGACTACCTCTATTCTCAACCACAGAGGTGCTAGCTTTCCACTTATATCGATAGGCATGGAGGTGGATTGACATCAATGGATATCATTGCTACTTTGCATCTTGTGAGTAAAATTCCTTCAATTCTTCTATCTTTCCTAGGTACTTTCGATGCCTATAAAAAGCTTAGGATAAATATGTTATTATTATTGTTGAAATTTTATATGCTTAATTAGCTTCCTTTGGACTTTTAGATTCTCTTATATTCCTCCTTCAACTACTAAGAGATGAGATCAAATCTTTTGTCCTAAAGAAGAAGATATTTGATAGTCCCTTTCAAATAGTTACTTACCAGCCAACTTGATAAGAGAAAGTTAACTCTTATTTTGAGTAGAGAAGCTTCTTTTAGCCTACCAATTATTTTTTATATTGATGAAATCTAAAAAAAGATAGAATTCCTCTTGTTCAAAGGAAATGACAAAGAATTCTCTTCAGGAGCTATCATGTCAATATAACTACCCTAAGTTCTCATTCTGAGATTTTAGGATGCTCGAGAGAATGACCATTATTCACTAAACATCTTTTAGGTATTCTTTGCCCTAGCATGAGTTTTGTTAATGACCCTCTATTCTTTTCCCCATAATAGTTCTTTCTAACTTCTCATCCATTCTTGGATGTCATTATTAATCAAGTGCTACCTCATAATATGATCTGTCCATTTTCTTATCAGTCAAAGATATATGAATTATTTCAAATCTATTAGGCTCTAGTGCAAAAGACAAAGTATGGTTGTCTAGCTTTAACATTTCTTTTTAACTTTAACTCATTATTCACCTTCATATTCATTAGGTTATCGAGTTTTTGAGATGGCTATTTTTAGCCTTAATTAAAAATACGATAGTCATTTTTTTGGGTTCATTTGAGTAAGATCACCTCGGCCTTCATCCTAAGTTTTGTTGTAGCTTACATAGTTGGCAATCCTTGAAGGGATTAAGGGGACTGACTTGGACCAATTTTTAGGCACTTCTAATATAGCTTATATTTAAAATGTGACTGAGGTCCTCCAATCTTTGCATTTCTATATTGGTCAAGCTACTAATTTAATAAACCTCATGGATATACTAATATATTTATTATATGTTCATGGGTTGTTGCTTTCCTTAACTAAGAAAAAACTCATAACTTCATGAGGTTGGAAGACTTGATATCTGAAGTCTTTGAGATAAGATCTACATTGAGATCCTTCATCGTGGATTCTTAAGGTTAAGAAAGTATTCTTTCTTAAAGACAACTAATTTCATCCATTGATGCCCAATTGATCAAGGTTCTATATAGTGATGAAAATCTTGAAGGATGAGAAGGGTCAACTAAAGAAACTATAGCGACCACTTAAGAATTAGATATTGTTTGAGAGGTATTTATCGACTATGAGCTAAAGCTTCGTTGTTTTTGCGATCACATATTGTCGGTTGAAAAAAAAGATAGAGGAGATTCATGAAAAATGAGGCCAAGTTCAACATATTGCTTAGGTTTTGTAACTTGTACTTTTAGATCTGTTATCAAACCTAAGTTGTTTGCTTTCTTACTTGTAATTAGAATAGAACTATCTATCTAAATTATGTTATTAATGGAACATAAGAAAAAAATATTCCATTAATGAATGATGCAAAAAATGATTTATTAATAACATTTTAAACCATGGAGGATATGATGGCTCAGGTTGGCATGATGCATCGTAGATTTTCTTTGCATGGCCCCTAGTCCTAATGCTCAAAAAGACACTTCTTTGTTTAAATGAAATGCTTGCATCTAAACCTTAGCTAAATAAATTAGTTAGATTATGAATAAGACTATGTTTAGTGTTAATTTCTTATTTTATGGACGATTACCCTCTTGTCTCGTTGATTAAGTATCTCTGCATAAAAATTATCCTTTATCAATTGAGGTCTTGATCATCTTTGACTTGGTACATGACAATATAGCTCCATAGTAAATAATCTTTTTGATCGTCTTGACCATGTGATTCTAGTTTAAAGGTCTTGTATTCCTTGTCATAACCTCTTGTTGAAAAGTTTTATCTTGACTAGTCAATGCACTTCAATTTTGGATTAAACATATTTAATTCTTGACTGTCAAACTTTTGCTAGACTGACTAATAAATCTAATTTCAAACTAGGTTGCTTAAAAGATGTGATCTTAGCTTAAATCTTTTAGCTACTTGGTTCAAATCATCAAGGACCTAATTGATATTTGACTTATGAGTTTTCATCAACTCTATATTAGGCTCCCTTACAAATGCTCATTCATTCTCCGCCCTAGTAGATGAAGGGAAAGCACTCTCGTTGGTCGAAGACTAATAACCATTGAACATTACCTTGAGACAATGATGACCCAATAAGTATGAAATAGTTCCTTATATCAGATCATACACTAAATTAGCTTAAGCTTGTTAATTATAATGCAACGCCCCATTTCATATAATAAGGATTCAAATCTTTCATTACCCTTACGATCGGAATAGGTTTACCCTCTAAGTTGAAAAGTTAATATGGGGACTACTAATAATATTATTTGGGTTCATTGGTAACCCAAAGATCATAATTAGTCCATCCCTTGATATTCCATTCAAACTTAAATCGAGCGAGCAGGTTGATTTTCTGCAGCTCATAAAATTGAGTTTAAGATCATAGTGGGCCATATATGGTACCAATCTATCTTCTTAAGGTCGAACATCAACTTAAGGCCAAAGACCTAATAGTTAAAACCATTGTCAACCCAAGCATCAAGGCAAAATTACCTTACAAGGTTGATTGTAGGTGTGATTTGAACCTACGAGCATACTATCCACAACTCATGCTGAACCAATGAGTCAAGATCCTATGGCTTAGCAAATTGTAATTTCCAATTGATGCTAACATAGTAGCTAAAACTTGCTTTCTGTGCATCATGCTAGTTGCACTTCTCATCTTTAGAACTGCATAGTTACTTATCTTCCCTAGGGCATGTCAAAAGAAGGGTTTTTAATTTCTTTTTTACTCTTCTCTTCCTCCTTGGGTATATGAGAGGATTTAATGGATGAGGTTATTTCTCTGCTAGCTAAAGCTTCAACTACTATAAACCATCTTGTGATAGAATTGATCTATTATATAGAAGTCCTATCGATACAAATCAGAAATTGAAATAGATGGATAAGCTAGGGTTCTACTACCTTGACCTTCAAGTACTTTTCCTATTACAATACCACCGGTTAGAAGAAGGGTGATAAGAGTCGAATTGATAGAACCTATATTACATCTTCTTTAAGGATAAATTAAGTTAGATCAATATAAAAAATAAAGATAAAGATAAACTAATTTGATTGATGTGTAAGGTTCTCTTTTACAAATAGTTCTTAGGTAATACTAACAATCAAATTGCAATTGCAACTTAACTACTTGGATCATATATATGACTCTTTTTTCTTTCATTTATCCATAATTTGCTTGGATATATATATATATATATTCTTCAATGATTATACACATAGCTCTTTTGGTAAATTGTATTCATGGTTCTCTTGGAATAGTATTTCTTAACCTTTAAGCTTTCGCATGTGACGTCATTCAACCTTATTGACATATTTGGTCAATTCTAGCACTGCCATCGATCTCTTTATTCTTGGGTTTAAGATTCAGTTTATCAACTTTGAGTTTGAAACATAATTGCTCATTTGGTTTAAAATAATCATGCTTTTATATAACTAGTTGCATGACGTAAGTCCAACATCAGTAAATTGGATAATCATTAAGTGTATGGGCAAGGGCACTTTTTTAAATTTACTCATATAAAACTCTTTTTTTTTACGGTTTGTTATGGTACTTCTTAATTATTTTTAAAATCATCATAGTCGTTTATTAAAGAAAGGTTATTTATGATATTTGATAAGTGAACCGATCGCCCAAGTCATTCGATTACCTTTTTTTTTTTCTTGCAATAAACCTTATTATTTTAACATGCATTCTCTTTTCAAACTTCTTTTAAGCCAGCTTCATTCTTGTATTCCTTTCTTAATCTCTCCTTTCTTTCTCATTACGTTGTTCACCTTATTAGTAGATTTCTTATCTCTCTCCCATGTTGCATCGTTGCCTCATCGATAGATTTCTATCTCTCTTTTATTGTACCATCAATTCAACCGATAAATACGGTCTTAAAGGGATCATGACTAATACATCTTCTCTTTCTTTGTTAGTCTTGCATTCACATTATATAGCAAAAGCTTCTTCATTTTTATTTAATTATACATATTAGCCATGATTGGTTGAGGAGGTTTCCTACCCAATAAGTCATTAAAACTAAATTAAATGGTGAAGAAAAATAATAATTAAAAATTTCCTACCCAGTAAGTCATTAAAACTAAATTAAATGGTGAAGAAAAATAATAATTAAAAAAAAACTAAAGACCACTGCAGCACAAGCTTTCAAAGGGCATTCTTGTCATCGGAGAAGCGATTCCTGAACCGCTCCGGGTCGGAGTTCCAACCAAACAAAGCATCACTGCAGCCCCTCTCTCTCTCTCTCTCTCTCCCTCCCATTTTCCTTAGGGTTTCTTCCCCTGTCGATCCACTCCTCGGCCCGATCTCTCGCCGGTATGGTCAACCGCCAGGATGAGGACGGGAACAAGACCGCGGCGAGCCTCCCCAAGCCCCCGGGGGCGGGGGCCGCTTGTCGTGGGGCACGCCGGCGTTCTCCGGTGGACAATCGGCGTCCACGAGCGGGAGCGCCGGTTCCCCCTCGAGCCGGAGCGAGCTTGTGGCGGCGACGCCCGCGAGCGAGAGCACCTTCGTGAGGATTAACCACCTTGATATCCAGGGGGACGATGCCGGTTCCTCCCAAGGGGCCGTGAGGTGAGCCCAATCTCTGTCTACTTTCCTCTTCTTATTTGTAAATTTGGTGGTTTTAGGAACAACATTGCTTGAATTCATGGAGGAGTGGGGAATTTGATATCATGAAGGCCATCAGTTGTCGTGTGCGTTGTTTTGCTGTGAATTTGTTAGTGTGATGCATATGAAGGATTGGTTTGATCGTCTCTAGGAGTCTTAAGAGAAGCTAAAAGGAAAATCAATAGAATTTAGTTGCATAGTCTGAGCTTTTCCAATCAAATTGTGGTTAATTATCTCAGATGATTGAGAAATTAGAAAACTATATTGTTTTATGCTAAGGGGAGGTGTAGGTGTCAAAATTATTGGTTTGCTTTAGCACACTGAAACCATATCAAATTATATTTTTGTTATACATAATAGAATTTGGTACAGTTATGATGAACTGGAGTTTGTTGGAATTATGTTCCTGTTTGCTGATAGTTCAAATCTTCTCCTTACCATCTGAATCACCTCTTTGCCACTTCATTCCAACTTGTGGAACTCTGAAACTTCCTTGTGTCCCTTGCTAGTTATTCTTCAAATCTATTTTTAAGCCACTATGCAGATCATGTCTATTTTGAGATTCTTTACAGCTTAGGATTTTAGAAACCATGCAACATTTTAGTTCTTGTTACCTGGGGATTTTATTGGAGTGCATTGGGATTTTTGCATTGTATGGTTGATAACAAACATGGAAAAGATGAGTATCATGTGGCAGAATCCACATATCTTCCAAATCATAAATTCTACGTAGAATTTTCTTTTTTTAGAGGGGGTGTCCTTCTCCGGTTCGGGCATTAGAATAGCAGGTTCTTGTGATTTAAGGATTTCAACATATTTTTTGGTGAGCTGGCAGTATTTTTTCATAAATTTCATAGGATCCTTGGTGTCAATTGGTCTATAGCAACCCTTAAATTTGGTAACGGCTTCGAAGGTTTTTTCTGCTGTTTGTTTAATCTACCCCCTGGAAGGGAAAAAGATCCTTCCATGTGGACATAACATTCACACTCATATATTCCTAACATTGTTGTCTTTTTGAGCTTTGGAGTCAGAAGTTGCATGTGGATGCCCAAATTTACCTGATCATGCTGTCTTAAGCAAAGGTGGCTGGCCGCATGCTTGATTAAGGTCCTGGTCTCGATCATATGGGAGGCCATGTTAGATTATTTTTTTAGTTGGATTTACTTGTCATTGCATTCTATGAAAAAGGCATAATTAGAGCAGGATCTTTGTTGAAATAAAATATCTTGGCCCTAGTGATAGGGTTGGAAGCTTTCATCAGGATGTCTGCATTTCTCTAGGTAGAAAGAAATTCTAAATAAGGCAGCAATAAGGAAGATCATTGGCATGCTTTGAATTCCTTATTCTTTTTTACCTGGGTTATAAAACACTTGCACAAAGCTCTTTGAAGAAAAGCACTTATTTACTTATTCAATGTTTTTGGTAACACATAATGTAAAAGCATAGATTTGTTTAGTTTCAATACTGCTGTATCTGCAGTTCTTTAAACCGAAATTGAACTTTATTTGAAATTCATATCAAGGTTAAGAACTTTGAGATGAGCCACAAAATCATGTTTTGGCTTTGAGTGAACCCAAGAAGAGCTGATTAGACTAACGTTTTCATAATCTATTTGCTCCTTCAATATACAGACTCCTAAGCGAGGTTGGTTCATTGTTTTCAGGCTTCTCCTGAGATCAGCTTGTTGACTTTTGCTTGTTTGTGAAGCATTCTTATTGTGCGTTACCAAAAATTGCTTTTCGTTTCTGTTTTTTCCCACTTCTTGAGAAGTAAAACATGTGCTAGTAGGGGCTTTCGAAATGTTTATAAAAAAAAACTATGCTTATTAGGAACCAGTAGAATCATTTTGCCTAGTACAGGTGTGAATAGCAGTGCTTTCATGCAATGAATTGTTGAACATGATATATGTGGACTTCTAGTATAAAGAAATAGTTGGTTTACACATGAAGATTTATTTTCCTTCTTCAACATTGTCCGAGGGTTTGAAGGTTTTACAAGAGAACTACGTTTTATGGAAGAATATAGAGGGTGGGTAAGCTTATTTAGTTTTTAAAGGTATTTGTTCTCTCTATATCTGAGATGCTTGTGCCTTGTAGTTGCTGGAACGGGGACATTCTAGGAGTTACATGCATGTCACTGATGTTGGAGAAAAGATTCTAGGGAAGGCTCTCTACATTTGCTTTAGATCCATTCAGTCTGAAGCAATGATTAGTATTCCAGCTTAAACAAACTTGCCATGCTCTACTCTCGGAGAAGACAAGTTTCAAGCAAAATATTGTCCTGATAAATTCTGGATTGGTATCCTCTGGCCTTCTATATTTGGTGAAAGCATTTGCCATGTTTTGGAGCAAGGAAGTGTAGAGGCCCTCCATTTTTTTAATGATCCATTCACCATAAGCTATTTCTCACCCTAATCCTTGATTAATGTTTCATTATTTGTCTTCAAATCCATTCTTTGATATTTTTCTTGAGACCTGCCCCTAGAATGTTGAGGAGCTACTTTGGATCTAATAAAACTTTATATGATATAAAGTTCAAAAGAATGGAGGTGCATAGTTGCAGAGGAAATCAACTATGTTATTGGTATGGGTCAAATGCAAGAATCATTGGTGTATGCTAAAGATTATCTGAGAACGAAAGAAGGTATAAAGGAGGAAGCCCTTAGCATTGGCTGGGTTTCCTGTTTGTGGATCTATACAAGGACCATCAGGAGAACTATACCTCCAGCTGTAAACTGCGTAGCATGTGCTGAGACTTGAGAAATGGGAAAGAGGGTGGGGGGAGGAGGGGAGGAAATGGTACTGATTTATCAAGAAGCTTTTTCTTGCAATGTGAAAGGGGCTTGGTAATACATGATATGAACCAAAAGTCTTAAGCGTAAGCATAATGGCTTTTGTTGGCCTGTTACCATTTTTATGAGTATACCAAATTAACTTTGAGATCCAATCTCTCTTTAGGTTAAATAAAAATATTTAAAGTCTTAGTCTTTGATGTATTTTTGATTACTCTAACATGTCTTGTTTCTCCTATAATAGGAGTGGTAAAGGGCTCTTTGTCTAAATTATGATATTGAACAACTGGAATAGTTACTTTTCAATAGCTCTTAATTTGTTCAAAAGTTTTGATTGGAACAACCATAAGAAATGTCATATGGTTTAGCTGATTTGCGAAACCTCTAGTCAGTTCAAGTTGGGATGAGTTGTACCTTGCCGCTTCACTGAGATGCTTTTGCTAACCTTTTGGTAGTTCATAGCCAAGCATGAACACCGAGATGATGAATTTGGGTTTTGAATATTTTATTTTGTATCAAGTGGATTTTGCTATAAGGACTTTGATCCCTATGCACCCCCCGATGAAGATGCTGTATATGCTAAATACCTTGAGGATTCGTTGATCGAGATATTTCAAGTTTATGAATGCTGATAAAAATTGTGCTTTGATCTTTAGTAAAGGGTGGCATTGCATTCAACTAAGTTTGCACAAAAAAGAGAAAAAACATTAAAGGATCAAACACACTTCTAGAACAGTTGAAGATGTAATCATGTTAAATGGACTGGAGGTCTTTTCCTAGATAGATCTTGCTGGCATCTTTTAATTATGACTTCCTTGTGATGGTTTTTCTTCTATGTTTTAAATTTGAAAAAGCTGAAGCTTGTAGCAAATAGTGACTGCTCCTCAGATGTTTGAGAAAAAATTGAGAATATTACACTGTCATGCATCTGCAGCCACAAAAAGACAGGCTTATTTTTTCCTCATAAAATCTTAAATGATTAGTTTTTGCTTTTTCAATGTTATTAAAAAATTGATAGTTGCTGCTAAAACTACTGCCTGAAAGAAAATTCTTGTCACTGAATATGATTCTGACACTTTTTTTGAGCTTTTAAACTGGCATGGGTTTTTGAGCAGTGGTAAGAAGAAAAAGAGGGGAACGCGGCGGTTGGAGGTGATAAAACTGGTAGGGGACTCCGCCAGTTCAGCATGAAAGGTGAGTGAAAAATCCTTCTCCTATTTTTTTTGGTTAATTTTTGTTTTCCATTTCATCTTGTAAAAGGTATCTATCATGACAATAGCAGACTGTATTCCATGAAACTTCTGAAGATTTTCACCAAAATAATGTAGATTGCTTTAGTATTTGTTACGAATGAGGATTTGCTGATAAAATGGAGTATTAATCTGCAGTTACTTTGATTACTATTGGTTATTGTCTGATTTCTATTGATTGCTGTCTTCAAAAAATTATTTGACTTTGTTCACTTTTAATATTTTCATTCTTAATGTGCAGTCTGCGAGAAAGTGGAAAGCAAAGGAAGAACAACTTACAATGAGGTGAGACAGCTAATCATATTTCCTTTTGTTTAGTTTCTTATTTCCATATATTTTGCTGTCTGATGTATGGAATCTACATTAATCCATAACTTGAGGCAATGATAATAGTTCTTGTGCATTCTGAATTGTGTTTATTTTGGAATAATTCATCTTTGAATTTTTGCATTGTGGAAAAATGAAAAGAGGTTAATAGATGCTTCACTTTGCAATGTACCGAATAGCTCTCTCTAACACTTCACAGTTGTTCCTAATCGGGCCTGAATTAGAGAATGGTGTTCCACTAACCGTCTCTAATCCAATTTCCAGACAAGAATTCTTATTAAAAAGATGTTTGACATTATCCAATTATATATAATTGCTGCATCTAGATGAATATAGTTTTTTTCTTAAAAAAAATATCATAACTGGTAGCATTTATGCCCAAGGATGGCATACACATATACTGTACAGCATGTACTGTGCTAGTCCTGGAGTGGCACATGCACAGTTGTGGACCTAGCCTTGCTGTGAGCGCCCTTCCTTCTTATTTTTTGGTTTTGTTTTTTTTTTTTTGGTGGGTGGGGTGTTTTTGGGGCAGGGTTTTGGGGGGATGACTGGCCTGAGTAGAGTGAATTGAATCTTTGGTGGTGACTGGTCTGAGTAGAATGAATTGAATCCTACATATGTTTCTGATGTAAATCCATTCCTGCTTGTTTTTTCATTGAAACTTGTTCTTTCATTTTATTTATTTATTTTGGTTAGGGGATCCTCTTAAAAAGTTGTAATATGTTAAGGAATATCAGAGAATGTGTGATTTTAGTTGCTATTTTGCATTCATTTAAGTGAAATATTTCTTTTTGGATAGTCACTCATTAGATTTTCTTTTAAATATTTCATCCTAAATTAATTTGTTGACGGTCTCTCAGGAGTTGGCCATTTTCTTAAATAAAAACAATTAATCTTTCTTCCCATCTGGTAATGTTTTTGCAGCTTCCTTCCTTTCTTTTTTTTTTTTTTTTTTAATTTTGTACTTTTTGTTTTGGGATTTTGGTATTGTTTGTTTTACGAGAAGTTTTTGGTCTTTAGGAGTACGGTTCCCTTCCTGTTCCACCTTAATTTTATTATTAAGCCTACAAGTTGTATATGATGATCTTTCCCTGGTAGGAAAAATGGTAAATCCCTACCCCTGCAATTTATTGATTAGTGCATGTTAAGAAGCGATAAGAGATACTTGTTTTGAAATGTTATTTGTTTTATTTTCAATAGTTATATAAACTACCGTAGATTGAATAGGAGGATAATAATTCCTACCTTCTTTAAATACAATTTTTTAATAGGATAAGTTACCTCATGGCATTTTTTTTTTTTTTTTGATAGTAGGATGGTTTTTTTACTTTGATTTTTGTCTTTCAGGTTGCAGATGAACTTGTAGCAGAATTTACAGATCCCTGCAGTAATCTGGTGTCTCCAGATCAGGTAGTCTACAACTCCACTGAACCATGAAGAAATGTATTTAGCTATTTTCTTTATTTTATGGGATTTCATAGAACATGCTCATATAAGAGTTTCTTTACAATAAACAGCAACAGTATGATGAAAAGAACATACGGCGGAGGGTGTATGATGCTCTGAATGTTCTTATGGCAATGGATATTATCTCTAAAGATAAAAAGGAAATACAATGGAAGGGTTTGCCTCGAACTAGTCTAAATGATATTGAAGAATTAAAGGTTTGTCTATACCATTTTCTTTATCTCTTATGATTTGGTTAGTTTATGCTATATTGAAAAAAAATGGCAGCTTTGAATATTTGAAATTTGGCATATTTTCCTGTGGATTCTTTCTGTGAGTTTCTCTAATTGAATCTTACCTAGAATAGAAATTCAATGCATGAACAAATGCCTCTCTTTTTTGAAGGAATATATATTTTACCTTATTATCTTGTTTTGCTTTATTTTCACTTCTTATCTTTGATTGCTTGATTCATAAATCTCCAATTATGGCACTCAAACCATTGAAAACTTGAGTTTTAAATTTTTGATGGTGGAGTTATTCAATTCAAAACCTTCCATTCCTTTATGATAATGCTTCGCTTTTATGTCTCACAATCATGTCAATCCATTTTGTGTTTCTTTATTCAAATAAATTATTTTTCATTTCTTGCATGCGGTACAATTTAAAATTTAAAATTTATTTTCTTTTTCTCAAATGAGCATTGTGTGCACCCAGTTGCTAGCATTTAATAAAAGTATGATGCTTTTAATGTTATTTACCTTTAAAATGTTTTTTCTCCCTCTCTTGTATTGCTAATTGTCCAAGTTCCACACCTTTATCACAGACAGAGCGTATCGGATTGAAAAGTAGGATCGAAAAGAAAACTGCGTATTTGCAAGAATTACAAGATCAAGTAAGATTACCCACTTATATTGTTGATTAAAGTCTGAATATGCTATTTTTTCTGAAATACGTTCTCTCAAACTTTTTTTTTTTTTTTTTTCCCTTTGTATAAGCGCCTTGAGACTCCTTTATGTGAAGTGATACCTTTGAGTTATAGCCTCACTGGCAAGATAGAAGATATTGATAGCAAATCATGTAGTTCCTACAGCAATGCACTGGGTTTATTCTGCTTGTATGAGCAAAGAATATGAAAGTGCAAGGAAGAAAAGAGAAACAAATGCTCTGTTCATCTGGCTTATTTTAGTTTACATTTAACTTGATGGGATTCTTGTATTGAAGAACATGGAACAACAGAAGGTTCCATTACTTGCTTGTCTATGTTTCCATGGTTTATCATTATTTTTTTTCCAAAAAGTACCATGTATGCTTTAGAATAAATCTTGATCCTTATCTAATCAATAGGTGTTTATTACTGTTTAACCGGGCTTCTAGGTTTGCTGGAAGGTCCCTCTCTTAGAGATGCCTTGGCTGTGAGTTTGACACCTTTGTGGATGGTTGATGTCGGGTCCAAAGCAAGTGTTAAGACACACTCTTGTACTGTTCTTGGTCAGCATAATTTGTTAATCTGCAACATTGAATTATATAAGGCTTGTTTTAGTTTTTTGAGAAATATAGAAGGATGCCACCACCAAGTTTCGAATCTTACACCTCTCCCAAGTGGAGAAAGATGTTGACCCTGCTGAGCTAAACCTGCTTGGTGGGTGTAATAAGGTTTGTTGCTTTGAATCAATATTAAAGTTATGATGCTAATGTTATATGAATAATTCAACTTAATATTATAGCGATATTCAGAATGCCACTAGCATGAAGTGATTCAAAAATGCAAGAGGCATATGTTACTCTGTTATAAAACAATATAATAAAGTTGATATGTTACGAGTTAAGAGCATATTTCTTACAATTTTCTCTTCTATTAAGTTTGTAGGCCTGCAAAACTTGGTCCAACGGAATGAACAATTATACAAATCTGGAAATGCTCCTTCAGGCGGAGTGGCTTTACCTTTTATCTTGGTCAAGGTACAATCACTTTTGATTTGTTTTCCTTAAGCTATATAAATTTTCTAGATATCACCTCAGTAGACAGTCTGACCTCATAGAGAAATGACTTGGTAAAGTCTGCTTGATAGCTACCTCTATGATTGGTAAAAGCATCTGATATTTGGGAATTGTAAGGCTACCATGATTAGGATAGAGCAAATAGATATTCTCCATAAGCTAATTAGCTTTGAAGATCAAACTGTATCATCTTTCGATCACCTGCAACCTGCACATCTTATAAATCACAGGATATGGCCGAACATGTACAACCCACATCACATCCTATCCGTTATTGTATTTCTCTTCTTAGATAATGATGTGAATCTCTCATTTTCTTTCTAACTGTGAACAAACAGACTCGTCCACATGCAACTGTGGAAGTGGAAATATCAGAAGATATGCAGCTGGTGCATTTTGACTTTAACAGGTAATACATTGAACTTCCTGCTTGTTTGTCATGCATGACATCATTTTTCGGTAAACCTGACCATTTATATTTTGCTTTTCAAAAAACAGTTGATAGATGTTGGTAGTAACTTATATTATAGTCTCAATGCGCCCACCTTTGAATCTTTCAACCATGCTTTGTTATGGGCCTCAGTGTCCGAGTAGTCAATAATAAGCTTCGTTTCATTTAAAGGGAAGTGGTCAATTGCCCTAGCTGTTGAATGTGGACCCATATGGCTGATATACTGGTAAACAAACTGTAAATGCTATTACCCCCTGATAATCATAAACTTCGGACGGTCAACATTGTAACAAAGCATGAAAAAGTTTCTGCTTTATATAAACCTGAAAGAAATCCTGTATGACATGTATATTTTAAAGTCTGTAAGGTAGCTAACGTTCTTCTATAAGTAGGGAATGCTGAATCTAATATTTCTCGCTATCAGCTAGCTAACGATTTTCTAAGAGGAGTAGGAGGAGTCGGAATTCTAAATCTAATATTTTTCACTTACCAGCTAGACAGCCAAGCTGGCAGTTTACAGGACATTTGCAGTTTATCTTAGCATGCATTATATAACAACTACGCAATTTCAGACTACAAAGAATCAACAGAAGCTGTAAAAGAGCGCATGTTCATTCATGAACCCATGCACAATATGTACAAAAGCCTAAAAATCAAATTCCATCTATGCATGCTCAAAATCCAGCTAATTCACAAACGTCCTTCTTTTGTGATGACTGAAGCAAATCGAAGTGCGGGTCTGGGAGTGACTTGCTGTAGGTTGCCATTTTGATGAAGTTTTTGATGAAGCAATTCCTTTAATTTGTTCATAACATTAGCTTGCCTCAACAACAGTGGGAACTTATGAAGGCCTTGCAAGAATGAATCAGTGCCAGCCCTCAGAAATAGTAACTTAGTCTTGGTTAGCCATCAAGTTGGTAAGGATGCTGACTACTAAAGCTAATAATAAGAGTTCAGTGCTAGGAATAAGTTTCTGTGGGTTACCATTTTTATGAAACTATTTCCTTTGATTGCTTGTAACACTAGTAGCTTGCTTCAGCAACTGAGGAGACTCGTGAATGCCTCTCAACTGTGTATTTGTATCAACCTTCATAAATGGTTGCTTGGCCTTGGTTAGCCATAACTGACTAAAGACGATCTATATCCCTTGCAAATTAAAACTCATATCATCCTTGTTCCAAGCTGCTGGTCCATTAGCAGGTAGGACCATGCACGCACGCACACACATGCAGAGAGAGAGAGAGAGAGAGAGAGGGGGGGGGGTCAGATTTATACATATTCTTGACTCTCTTCCCTATGTTCATCAGGCTAAAGATGGTGGCCTTTTACTGTACCTGCAATTTCCTAATGGGCTATGTTGTTGATGGCTCTTGGCAAATAATTACCTAACTCCTCCTAATTTAGGGGGAATCCTAGCTTCTATATCTAAATTGTTAGCTTCAATCATGATGGGTTGGACTTGAATAACCAATAAAAAAGGTTGGGAGATCCAGAACTCTATGAAGTGACTTATGACATGCATTCTAAGTTCCATTATCAGGTTGGATAAACCAAATGTCACTTCTTTTTTATATGGATGACAGTTACACGGTGGGGAGGATCCTTGAATTGAAGTCTTAATCACTGTCCAAGTTGAACTTGACCTTGGCCTGTATTTAGTGTTCTGCTGAGCAATATGAGAGTGATTTCTGTAAATTATGTGGCAGCTATTCTCCTCATTTGCAAGGTTTGAAAGATATATTTTTGGTATCAACTTTGGTCCAAGCCTTTGCCTAGTTTAATTAGTCGTTTCCATTTTAATTTTTAGTAATTTCACAAAATATGTTCTAAATTAAAATACCTAAATTGAAATTTTTGACTGCATTTATAGTTTGACACTTTTTAAGAAGCTAAAAATCTTATTTGAATAGTACATATACAAAAAAAAAAAAAAAAAACTCAAAACTCGTTAAAGACGTCAACAAATAAAAAACACACCATTTGGAAACAGAATATACATCATTTTGAATTATAACATATTATTTTGAGAATCATGCACACATATTTTATTCATATAGGAATTAAACAAGAACCCTAAGAAGAGAGTATTTGCTGTTTCAGAGATTATCCTAATCGTGTTGCAAAAGATTTTTCTTGTATATATTTTACTGACATTGTTTTATGTAAAATACGAAATGCAGCACTCCTTTTGAGTTGCATGATGACTCATTTGTTCTGAAAGCAATGAGATTCTGTGAAAGGGAACAAACCGATAGCGCCCATGAGCCCAGTTCAAATGGAGGTGAATGCTCTAGCATGCTGGGTATGTATCAGCATCACACGCAACAACCTACGGTGCCCAGTTCCACAAATAAGCTTCCTACTTCACCTCCTATTCCTGGAATTCTAAAGGCGCGTGTGAAGCATGAACACTAGTCTGTAATTCTTTTTAACAGTCGTCTGTAATTCTGGACCTGTTTCTCTCGTGGGCTACCTGTCCCTTTCCTGCCCCCGCTCTCCATAATTTTTTATTTTTGTAAAGTGCATGTAATTAGTGGATAAGTGGGGGAAATCATCAAGTCTTCTGCTATTCTTGCTTTGCCCGTTAAGTTGGAAGGATCAAGGGCGACGGTGTCCCACTGCTTCCTTTAGGTGCTCCTTGGTTTGCTCCTTAGCGGCAATTCACTGGCTTGGAGATTGATGTTATTGTGATGCAATAGTGTATTATTATTATTATTATTATTATGGTTGTTATTATTATTATTATTATTATTATTATAACTGTTGTTACAGTGGTGGTGAGGATTTTTATGGGGAGTCGAGGTCATTAGGTATCAGACATGTACTGAAAATGTAATTTCCAATGTTTTTGGTCATTTTATATCAATGCATTTTGTTGGGGATCAAATCCTTCTGACTGATTGCTGTTCATTCTTTTTCCCTTAGCGTGTGCGTGTTTGCAAGTTGGTTGAGTTTTGGAGATTGCATTGATAGGGTCGTCGACTTTGGATACAGTGGTGAGAGAAATAAGGAAAAGTGGGTCATGGGCTATTCAGGACTAGTTTCGGAAAGACAGATGAGCCTGTGACTGAGGCAAGTAATAATAATACTGAAACAAGAAGTGTTCAAAATTTTTGATGTTAACGAAAGAAAAGAAAAGAAAGAAAAGTTTTTTAAAAAAATTGATTCTGTATTTGGATTTCATCTCAGGATGAGTATCAACAGCAAAAATTTGTCCATCTCGAGGCCTTCCGAGCTTTATGGCTCTGCCTGCATGTTGGTCCAGCCTATCGATCCCTTGAAGCGTCCCATCTTAACATCGACGTGAATGCCTAAAGATTTATTTTGCACAGCAAAACAACGTCATCTTTATTTTGCGCAGCAAAACAACGTCAATACGAAGCCTATCGCTATCCTCATGAAGTGCGAGAAAAAGCTCAGCTTTTCCTGAGTTACGTTCCGGTGGTACGGCTTCGTCGCCGAGTCCATCACCTGTTCACCGGTTCTCGTCGCCTAACGTATTGTTGGTCTCGTCAATGATCGGATTAGAGTCTACGGTGAAGAGTCCGCTCCCAGGACTTGGGGCACCAGTGGTTGGATATGGTGTGAACTGTGATCTTCAGGGCTTGCAGTGAATCTACACCAAGCGTGAGCCGAGGTCGTAGTTGGAGATTGCTGCTACGTCCACAGCGGGATTTCCCACCTTGAATAACGTCAAGTAATCAAAGGCTTAGGAGGGGAATGGTATGGGTTGGAAAAGGTCTCTAAAGGCGGAGCAGGTGAGGTAGAGAGCAAGTGGTGGAGTTGGAGCTTAGAAGTTAGAACCGTGAATTGTGGCACATGAAGATCGGTGTTGTGGTATTAGACAGAAATTAAGAATATATAGATCATAAAGATGATGTTAGAAGTGCTGGACAAAAGCGTTTCCAGGAAACTATCTCAAGAATATTTATATTCCCACTATAAATGCAGAGAACAATTTGGCAATACTAAGTCCAAGATCCAATGCCTAATTAAAAAAAAAATTCTGAATGCACTTCAAAAATTTTCGGTTTGAGGGACTGTATTTGGATAACGAGAAAGTTAACGAGGAAGTTATAGGGAAAGAATGGTGTAATGCCAAAGAAAAGAGAGAGAGAGAGAGAGAGAGAGAGAGAAGAAAATAGTGTCCATATTTTTCATGCCCCGATAAATTTATAAAAGTTCAAACATTGCAAATATTTTTTCAGAAATGTTGCAACTTGGAGCTACTTTCTGATACAACTTTTCATTGCATCCTTTTCAAAATTTTATCGATGAAAGATAATCCTGTTAGAAGTCAAAATATTGCCATCGAAGTTTTGATGACAAGAAGTCTCATATCTTTAATTCTAAAAAAATTGCGATAATAAACATCACTATCACTGCTGATTACTATTGCTTACAAACTTTTGTAATTGTGTTTTGTCATAAAAAATATCCTTATTTTTGAAAACAAATTTATTGCTGAAGAATATATATTTAGCACTTAAGATATTCATCTATGTAGCTCAACATTAAGTATGTTAATGAGATTTATTATTTGATAATAATAAAAATCACTAAAAATTTTTATTTGATCACGATACGTTTTGTCATAAAAGTTATTCTAATAATTATTAACCGCAAACAAATTAAGCTTCATTTACCAGATTTGATCCAGTTTTTTGCAAGCCAATTGGAAGGACCTTTTTTTTTATATAAATTTTCATGGGAGGAATGAAAATGAATCGGATACCAATGTATCTATGTTTACATCAATTTTTGTTAAGAAAATATAGATACTAGTTAGATACAAAAATTCATATATGTATTTATTTAAAATAAATAAGGATAAATTTGATTTGATATATATATATATATATATATATATACAGCTATAAGTTCAATAATTAAACTTTATAACTATCAAATAAAAGATATCAAGTCAATACTATAATAACATGATTACCTATTTTCCTTAAAAGTTCATGAGTGCTCCATAAAACTAAATAGAATTATAAGCAAAACTAAATATCAAATATATAATTGAATAATTGTTTATCTATACTCATGTTTGTTTTTGAATAATAGATGTAGATACAAATATGGATATTAGTTAAATTCTTAAATTTTTATTCATATTTGGATATATTCAAAAATAAAATAAATCAAAACAATATTATATGATTTAGTTTCATCTTTATTTGTAAGTGCCCTTATGATAAGGATAAATCTTGTTAGAGCGCACCCCTCCAAGTGCCCTACACCCAGGCCAGCTACCACCTAAGCTAGATCATTTGTATTTTATGGATAAAATTTTAACCATACGTAGACCATCATTGAAAGTTATTATTGCTGTGCAGTTTAAATTGTCCAAGGTAGTTCTCTACGTCTGACAAAGAAGTATAATCAAGCACTTAAAATAGAGTATGCATATGTGTCTCTTGAAGAGAGGACACATTGGAAGAAAGTAGAAGTCCAACTATTCAAACATAAATTCAAATGATTTTGATCATAATTAGATATTTAATGAAGTAGGAATATATATGAAAAGATTGGGAAGGATCTTTAGGCCACTACCCTTGATGCAAAAGAATCCTATAGTAATAATATAGTTACAAGGACATAAAGTCAAGCAAAGAAAAGAGCTTGAGTTGAAGATGTTGAGAAACAAACAAAAAGAGTTTGCTAATAACTAAAAAAATAAATTGCCCAAGGTCATGTTACAAAAGAAAAAAAAAAAAAAAGTTGAAGAAAGAGAAAAGAATGAAAGATTTTTTTTGAAGTAAACAGAAAAGATTTTTTGATAATACATTATATACATTAAATTTTGTAATTAAAAATTTAAAAGATATTGAAAAGATTCTTAATTTGATCATGTATTTCAAAGAGATCATGTTCATCGATCATAACATATTTTCCAAAGGGAACAAATATATACTTCCTTTGAATGTTATTATTTAATGTAGAATATTTAACATTTCCATGATGCTATTTGAGAATGATTATTGGATGTGTATCGTCTCTGAATTGCATTGATACTTACTTGAACCTAACTTATCTCATGAAGATATATTAAATGGTTTAAGAATATAACAGTATGAGAAGTAATTGGTTAGATGGTCTATTCACATAAAAAATCATCTGATCCAAGGATTGGTTAGGAGGGAATGTTTTTTTTTGTGCACAATGCAAGCTTTCCTCCCTCAAATCCAATGAAAGTTTTTATTTTCATTTTTTTTTCTCAAATGAAGCTTTTTTTGTAAAAATGTTTTTGCAAATATAAAAAGTCATGTTTCTTTATCTGTATTTTTGCATCCTCTAGTTTATGTCTTAGCCAACCTAATTCTAAAGTGATGGATAAAGAATATGATATCAAGATTTAGAATTCATGTAATGTAACTTATTAAAGAAGAAGACTAAAATATCATGAAATTGAAGGCATTAAGGAAATCAACCTTGGAATCCAGAATAGTCTTAGCTAGGTTGGTCAAGAGAGAAACTGGGTCCTTAATTGAGAGAAAGAAAGGTTCAACTTTCTAAAAAAATGATAAAAAAATAACTACGTTTCAAGATTAAAATTTATACATGATCCTAAATGCGATTCCATTTTTCTTAATCATTTAAAAAATAAAGTGCATTTATATGTAGATTTTTTTTTTGGAAAAAAATACTCATAATCTTTATGCCATGATGTCATAGCCACAATCATCCATCATACATACACAATGTTGGTTGAGTGGAAGTTTGAAGAAAAGTAGGACATAATAGGTGACAGTTATAAGGAAACCGATGCTTTTCCCTGAGACCAAGGAAATTAAGAGAACGGCATATATATATATTTTTCTTTTCTTTTTGCTAGAGAATTATACACAAAATTAGTATACCCATACACAGTTGCTTACACTTGCATCTGATCAATTGATGTGGAAATACAATATGCTTTTTTTGTCCCACATGCAAGTAATCACTCGTAATGCATAATGTGCATCAAGGCCATTCAAGCTTATGAGGTCTTTCATGCATATAAAGTGCTCATTCAACAAGAAATTCGATGAAAATAGACCCTATATGAAAAAGATGAGCCCATGTACGTGGACAAGATAGGTTCGAGTTGGTGATTTTTAAATTCAGGCTAGATTGAAGTCCAATTCTTTAACTCAAATTTTAAACGGGTCAGTGACAAGTTTGGAGACGTTTTTGGCTTATGTCGTAGCGGTGATGTTTCATTCAAACCAGGTCATAATCTTGAGATAAAAGCATTTAATTAGAATGGGTACTCCCTTTAATTAATACCACTCATTTACTTGGTTTGGGACCAAGTCCGATTGGTCATGAGAGCTATCTTATGGCAGCCTTCATTTGAAGTACCTTAGAAAACTTTGGCAAGCATATATCATTAATTCTTTTGTTATTTTTTTTATTTTTTTAATAAATGGATTAGATTTCATTGATTTGCATTAATTGCCATGACTTGTGAACAACCTTCTAAACATCTCATCTTCTGATTTAAATTTCTGTTTTGGATCTAATCATTGGCTCCGGAATATATCTTTAGAATCTTTTCTTTTTTATATATACCTCGATGCTAGAAACTTTGAAGAGCATTTGATCATGGAATTCTTAAATAGATGAGCATAAATGACGTTTTATTCTCTATTTTTTAATTTTTACTACAATTTTTATTCATGGGTTTTTAAGTTTTGCCATAACACATAGATAGATATTTTGTTTTGCCATCATGGATGTTTTCTTTTGTTAGTCCAATTGTAATCTGAGAGTTGGTGAGAGTTATATCTAACCTGTATTAAATTATATGGAGTAAGAACATGCATAAAATAATTTCGAGTGATATTTAGAGTGATGTTTTCTTTTATCTTCAATCCTTTTCTCATTCATCACAATGCCTGATTGGTTTGGCTGGGCGATTGGAGGGTGATGGATTGCTTGCGCTTGTCAGATGTGACCCCCCTATGTACCTCACACCCATGATTGCGATCCTTAGAGCAACACCATGCAAGCATGATCTCAAATCAACTTTGGCCCATTGGTTCCAATGACCAGTTGTGACAAGACAAGCCACTGGCCGCATGACCCCTTCCAATCTGTCTTTTTCGTAGCGTCAGAATGGCATCAAATCATATAATTCTGGTTGCAATTCATTGATGTATTTCATAAGCAATTCAATGAAACTATATGCAAATAATCTCCAGAAATGAAAAATATTCTACCTTTCTTTCACCATGAAGCACTGTAGCCAGATAAATCTTTCTTAAGAACTAAGTATGATCAAGCTTAGGATATGTGCTTGTAGGATTAATTAAACAGAAAAGTTGAGACAAATCTCATGCATGGTTCAAAACTTTTTATTACCAATAAAAAGAATTCAAAACCTTTTTAAAGTTCATTTTGACACAAAAAAATGCTAATTAAAGCGTGAACATTTTGTTAAATAAAAAACAAGGAAGCATAACATGTAAAAGCCTTCACATTCTATCTACATTAAAGAAAAATTACAAACAAGTAGGAAAGCCAAATCTCCTTAATGAACTTCTTCCAAAATTTTATACTTTAATTTAGCAACAAATCTTAATCCATATCTTCCATTATGCAATAATAGCTAAGACATCCCAGTTAAATCTCAAGGATTTGTATCTTAATCCTTTTCCATATCAGAACACCACAGAATGACACCAAAGGACCCCCAGCCCATCCTTCCAAATGAATTTAGATCTGAAAAACAAACAAACACTAGTCTTAACATAGGAACAAACATATGTAGGAGATTCATCAGTTCTGTGACGAAGAGAATACGAAGAAGCAGCTACTTTGGATCTCCAACGGTAAATTCTCAGCAGCAATGATATCCCTTTAGCAGCCAAAAATTTCAAGCTTTCCTGGAGCTTGAACTTTCCATGTAGTAGGCAAACAATGAAGTAATTCACTACCACCAAAGTTTAAGAATTTATAGAAAGAATAAATCCATATTTATTTAACTCTTATCATCAGGTTGCCGACTTGGTCTGACAATTTCATACATATCCATCAACTCGATTTGCTTAACCAGGTCCAATTCAAAAGAAATTCTTCTGAAAGATAATCTCCATTATATAGCATAATAAGCACAAGGAGCCTCCAAGACTTTACAGCATATATTTTGATCCACGTCTAGATTAAATAATTTGAGAAAGAGGCCACATCAAAGATAATATCCCACCCATCTGTCAGTCCAAAGGGAAAAAGAATATACCTTTCTCAAAAAAAAAAAAAAAAAAAAAAAAAAAGGGGAAAAAGTATATGTACGTACCACAACAAAAACAATCTCTCTTTCAACTTGATAACTTTAATCTTATAGTCCTACAAGAATATTTTCACTCAAGGGTGTCCGAAGCTTGTCAAGTTTTCCAACAAGCCCTTTAATATCGGTAACCCATATACATCTTACCATAATGAGATTAGAAATAGCACTTACCTTTAAAAAAAACCACCATTTTGACACCACACATCATATATATATATATATATATATATATATGCATTACCATTGAGAGTAGCAGCATGTCCATGTCCATGAGACCTGTGACCATATACACTTTTTGATATCATTCACTATATATGTTGCATGCAAAGCTTCAATAAGGCCAATATTCCTAAATAAATAATGGAAATATAATTTAACAACTGCTTTTTGCTGCATACGACACACTAATGAACAATAACAGAAAAAAATGATGAATTTATTTGTTTAAATCACTGTTCACTGAATTAAACGAAATGCTTAATGTTACCGGCAGGCTGAAATAAAGATTTGAGTTTGAAAATCATTAGATAAACATCTAAAATTTTAAATCATAGGCGCTGTTATTCTTGATATACAGTGCCAGCACCATTTAAATTCCATAATTAATTAATTAATGGGAGGTATCCGGAACTATTACAACTTTCAGTATAATGTTAGAAAAGCGGTTATTAATTTGACATATATACAAGCTAAGATATAACTAATATACCTGAAGATATACTTCTGCTAGTGTGACAGTAAAAAAATAATAGCTCTTGCTTCATGGAAAACCATTCTTAATTAGGTTTAAAAAATAAAATAAAATAGAACAAATCAAATATATCTCCAATAGCAACTAGAAATCCTATATACTAACTCTTATAACATTTCAGCTGATTGAATCACTCCGGGTACGCGTCCATGGACAAATTAAATTCATCATGTTACTTTGTCCAAATCATTGTTATCTTGTTACCAACTCTATAAACACGTACGTAACACACTAAATCAAAAAAAAAAGGAGAAGAAGAAGGGAGTAAGCGTCAGTAAGGTCATATATATATATCATGCATTGAACCCGACCCACATCCATAAAAGAAAACTTAATTATCCATAGAATTCTGATGAGAGAAATCGCCACATCAAATGGAAGACTTGAAAGGAGTTGAAGCACGGATAAAAAACCTGGAGTACTGCTTGCGTGAAGTGGTGGTGAGTGAGAATAGATCATATAGAGCTAGAGATGCCAAGATGACATATAGATGCGTCTGCCACTGCACCTAGGGGGAGAGAGTTGACTTCTTTCTTTCTTTCTTTCTTTTTTTTTTTTTGCCTACTCCCATCACTATAGGTGCAGGTGCAAATGCAGCTATTTGAAGACATCATGGCTGAAAGATTTGAAGATTTTTTTATCTTTCTCTCCCTCTCTGTGTGGACTGATCAAGTGGATTCTTTTTTTGTGAAGGCAGAGAGGGAGGGCTCTCTCTTTCAGCTTTTATAAGGGAAGGAAAACCAGACGACCTCGATCGGTTGTTAATCCAGTGGCTTGGTGGGGCTGGGAACGGCTTGTCGTCGGGTCTCACGTGAAACAGAAGATCGTCCGCGTGGAATCCCTCGGTCAGGCCAATTAGAGGGAACAAGTAAGCTGCGTTCAGGTGGAACGGTGGTGGAAGCATGCAGTTTGGAATATGCCTCAGAATTAATCCCTTCTATCCTATGGCTGACATGATTCTGACCTGTCCAAAGATCTCAAGCAAACGTAAGGCTGGCGCTGTATGTGACATGGGAGATCGATGACCTCCACCGGGCGGCACCAAAGTCGGTGGTGATGAGGCTGAAGACCGAACGAACTCTCTCTGCTGTCCTCATGCGCTCTCGTGGTCCGGACCAATGGCTTGCAGGCATGGCCCAGCGCGCGGCCCCGATAGCTATCGCCCACGGAAGGTGGCGTTTCGAAGCATCCAGCAGACGGGTAGGCGGGAGGCCTGACATGATTCTGACCTGTCCAAAGATTTCAGGCAAACGAAAGGCTGGCGCGCGCTGTATAAGAGCTGGAAGATGGCCTCCACCGGGCATCAAAGGCTCGGTGGTGACGAGGCTGAAGACCGAACTCTGTCTGTCCTCGTGTGCTCTCGTGGTCCGGACCAATGGTTTGCATGGCCCAGCGGCCACGATATAGCCATCACCCACGGAAGGTAGTGCTTCGGAGTAGGGCTGTAATCGAGCTTTCCAATGCGGTTCAAGATGGATTTGAGCTTGATTATAAAAAGCTCGTCTTCACTGTTTGATATGATTAAAAAGGTCAACAAGCTTAAGTCAAAAAAAAAGAGCTGATTTTAAGCTCGACTTTAAATTGAGCTCATTTCAAACTTGATTTGAATTAAGTTCGTTTCAATCTTGACTTGAAAAAAAAAAAAAAAAGCCTCGTTTAAAGCTCAACTTGAAGGAAAAAAAAAAAAAAAAAAGCTTGATTCTTAATTTTTTTAACCAAAAATCAAATAAAAAAGATTCTAAAATTATTCATAAAAATATTAGTTCAACAAAATATAAAAGTAATCGAAGTAAAAAAGATAAAAATGATATCTTGTTCATGAGCTCCTAATCGAATCAGCTCGTGAGCTCCTAATTGAACCATCTTACGAGCTCTTAATCGAGCTATCTTACGAGCTTCTAATCGAATATGCTTCTGAGCATTTATGTGCTTAAATTTGGCTCGTTTATCAAACAAGCTCTAAAATAAAGCTTAAACTTAGCTTGTTTATATAATGAGCTGAATACAAATAAACTTTTATCAAGTTAAGTCTTGAATAACTTGTGAGCAATTTGGCTCAATTACAGCCCTACTTCGGAGCATCAAGCGGAGGGGTAGGCGGGAGGCCTATTTATATTTATGGTGAGGCACGCGAGGACGAGAATGTGGGCCGCGCGGCGGGCAGGCGCGGGGAACGACAGTGCATCGTTTGTCGGGGGGAAAAGAGCGCCTCACTGGTGGAAGGCCTTCAGGATAAGGATGGGAATTTAACTGGATACGGCTTTTTTTTTTTTTTTTTTAAATAAAAAAATTGCAGGGAGACACCGGTTAAGATCTTAAGATGATGATTCGATCGGCCAAAGCAATCACCGGTTGGAAACTTTGTCTCTGGGTCTGTGATAATGTTTTATTACTGACAATCTTACACCGGTAATCTAATAATTATATATTTTTATTATAATATAAAATATTATTATAAAGAAAGTGATTTTCTTTATAAAATCATGTTATATAATTAAATATTATAAATACTAAATATATATAATACAATATAATAACATATTAATATATAATATATAATTAATAAATATATTGCATGTTATATTATACAATATTAAATAAAATATAATATTAAATATTTAAATATTATTAAGTACATAATAAATAATAATTAGATCAAATATTATTAAATATCTATACGAAAGTTAAAAATGCAACCTAAGATTATCATAAGATGTAACAAAGTTATTCGAGAACCTACATGTTTTCAAGTAAGTATTAACCAGAGAGAATATTTGGATAAAAATAATTTATTCATATGTTTTTTTGTACATTAGAAAGTAACTCTAGTATTGCTCTTTTATATTATAACTGTTGAAAAAAAAAATTTATCTTTGCAAAAACTTCTTTCTAGAAATTGTTAAAAAAATTATTCTAAAAATATAAATACATAAAGAAATTAAAATCAAAAGAAGATGAGAATCGTGTTTGAACCAAAGCATGTTAGACACTACCTTAAGGACTAGTTTTGCCAATTCGTAAAGCTTGTAGGCAATCTGTCCCAAAGGGACAACGATCCGGCTCGATCCAAACCTTCTACCATGAGCATAATCGCGTGGAGGTACAACCCAATGACTCCTCAATTCAGATGCCCAATAAAAGGATCAACAGTAACAAAATAATAATAATAATAATAATAATAAATTTCTTTCTGATAAGATTTAGGCCTGATTGATTCATCCCTCAATCCTGAATCCTTGAGCCTATTTATAGGCTTAGCCTAGAAAAGTTCTAATGGCTCAACCTATAATAGCCTTAAAGGCCTGATGGCTGATAGTCACTAGCCTCAAATTATGTTGAAAACGACTTAAAAAATAAATTGTTTGGACCATTTCTGAACATTCATGAACGTTGCGAGCGTTCATGACCCACGAGGAATGCTTGCGTGGCATTCACGGGCGTAATGCCTGCGAATGCTTGCGAGTATTCACTTTCATTTTTTTTTATTTAAAACTTTTTTAATCATTAAAAAGTCAACAATCCCCCATAAAAGTTTTAAATTAAAAAATATCAAAATTAATATAATATAAATTTTTGGGGCATCTTATACTGCGCAATAGGTGAGGTGTCATATGGACTTGAATCCCACTTAGTGTTGATTGTATACATCTGAAGGAATCATAGTAAATTAAACCTTAAACTAGGTCCTTGACTCAGACTTCTACTAATGACACACAAAGTATGAAACAATTGAGTTTAAGCGTCAGTGCATATTAAAGGCCTTGTGCTTAGTACCTTGATTTTTATGAAAATTTCTTAAGGTTAGCCCAAACCTTTAGTCACGGCCTAATATGACAATTCTCATATAAGTGAATTCTCAAAGGGTATTTGTGATCAATACCCTGCAGATAACCTACCTCAGATGTGTCACTTTATAAGAGCACTAATCATAGGGATGAAATATATATTTTTTTAAAATATTATGCTCTAATACAATTACTCAATCAAGAGGTTGGGTATCCACTGCTGGTGACCAAATAATCGACTTAAGCCCCATCCCCTTGATCATTCTAGGACTCCACTCCTAGATAATTCCTTAGTTAATTGATCTGTCAAATTCTTCTCAGACTTGACAAATTTCAAGAAGATAACATTATTTTTTGGACTAGACCTCAAATAAGAGAATGCACTTTCTTAATATTTTAATTCAGCAAGTCTAAACTTAAAGTTTTAAAAACTTTAAAAGTATCACTTTCTCCTAAAATAGTCTCTCGACAACCCACAAAAAGCCTTTATACCTTTAAACCAATCCTTTTTCTTGACTTTTACAAGCCAAACTCCTACATTCTTTAAATTTTCTTAAAATTTTCAAAAATCTATGTAAAATGTAAACAATGAGGGTGAGCCTTGGCATCAAGGCAAGGCAAGGTTGTTCCATTGTATGTATAAGGTAAGTAATGAAGTTAAATTCATCATCTGTGAAAAAAGAAAACATGTCAATGCACTCATCAAGCCAGAAATAGAGTTTGTCGTGTTGTCAAATATGTAATCTGGTTAACCTAACCCCCTTTGTAGTGTCCATCACTAACACCTATAATAGTGCCCGGTAGCATGTCTTAAGGCAATCAAGTCGATTTATCTAAACAAGTTCTTTGTCAGTAAAACAAATAACAAATACTAAAACAGATTATGAAGTTTTTGTTTATGGTGAAGCTCCTTTTAACTGCCACGTAAGAGCATATACAATTGGCTTGAAGAATGGAGATTAGAATGTTACAAACAACATTAGATGTGTCATAGAATTACATTTCTTATTGGCATATTTATTTTCAATCTAAAACATAACATTTCCTTACATGTTTTCACCTAATTATGCTACCAATTTGTTGCTCCATACTATAGCACAAGAACCACACAAAACAAATCATATAGACAGTGCAACTGAAAATTGGCAAGGGCATTTCTCATGATGATTGGCCTTATAAAGTACATGAGAGGCAAATATTATGGCCTACAAGGATGTCAGAAGTCCTGATAATGCGGTTGGTTGGGTATGGTAGATGAAATGAACTAATAACCACATGAGGTGCCATAGAAAAATACAGCTCAAGGTCAATAAACCTTAAGGTAGTGTTTGATAGGAAAAATGTTATCCATGGATAAGTGTACGAGATAGAATTTATCCCCTGGCTATCCCTAGGGATATCCCTTGGCTATCCCATTGATCATATCAAATGCAAAAAGGTAAATCCATGGGATAACCTTTTTTACTCTTATTTGAAGGGATAACCAGCTATTCCTACATTCTCTAGGGAATAAATTGAGGGGATATCCCATGGTTAACCATGGTTAACCATGGATTATCCCTTTGGTTAACTTTATTCCCTGCTATCCCTTATAGTTATGGCTTTTGGAAATAAGAGGGGATATCCTCTGGATATCCCCTCTTATCCCTTATTTCAAACACTACCTAAAGGAATGCCAGCTCATCATTTAAAAGATACATACATAATAAGTAGTACTTCATAGTTCATACTAATTTTTCTGGACATGGCAAGGTACAGCAATCAACTTGGTAACTATGCATCAAGAACATGCCAATAACACAACAACAATGACAAAACTTCAGCATGTCAAAGGATAAAAAATTACATGAGACATCTTTCTCATCACCTAATGCAGTTCTCTTAGTATTATGTAGTCACAAGGAAGGTGATAATCAACAGAACCAAGAATACTACAATGCTTACTTGGTTCTAGTCTACAAAAAATTAAAGGTTTAGCCTTATAAATTAAGTTTTTAAATTAGTGATTTTTCATATATTTCTAGATTTTGAATTTAAATTTAAAAAATTAAATCTAGAAACTACTTGCAATAATAAAGTAACCATTAAACAAAATTAACTCAAATAATTTAAATTTGAATTTGAGTTTCAAATTTTTTTAAAATTTGAATTTGAATTTTAAATTTCAAATTTGAATTTCAAATTTTTAGTTTGAATTTTTAATTTTAAAATTGAATTTAAAATTTTAAGTTTGAATTTTAAATTTCAAATTCAAGATCTCTCTCTCTCTCTCTCTCTCTCTCTCTCTTTTCAAAAAAAATAATTTCTAAGATTTTTGGACAGATTCAAAAGTAGGATTTTTTCCCCCATGACTTACAATGAAAAACCTAGCAATTTCTAGAAAAAAGAAAACTAGTCCTTAGCTGTTGAAAAATATTTTTATCTTTGCAAAAACTTCTTCCTAAAATTGTTAAAAAAATTAATTTAAAAATATAAATGTACAAAGAAATTAAAATCAAAAGAAGATGAGAATCGTGCCTGGATTAAGGTGTGTTAGACACTGCCCTAAGGATTAGTTTTTGTCCCTTCACGATATGTTCCCAAGGTCTAGCTTGATCCGAATCTTCTACCACAAGGCTTGATCCGAATCTTCTACCACAAGCATAATTGCGTTGAGGTGCAACTAATGACTCTTTCAAATACCTAATAAAAGGATCAACAATAATAATAATATAATAATAATAATAAAGAAAAAAAATTTGAGCAAATTTAGGTATGATTGATCCATCCCTCAATTTTGAATCCTTGAGCCTATTTATAGGCTTAGCCTAGAAAAGCTCCAATAGCTCAGCCCATAATGGCCTTAAAGATAGCCATTAGCCTCAAATTACGTCGAAAATAGTTTAAAAAATAAATTATTTGGCCATTTATGGACGTTTATGAACGTTGGCGAGCAAACGTTCGCCCAACATTCGCAAAATCCAGCATTCGTGGCCCATGAGAAACGCTCGTGTGGCATTTGCGAGCGTGAGTGTTCACTTTCATTTTTTTAATTTAATTTTTTTAAAATCATTAATAAGTCAACAATAACTTCTTCGCAAGTTGCTAAGATTTATTCACCTTTCGATTCTTTTATTGAAGCTTAATTTTCTTTTACAAAATATATTTTTAGTCATTCTTTTGATATATACGTTAAACATATGCAAATATTATTATTTTACATTAAAATAATTTTTTATAGTTATTATTTACTAATTAAATAATAGTATTATATTCCTTCATTAAAAAAATCATCATAAAAAATATTTTTATTTCAGTTATGGAATCTTTCACAAATGTTGTCTTCTAAATTTTTTTTACAAAATGCATTAAGAGTAAAAGGCAAATAAAAGAGAGAATCAAGAAGTATTAATAAAAGAAAGAATCATGTTTGTGCTAGAATATTTAAGAAAGATAAAAAATATTTTATCTGATCCATGAAAAATCAATTTAAATATCTTCTATATGGTTAAGTGATACCTCAATTTGATAGGTAAATGATAACTTGGCAATGTAATTCTTTTTTGACTTTTTTGACCGAAGCAAAAGAACTTGAGTAAGTTCGTCAATATAAAAAATCAACTTTCACATAAATTTTTTTCATCAAAGAATAGAGCCTCAAATAAAAATCAAATTATTATGGTTTATAGTAATCTTAAATTACTAGGAAACAAAGTTCATATTACCAAATCTAGTTATCAAATATGATAATCTGCATGATAATCTTAAATTATTAAGATAGATTATCAAAAACAAAACGCCCTTGTAGCATTGTCATTATAAGTCATATTCTCTAAATGATCTACTACTTAATTTTCTTTTATGGACAAGCATGTGAGAGACATGTAGAACTTGCAGATTAGGTTGTAATTCTCCTAGACAAGGATGATCGCTGTTACAATTTGAATTCAGCCAACTGGTGATAATAGATGAGTCTTTCTTGTTCCATAATCTTCGCACATCATATATCGTTAAGGCTGACTTAATATATACCCGCCTAAGCCTTTTCACCTTATTTGAAAACACTATCAAAATTAATTTTGAGTGTACCTAATTGCCGGAAAGTCCAAGTGACAAAAAGGGAGAAGGGACACTTGATCAAATGCCACACTCTTGGGGGTTTTACTTAGGGACTGATTGAATTGAGGTGAAGGGAGAGGAGGGAAAGGAAACTAAGGAAAAAGGTAATAAGTTATTTTATTTTGGAGGAAGGTAAAAGAGAGAGAAGAAGGGAATGAGAATAACTAATTCCTCTTGTTTCTCCCTTAGTGACGGTAAATTTGTTAACCCCCATATCGAGGGGTAAGATGGGGGAGAGAAAAATGTCTAAGTTATATTTTTTTGGAAAACCAAAATATTCCTTCATTTTTTATTCTTCATTCTTCCATTCTCACGGTTCATTCTCTATTATGAAGCATAGGCTAATTCCATGTCCATCTTGGAATAGCTTTTTATACCCACTCTTTATATTCTAATTGCATCCTTTCAAATTATTTTCTTGATTTTAATTTTATATATCCAATTTGATTATAAAAACTATAAAAAGATAACATATAGTTTTATTAGAAAGGTCTGTTGTACTAACTTATAGCAACCATACCATATTATATTAGTATGGTGTTTATATGGTATCAAGATTTGATTTGTCATAAATAGATTTGATCGAAAACTAAGCGGTAACGATTCATACCCTTCAATACCGGATAATATTAGTTAAAAAAAAATATTAACTCTTTGTCTCAATACATGGTGCGAGTTATTATTTCTTAGTATTAAAAAATATTATTATATTAGATTATAGTATATCTAGTATATCTAGGCATGTCATAATAGCATCAGCACGAACAGCAAGAAAATGAGGACATAGGAGAAGGTAAGTTTAACAAGTGCCAATGAGGCTTCTACTTTTCCTTGAAATGGTTTGGGATGAATGAAATGAGAGGGTCTTGGGTCTTATTTATAAGTTTTTAGGTGCCCTTGGAAGCAACCCTACGAATTTAATTTAATTTGAATTCTTTGATCGGATTTGATCAAAGGATGTGAGGGTTAAAGGCTTATCACCCTTGATATGCCCATTAACATCGTGATCTTCAGATCAAGCGATCGGATAAGCCTTTTTATGGCTATGATCTGAAGATCAGCCGATCAGATAAGCCTATCCTCATCCTGATATGCCTTTTCATCATCGTGATCTGATGATCACGTTATCAGATAGGCGGTTGCACGTCTTTGATACACCATTTTAAGATCACTTATCACAACAGCTTGATCGGAGCGACGCCTTATCACCAACCGTACGATCGGATGGACGCCTTATCACCAACCCACGATCGGATGGGTGCCTTATCACCAACCATCCTATTGACTGGTCAACTGACGGGTGTCAGCCGTTGGATCACGATCGCGATTGTGATTTGATTACCGCATCTTGACCCTTCATCCGATCGATCAACGGTCAATTGATCTCAGCCCCTTATCTTGATTCGATCAGTCTCCACCATCGGATCCTCCTGATCTAGGAAAAATTTAAAGCCCCTCAAGCTCCTCATGACGATGCGCACGTGCGAAGTGCACCTACAAAGCGCCCATTGCGCCCTTCGCACGTGCGTGTAGCATCACCCTCAAGCTCTCTACTTATGGTGAGCCTAAGGAACTTAAGCTTCAAAGAAGTGGTTTCCATATAAGTGAACATTCCTTTCTTGATTTTTTCGATGTGGGACTAAATATCCTCACAATTTCTCATTCACGCACATAAGGAGGTAATGGGCTTTCAAGGCCCATTAGGGTATTCAAGACCTATTTTGGCCCATTACCCAACAATCCCCCACATGAATGGAAATTGGACTTAAATCAAAGATTAGCAAAGGTAAACCCCCACATAAAAGGATTTTAATGCAAATGAATATGCAGACACTAAAGAGAATATAATGGGATGAAGTTGTATCAGAATAGGTAGCTTGTGGCTTTGAACCTTCCTTAGTGAGTTGTTATCGAGTTTACTTGCTAAAAGGTGAACATGATATCTTGAACCTTTCAGCGTTTTATGTAAACTAAGACAATAACAATCATGCAACTTCTTCTGAGCATTCTTTTGGTTCTCATGGTTGTATTCATTTTGGCCCCGAACAACTCCTGGTCTCTTGAGTGCTTCAGAGAATTGAACCTTAAAATTCTTATAGAATTGACCCAATTCATACTCACATAGGTGATTCTTATTAAGAGTATCCTGCTATACCCCACATGATGTTCATGTCATAAGAATCATTAAAAGCAATGCTTATCCTAGTACCTTTAGCAGGTAGCACCAATTATCATAGGAATGAGTAGGATTGGACATCCTTAGTGCTTTCAAGTTTCTTCATAATTTAATTATCCCTTTTGAACCTAGATCTTGGGATCTCCAGTCAACTAGGTTGGGTATCCACTATGAAGATTTTTAGTTATAGGTTTTAAACCTATTCCCCTCGATAAACAGTTTACTTGATCTCTTGATAACCCTTTTGTTAATCGATCTGCTAGGTTTTTCTTTGACTGAACATAGTCAATAGAAATTACACCAATTTCAAGTAACTGCTTAATGGTATTATGTCTGCAACGTATATGTCTAGACTTACCATTATACATCTTATTCTGTGCTTTGCATATTGCCGATTGACTATCACAATATATGCATATTGCAGACACAAGCTTTGGCCAACATGGAATTTCTTCTAAAATATTTTGAAGCCATTCTGCTTCTTCAGCCGCCTTTTCTAAGGCAATAAACTCAGATTCCATAGTGGATTGAGCTATACATGTTTGTTTAGAAGATTTCTATGACACAACACCTCCTCCTAAGGTGAATACATATCCACTTGTGGATTTTGTATCTTCTATGTTAGATATCAAATTTGCATCACCGTATCCTTCTAGTACAGCTGGATATCTTGAATAATGTAATCCATAACTTAAGGTATATCGCATATATCTTAATACCTTTATTAGAGCTGTCCAATGATTTGGACCTGGATTACTTGTAAATCTACTCAACTTATTGACAACATATGCTATGTCAGGACGAGTGCAATTCATGACATACATTAAACTGCCAATTATACGTGAGTATTTCAATTGAGATATGGGTTCTCCAGTATACTTAGCCAAATATAGATTAACATCTACTGGTGTTTTCACCGGGCTAGTATCATACTTTTATACTTATTTAATATTTTCTCAATATAATGAGATTGAGATAATATTATTTCTTCAGATGTTCTAGTGATTCTAATCCCTAGTATAACATCTGCAACACCCATATTTTTCATGTCAAAATTTGATCAACATTTTCTTTATCTGTTTAATCATTTCAGTATTACTACCAATGATTAACATGTCATCTACATATAAGTAGATTATCACATACCCTTCAGGTAGGGTTTTAGCATATATGCATTTGTCACATTCATTTTGAATCCATTTGATAACATAACATTATCAAATTTTATATGCCATTGTTTAGGTGCTTGCTTTAATCCATATAAGGATTTAACAAGTCTACACACCTTCTTTTCTTGTCCTGGAACAATAAATCCCTCAGGTTGTTCCATGTATATTTCTTCATCTAATTCACCATTCAGAAAAGCAGTTTTAACATCCATTTGATGAATTTCAAGATTGTTAATGGCTTCAAAAGTGATTAACATTCTTATAGATGTTATTCTACTTACTAGTGAATAGGTATCAAAGAAGTCTATACCTTCTTTTTGTTTGAAGCCCTTAGCCACTAATCTGGCTTTATACTTATCAATTGATCCATCAGCCTTTAGCTTTTTCTTAAAAATCCACTTGCACTCTAAAGGTTTCATACCAGATGGTAAGTCTACCAACTCCCAGGTATAATTGTGCATGATGGACTCAATTTCACTATTAACAGCTTCTTTCCAAAAGGGTGCTTCTGGATTAGACATTGCCTCTTTGAATGTCTGAGGTTCATCTTGTAACATATAAGTTACATAATCAGGACCAAAGGACTTTGCAACTTTTGGTCTCTTACTGCGTTTGGGTTCATCTTCAGGATATTCTTCCTAATGACTACTACTAGCAGTATTATCATAAGTTCTTTTATTTGAACTTAATTCTAATTTTCTTTTGCTTGAAAATATATCTTCAAAGAATGTTGCATTCCTTGATTCCATGATTGTATTTTTCTGTATATCAGATATATCTGATTCATACATAAGAAAGCGATATGCACTACTATTATGTGCAAAACCGATAAATATACAATCAACAGTTTTAGATCCTATTTTGACCTTTTTAGGGTTCGGAATAGCTACTTTAGCTAGACACCCCCATACTCTTAAGTAATTATAAGAAGGCTTCTTTCCTTTCCATAACTCATATAGAGTAACTTCCTTCTTCTTAAGAGGTATCTTATTAAGAATATGATTTGCGAATTGCTTCTCCCCATAAATTCTGTGGTGTACCAGAATTTATTAACATAGCATTCATTATTTCTTTTAATGTATGGTTTTTATGTTCTGCAATTCCATTAGATTGAAGGGAATAAGGAGCAGTAGTTTGATGAATAATGCCATGCTCTTACAGAATTAGTCAAAAGGTGCATCGTATTCACCACCTCTATCACTCCTATGGCCTTAATCTTTTTGCCAAGTTGATTTTCAACTTTATTCTTATAATATTTAAACATTTCTAAAGTCTCATCTTTAGACTTTAGTAGATACACATAGCAGTATCTTGTTGAATCATCAATAAATGTTATAAACTACTTTTTACCTCCTTTAGTTTGAACTGACTTTAAGTCACATAGATCACTATGAATTAAGTCAAGAGGTTCAGTATTTCTTTCAACTGATGGAAATGATGTTTTTGCTAACTTAGCTTCAACACACACTTCACACTTGTAATGTGGATCGATTTCACGATTAGGTAATAATTCTAATTTCATGAATTTTTGTAATGAATTAAAATTCACATGTCCTAATCTATCATGCCATAAACAAGAGAAGTCAATCATATAAGCAGAAGAAGAAGCTTTATTTATTTCAAGGTTTCTGTGTACAATCATTACATTAACCTTGAATAATCCATTATTCAAGTAATCCCTTCCAATAAATATTCCTCCCTTAGTAAGTACAAATTTATCAGACTCAAAAACCATCCTAAAGCCATGTTTGCTTAGGAGGGAGCCTGAATAAGATTCTTCCGGATGTCAGGGACATGTAGCACATCATTAAGTAGAAGCTCCTTGCCAGAAGTCATCTTCATAACAATGCGGCCAAGTCCTTCTATCTTGGATGTAGCGGAGTTACCCATGATCAAATTTCTACCATTGATAGGAGTATATGATGAGAACATACTCTTATCAGAGCAGACATGTCTGGTAGCTCCAGTGTCGATGTACCATTCATTTGCTTTGTCAACCATGTTTGCTTCAAATACAACAGCTGACAGCATCATCTCGGACACCTCTTTGGATAGGGTTTCAGTAACATTGACTTCTTTCTTTTCTTTGTCCTTGAAACGACAGTCCTTGGAATTGTGTCCTTGCTTTCCACAAACAAAGCACTTTCCCTTGAATTTATATTTCTTTGGATTGCCTTTCTTCTGTTTAAAGCCTTCGCTTGGAAACTTGCGTTTCTTTCTTTCCTTCTATGAGGTTGGCCTTTGGCTCAGCAGGTTGTCCTCCTGTCTTCTTGTCTTGGCTTTTATTGTCCTCCTCGATCCTCAGGCGGATAATTAGGTTTTCAAGTCCCATCTCCTTCCGCTTATGCTTTAGGTAGTTCTTGAAGTCCTTTCATAGTGGTGATAGCTTCTCTATGATGGCAGCTACCTGGAATGACTCACTGAGAGACATTCTCTTTGCATATATCTCATGCAGAATGATCTGAAGCTCTTGGACTTGCTCCATAACTATTTTGTGGTTGACCATTTTGTAGTCTAAGAACCTTCTAACCACAAACTTCTTGTGTCCAGCATCCTCTGTCTTGTACTTTTTATCCAAGGATGCCCAGAACTCCTTGGCAGTATCAATACTGCTGTACACATTGTACAAGGTATTATCCAGACCATTTAGGATGTAGTTTTTACAAAGGAAGTCTGAGTGCTTCCATGCCTCCACTGCAGCAATGACTTGCTTGTCGATTTTTTCTTCCTTTAGGACAGGCGGATCTTCATTCAGTACTCTGACCAGATTCAGAGTTGTGAGGTAGAACAACATCTTTTGCTGCCACCTCTTGAAGTTCGTGCCAGAGAATTTCTTCGATCTTTCGGTTTGAACAGATGTCGTCATAGTAGCCATCTGCAGCAGCACTTCCGTGGTAGCAGGAATTATCTTAAGATTGTTGGGTGTAGCAGATGGTGGCTACCTAATTGATCAGACTGAGGCTAGAGTTATACTCTATGTCCTTAAGATAATTTCATCCCGGAATGGTACTCACGGTCAGTATGATGATTGTCTCTCAGGATACAACAATCTCCTTTTGATGAAAGTAGCACTACAATTCACCAAAAATATCGAACCAAGAATGCTACTCTCTTTTTAATGCACTATTGCTATACTACCCTTAGGAAAGTATGCAAATGCCTAAGAGAGGAGAAGGCTAGAATTGATTCAGATTGAACTAAATTCGGAATGGTTTGGGATGAATGAAATGAAAGGATCTTGGGTCCTATTTATAGGTTTTTAGGTGCCCCTTGGAAGCAACCCTACGAATTTAATTTAATTTGAATTCTTTGATTGGATTTGATCAAAGCATGTGAGGGTTAAAGGCTTATCACCCTTGATATGCCCATTAACATCGTGATCTTCAGATCAGGTGATCGGATAAGCCTTTTCATAGCTGTGATCTGAAGATCAGCCGATCAGATAAGCATATCCTCATCCTGATATGCCTTTTCATCATCGTGATCTGATGATCATGTTATCAGATAGGCGGTTGTACGTCTTTGATACACCGTTTCAAGATCACTTATCACAACGGCTTGATCGGAGCGACGCCTTATCACCAACCATATGATCGGACGGATGCCTTATCACCAACCAACGATCGAACGGGTGCCTTATCACCAACCGTCCTGTTGACTGGTCAACTGACGAGTGTTAGCCGTTGGATCGCCTACAAAGCATCCATTGCATCCTTCGCACATGCACGTGCGCGAGGGTGATGCTTACGCATCAGCATCACTCTCAAGCTCTTCACTTATGGTGAGCCTAAGGAACTTAAGGTTCAAAAAAGTGGTTTCCATATAAGTGAACCTTCCTTTCTTAATTTTTTTTGATATGGAACTAAATGTCCCTGTAATTTCTTATTCACACACATAAGGAGGTAATGGGCTTTCAAGGCCCATTAGGGTATTCAAGACCTATTTTGGCCCATTAGCGAACAATCGGAACCATAGAGACGTGCAATATTCAACTAGAAATCAAATGCCAGTCTCTTATGATGCAAAAGATATCCCTAGTCACAATGTAGCATGATTCAAAATATAATATATAAATATAAAAGGCTTCATCACGTTTGCTTCAGGAATCAAATTTACATAGCAGTCTTGATGTTAGAGAGGAAAAAAAACATATTTAGAGTATGGTGAAATTTTTTATAATAATAAAAATATATCTTTTGCCGTGTTAATAAGTATCACATCAAATTTAAAAAAAACTAAATTAAAAAAAATAATGGTAGTAGTTTTCTTGCTTATTCTTGACCTAGACTGTCTTATCACTTATGATGATGAAAAATATAGATTTATATAAAAGGTTAGACTAAAACATCATATAGTTCATAATCACTTAATTGCTAGAATATATAATTAACTTTTATTTATTATTTAATATAATAAGATTATCAATGTACGTGATCATTTTAAGTATCATCCAAATTAAACTTTTTAAGAGTAGTATTTTAGGTGTATTGGTCACAAGAGATATCACGAGAGGTCACTCAAAAACTGCCAGCTGATTGATGGCTAGAGTCAACCTATTTAGTATAAAAGTGATTTGGATTTGAGTTGGATCCGGTCATATCATGTTCAACCCAGTTTACACGCTACCACTAGTAGAAAAAACATTTTTAGCGACCGTCACTGGCGGTCGCTAAAAGTTAAAAAGCAGTTGCTAATAGTTTTAGAGACCGCTTAGCGACCGCCACATGTTGGCTGCCAGAAACTCATCGCTAAAGACTTTTAGCAACCGCCAATGGCGGTCGCTATAGTATTAGCGACCGCCCGAGCGACCGCTTGGTGGGGGGTAGAAGTTGACTATTAGTGACCGCCTGAAGGGCCTTTAGCGACCGCTTTGGCGGTCGCTAATACTATATATTTTTTATTTTTTTATTTTCTATTTTCTGACTATTAGTGACTGCCTAAAGGGCCTTTAGCGACCGCCTAGGCGGTCGCTAATACTATATATTTTTTTTTTATTTTCTATTTTCTGTTCTGAAGGATCATTGGCGATGTCCTTTTAAGGCATTTGCGACCGCCTAGGCGGTCGCTAATACTGGATTTTATTATTTTTCTAATTCATTTTATTTTTGGTTATTGGATTTTTTTTGTTTGGATACCTATACCTGTTTTACAAAATTATATAAACTAAATATTAAAATTAAATTATACACACACAATAAAAGTATAAGCTAATAAAAAAACAATTTATCTATATTAATAAATCTACAACGTCTTTGATTTACAATCCAAAAAAAAAAGATCTAATACAATTTTCAAGAAAAAAACATAAAGAAGACAGTTGTCCCAATGCAGCACCAGTCAATCAACCTGAAACAAAAAATTAAATTTATTAGTTAATAAAATATAAATATAATTAAAGAAGAACAAATTACAGTTATCTTCACAAAGGCATTTCCAAGAAACAAGTTTCAGCATTTTAGAGAGCTACTTGGAGTTCAAGAACAGCATATTAAGGAGAAGAATGTTGATATGTAATATGCTTTTGCAGCACTTTTTTATTAGTTTAATTCTAAGTTTATCTATGCATTTGTGTTAATTAAGAGAAGTCAAAGAGTCCTTTGTAGTCCCAAGTAAATAGCTGTAGTTAAGTTACATTGGAAATGCCCTTTATCAATGTACTATACCAAGAAAAAATAAAATGAAAATAGTAAGTGACCTCTTCATCTTCAGAAAATTTCTGGTTAATAAAATTCTGAGTGTTTTGATGCATCATCCAAAATTTTCAACGCTGGCATCAACGAGGCATGCAACTCTTTCTATCATCACACGGAAAGACAAAATGATAGACATATACTAGAATTTGATTCCACTAATACATTTCACTAGATTAAGAGAACATACATGTCGCTTTATCAAAGACATATACTAGAATTTTATTCCACTAATACATTTCACTAGATGAAGAGAACAGACAGGTCGCTTTATCAAACAAGACTGACAAACTTCATACTCCAGACCACAATAAACGAACGCTGATTAATTGCCAGAGACTTTAATTAACAACATAAGCAAGCATAATATGATGTCAGGTATAATACTCAAATAATAATGATGTTAGCTATAATCTTTTCATGCGTAGTGTCATTATTTCTTGTTCCAAAGATGGCCTGCGTTTGTGATATACCTAATTGTACCAAATTCTACTGTGCCAACAATTAACAGATGTATTCTTCTATCAATGCTGCATTGGCACTACATTAATTGTGAAAATGGAGTACGATACATTCTTCCACATATACTAAGATTATTTAGAAATTAATAAACTTAAAACATATTCATAAACTCATACCCGATTCTGTTCATTTGAGCCTACTGGATCAGGCATGCCCTCACCAACTGACTCATGTCTCGCCTAGTGACCACTGCCAGCGTCTGGGGCCTACAATATTACAGTATATGATTAACAACAGAAATAAATAATATATATTTTAAAAGTAATTAAATTAAATTTAAATACAGATGTCTTCAATTATGAACCTGAGTATGAATCGGTGGATCTGAATCATTAGCTATAGGGACACCACTCTGAGCTAGTTGATGATGTAGCTGCCTTAAATGCCTGCACCTGCTCCTATACCTGAGCCTGCACCTCGGCCTGCATCGCAACCTGCATCCTTACCTGAAGATCCTCGACACGCGCGTCCATCTGCTGGTGAAGAGACTGGATCAGCTCAGCCACCTCCTCGTCAGTTCGCATGCGTGAGCCCTGGGATGAACTACATCCGGATGACTCCGCTCGCATGATAGTCGAACGTGGTATGCCCGTGCTGTATGTAAGTGTGTATCCGTGCCCATCCTGGCCTATGATGGTTTGGAATATCTCATCCCGCCTAGCAACTACCTGTCGCTCCTCCTCTGGCAGCTCGGCCAATCGAGCCTCAAACTGGGCCTGTGTGCAAGAAAGCAACCAAATTAGAATAGTAAATCAATAAATCTCATAATAGGTTAAAAAAAGTATTGCATAAAGGTAAATACTTACTACAAGAGCTGCAACCTCAGGATGGTCGAGACTGCGACTCGCCATCCATACAGACATTCGGTCGGTGGGAGCACCCCGCTCACGTAACTATCGAAGGATAAATCATGTCATCTACATATATGAATACAAACTACGTCAACAATCAAAATACGTATGGTCTAACGTGACATTTTACCTCGTGCCAGATCTGTGTAATGTGTCGAGTCCCAAGCTTGTGAGTAGGGCCCTGCATCGAGCAATTTTGAGAATTTCGCTCTGCCTCTTCCTGCATTCATTTTGGGTCGTGTTTATAAGTTTACACCGAATGTTTCATATGAATTTAACAAAAAATAGGTTGAACTACTCACCCTTGCCTTCTCACTCGACCAGTACCGGACCAACTCAGGCCACTGTGCGGGGAGAATGCCCCTTGGGACTCGCTGAAGAAGGTCTGGGTCGTCCATATTCTTCTCCCAATGCTCTTTCTTTACCTTGTTCTTGTGGTCTTTCCATAACTTTTGACACTTTGCCAAGCAAACTGGACGAAAATCATCAGGACATGACCTCAAATTGTCCTGCGTAGGACAAGAAATTTTAGTAGTCAAGGTGTACTAAATTGACACATCGTATAATAACATTGAAGCTAAGATAGAACTCAGCGGCTTACCTTAACCTCCCCCCAGAGTCGATCTATCGTATCCTGAGGAAAAGCAGTCCAATCAAGCATAGTCAGGGGAAATCTATGTGGGTCTCGAACCATATGCCCCAACTCTGGCTGATAAACGGGCAAGCCCCTTCTCCAACTGGATGAAATGTGTCATCAAATTGCATCATAATGGGTACCAGCATTCCATGAAGGAATCCCTCTAGCTGGGCCCCTACCCCTACTGGAAGATGAACTCGTCGTAGTAGAAGCTATAAACAATAAACTTATTAGTTAAATAAAACTAAAATTATTTTATATAATTGTTAAACATAAAAATGAAATTATACCAATATGTATGGAGGTCGATGCACCAACTGTAGATGGAGAAGGCCCTACTGGCATAGACTGGGGAGATCTAAATCGTGCCGGTGCAGGTGTCTGTGGATCATGGTCCGTAGGCATCCATCGACTAGGGTCCCTCGTCGACGAACGAGCCTGGCTCTGATGTAAAAACTCGTCCATCGTGTGTGGACGCTCTCTCCTCTTACGTCTCTTTTTAACGTATCATAAGATAAATAAATTGCACGTAATAACTAAAACCATTCGTAAACAAAAAGTCAAACATATTCTTAAGCAAAATTGAGAAGGAAAAAGGAGAACAGTTCACTGGTCATGCAAGTCGATAGTATCTCCTTCAACGGTCTCTCTAACCCAGTTGACATCCTCATCACGTTGAAATATTACATTTTAGTCAAGAACTTGCTGAGCAAATGCATCAATATCTGGCTCATTATCTTCAATTTGATACACTCCCCTCCTTGACATTTTAACTGCAACTTGCCAGTTAGGATCCATGGGATCCATAACATAGTAAACTTGCTCAGCTTGCCTGGCCAATATGTAGGGTTCATTACTTACTCGCTCATCTCGATATAACAAAAATTATTGAAATTTACCAATGTAAATTGATACTTTTCAACTTTAGTCCCATGGATTGGATCGATCCAGTCACACTTGAATAACAAAAATTTTAATCCGTGACTGTATATAACTTCAATGATATCTTTCAACTGGCCATAATAATAACCTGCATCGACAGAAGGACACCCTAGACCACTATTTTGTGTTGCTCGTTTCTCATCTACTTCTTTGACGTGAAATCGAAACCCATTGACATCACAAGTTGTGTAACGTCGTGCCGTTATAAACGGACCATCAGCTAGTTGGTTTATTTCATCAGTCAAAGTACCTTCACTCGCTCATCGTAAATTGTACACCTACAGAATTAAAGTAATCATTGAATAAAGCTATGTAAAACTAATATGATAAGAACAAATTGAAGCACATACAACCATATGTACACATACAACCATATCTATACATACATAATTCTTGAACCAATCGTGAAATGATTGAAAATGGGACTGCCGAATTTGATTATCTGTCGCACAAGGCATGTCCCGTTTGAGCTCATCAATGTGTGTCCTATAATGCATAACAAAATGTGTTAATGACAAGCTTGATTGAGTTAGACATAACACGAACAAGTTAAATATATGAATGAGCATTCACTTACTGAATCAACGCCACAACTAATGGAGTGTTAAACAACACGTATCGATGAGCTTGAATCCAGTCGATGTTATCTAGATCAAATGTTGTTCCCTCCCCAATAGGACCATCATTAATCCGCAAGGGCCTATCAAGTTTAGTTTCAACATCATTAAGATATGCAGCACAAAAATTAGTACACTCTTCCATTAAATAACCCTTGGCTATTGATGCCTCTGGACGAGCTCTGTTACGCACATACCTTTTTAATGTATTCAAGTACCTCTCAATAGGATACATCCACCGAAATTGGACAGGGCCACCAAGCAATGCTTCACCTGTTAAATGTATGGTCAAGTGAACCATTACATCGAAGAATGAAGGTGGAAAGAGTTTCTCCAGATGACACAGTGTTAGCGCAATCCTATCCTGAAGACTTTTCAAATCATTTGTGCGATGGACTCTTGAACACAGTTGTCCGAAGAAGTTACTCACCTCAATCAAGGGCTCAACAACATTCTTAGGTAAACAATTTCGGATTGCAATAGGAATTAATTGTTGAATGAGAATGTGATTGTCATGACTCTTCAAACCTTGTAAAGTCCTTTCTTTCATATTCACACTTAGAAATATTAGAACAATAGCCGTCAGGCACCTTGACCCCTTTCAAAATGGAAAGAAATCTCCTTCTCATCTTTACTCATCGTGTACTGTGCAGGAGGCATGTATGCCTTGTTAGACTCTGTCAACTGTAAGTGTAGTGGTTTCCGCAAGCCCATTTCCTGCAAATCACGACGTGTATTGGCACTGTCTTTGGACTTTCCCTTAACACTGAGAAGGGTCCATAATATATTATCACACACATTTTTCTCAATGTGCATAACATCCAAGTTGTGCCTTAGTAAATTGTCTTTCCAGTACGGTAACTCGTAAAAAATACTTTTCTTCTTTCAGTTATGACTGCGCCTTCTGTTCGAACCCGAAATAGCAAGCAATGGAGGGGCTAACATATATTGGAAATCATATACTGTGCGTATTTGCTCTTGTTCAAGTTGTGATAACAAATCAACCCCAGTCATTATTTGTGGTGTTGGACCATATTCTCGAGTGCCATCGAATGACACTTTATCCCTTCTGAACCTATGCAATGGAGGTAAAAAACGTCTGTGACCTGTGTAAGCCCACTTTTTGCCATGTTTTAGCCTGGTTGACTTTTTACTCTGATTGTAACAAGGACAGACAAATTTTCCCTTCGTGCTCCAACCTGACAAATTCGCATATGCCGGGAAGTCATTGATTGTCCATAATAATGCAGCGCGAAGTTTGAACATTTCATTTCCTTCAGAATCAAAAGTCATCACACCTTCGGCCCATAATTCATTCAACTCGTCAATTAAAAGCTGCATATACACGTCAATTTTATCCCCAAGAACCCTTGGTCCGTCAATAAGAGTGGATAGGATCAGAAAAGGTTGCTTCATACATAACCAAGAGGAAGATTGTACGGAACCAACACCACTGGCCATGTACTATGAGTTGCCCCGGTCATGGACCTGAAGGGGCTAAAACCATCTGCAGCCAACCCAAGCCGCACACTACGACTATCCAAGGCAAAGTCGGGGTGTTTCTTGTCGAAATCCTTCCATGCCAGGGAGTCCACTGGGTGGGTTAACTTTTCATCCTCCCTACCATGCTTGCATGCCATCGCATCAATTTAGAAATTTTAGATGACATAAAAAGCCTCTTTAGCCTTGGCTTGAGTGAAAAATATCGCACTTGCTTTACAACGATAAGCTTCCCACGATTCGAAACACTTCGCGAATTACTCTGACGATTCTGACCAACCCCATCGTCCTTTCACCTTGAAGTTTTACACACAATACACGTATCGAGGTCGGCATTCTCATTTCTAAACAACATACAATTGTTTGGGCATGCATCGAAAGTCTCATATGTGAAGCCTAAGTTTTCAGTTAACTTGCGAGCATGGTAGTAGGACTCAGCTAGCTTTGCACCGAATGGGAGCACTTTGTGCAATAGCTGGAGCAGCATGTCGAAGGACGTGTCCGTCCACTGATTCAAAGCCTTCAAGTGTAACAGCTCGACCATAAAAGATAATTTAATAAAATTCATACATCCAGGATACAATTCGGTCTGCGCATCATCCAAAATTTCAAAATACCTTAATGTTTCTTTATCTGCACCCAAGCAAGGATTACTCCCACCCACCCTATCAGTCTCACAACAACTGTCTTCGGGTGCTAACCCGCATGCAATATCATTTAGCATCACGATCATCGGATAACTGTCATAACATCGACCTCCATCTCAACTCTTTCCTCTCTGCAATAAGGAATATAATCTTCCCCATGTCTAATCCAATTCTTGTAATTCTTCAAAAACCCATTTAGAATCAAATGCTCTCGTACAATATCTCGTGTGTAGTAATAACGATTCGCACATTTTCTACAGGAACAACTGATGTGCTCACTATTAAACCCATTGGTGAAGGCAATGAACTGCTTAATCCCCTCTATATATTTTCTAGACATCCTATTTGGCTAATCAATCCAACTCTTATCCATGTCGCTAAGTATTTCTATGAAAGTATGAATAAGTAAATATAATTAGCCTAAGAGATGGGGCAAACGTAACAATTTACCTAGCCGTAAACTTGCTAGGCAATGAATGGACAAATAACGTGCTAGGCAATGCACGGATAAATAAATTAAAAAAAAATAAAGATTACTTTAAAAGAAAAAAGAGTAAAAACTTTCACCGGTTAGAGTCTGCCTCACTAGCTTCACTTGACCTCCTGTGTTCTGAAAAGTATCTAACCTGAAAAGCTAGTTCAAAGTTTAATCCCGTCAGGGAGGCTTTTGAATCTTTCACCTGACACAAGGACAAAACATCTAAATAAGTAAAAACCATAGACTGTAGAAATAACGAAAAAACAAGGATTATATTGAATCAAAATTTTATATCACCGTACTGTAATGATTACGTTGGTGCGGGACTTCAAAGACTTTTGCTTCCATTCCTACTTCTCATTTATGGATGATCTGAGTTAAAAAATAGCAGAGGATGAGAAACCAATGGATATCAAGTATGGAATACTTCATTTTTCATAATAATGCAAATTAATGTCGTGTGCCACTCCGTGCTCTATAATGCTTATTGTAGTTTGTGGATTTCTTTCCAAAATTTTGATGACGTTTTCTCTTAGAAGCCCATAAATACCAATTTTTCAGTCTTATAAGCAGCATTCCAATGTATTCTTGCAATGATTCGCACATGCTTTAACCTTTTTTTTTTCTGACTCTATAACAGAGAGTTTCGCATATGATAAAAATTTCCAAGAATATTCCGTTATGATATCAAGATGTAACAAACATCATTCACATATTGATTTTCAAATTTAAGCATTGGTATGAGAACATGTCAATCACTATTGTTAATCTTAAAATTATCACTTCAGACTTAATCATGAATCATACAATCTGGATCATTTCAAAGCATCATGCCTGCATCAGATTCTTTTTGAGCAAAGAAACTTCCATATTCTTTGAATTACAGTATCATCATCATTATTATTGAAACATCTACCATTTTTTATGATCATATTTTGCTTTTTCTTTGGAAGGTTGTCAAAACTACCACGCTGTTTGCCTTGTTGCCATCCCCATAGATGTGCTTATGATAACTGGCTTTGCATTACGGAAAAGTCCCTACATGCTGTTGAAAGGATGGTAGCGACTGTTTCAGGACTTAGTTGGGAGGGAAGGACCTTTCCTAGAGAGTTTGTGTGCCTTTTGCTGGCCATCTTTTTATGGCCTCTAGCAGTGATTGGAGCGGTGCTTGCTGCATTCAGCAGCAGCTTCTTTCTAGGACTCTATGCTGGAGTGATTGTTTATAAGGTCTGTGGAAGATATGAACTCTTAACAAAATGGCATCTACATCCTGTGATACCCAGTATGCACTTACGTGTTAACTTCTAAATTATTATTCTAAATCCTTTAAGTTTATTTTTTGAAGGAGAACTCACTACAAATGGGACTTGCGTATATCATATCTATTGTATCTATCTTTGATGAGTACACAAACGACTGCTTTATCTGAGAGAAGGTTCCTGTATGCCAAGGTACTATCTAAGCTTTTACACATCAATTTACTGCTAATTTTGCTAAGCATGAGTTCTGTTTTTATTTTTGTTCAAATCACTACACTATGAAACCTTCTAGATTCTGAGACTTAAATCTTACGACAGCCAGGCCCCAGTACCAGAAAGGTCAGGTTCCAACTGAGAATATTGAGAGAAAATTGCAAATGAGAGAAACAAAATTGCAAATGTACGTGCAAACAGTTTTGAAACATGCAACTAGCTAACTAAATAAACGAGAGGCAGATAATACATGAATCCAAGTGAAAAGGAGATCATTATACAACTATGTATAAGTTACAAGCATCATAAAGCTTCCATGGATACCTCTTCATTAGAAAGCTGGTAATCACGAAGAAACAATGACACAATTTCTTGCCGCTGGGTGGTTATCTCAAGCTCCTGCTTTAGCCTCTCTGTGGTACTGAAAATATCCCCGGTGCTCGCATTGCAACTGCTCAATGCCTGTAGAGACAAAGACTTAGCCCTACATATTCATAAGATCTCCACGAGGTTCATCATGGCATAGATCACAAAGTCACCCTGAGAAAAATCAAACACACACGAACGATTCGACAATAAACGTATATTTCCCATCAAGTCGTTTCCACCCAATCTTTTTCAATCGATAACAATAACGAGATTACTTTTTTTCCAAGATGATGAGTTGTAATTCAGAAAGATCCCAATATGGTGAATGGTTCGGTCAGATCCAGTGAGTCAAGCCTTGATTACGCACACCATCGGGTGCATTTCGTGCAGATCCAGCAATATAAGAGGGCTTTGTAAATGAATGAATGGATGAATGGGGTGAGGGTAGGTTGTGATCCAGCAAGAGAAAAAAAGAACCTTACAGAAATAACAATAGAAATCACTCACCGATCGATGGTATGGCCGATGCGGCGCTTGGGGAGCTCGTGATGGGTGGGGACTAAGATCTTGCCGGCGGAGCCAGGGCCGATCGGCGGACTTGGTGGGGTCCTCGGCAAGGTAGCCCAGGCTCCGTAGCTTCTCGGAGATTGTCCTGATGGCGGATTTGGCTAGGGTTTCTTTGGCGAGCGGAGGATAGGAGGAAACGCACCAGCGGAATAGGAAAAGAGGAAAGCGGGCCTGATTTATAATGGGCATTTGCGACCGCCACAGTGACTGCCTGAAGCGGTCGCTAAAGGTGGCTTCCGCGACCGCCCCGCTACGGTCGCACGATTTCTTCTGCGCGAATGGTTCTACCTTCCGCGACCGTCCTCAAGCGGTCGCTAAAGGTGCCTTCCGCTCAACCGATCGCCGATTTCTTCTACCTTCCGTGATCGCCTTCCGCGACCGCCCTCAGGCGGTCGCTAAAAGTGCCTTCCGCGATCGCTCCCAAGAGGTCGCCCGATTTCTTCTGCACCAAAACTTCAGCCTCTAGTAGTGTACGTCCATTTCCAAAGTTGGATCCCCCTAAAAAAAGTTAATATTATTAGAGAGAAATCAAGTATTTAACTAGTTATTTAGTTATACTTTTAGATTATTTTTTAATTATTTGATGCATTGAAAATACTATCTGAGAGAATGTGAGCACAAAACATAATTACAAAATTATTAAAAAAGATGTCTAAAAGAATAAAATTATTCGGTTGTTACTTCTGATGCTTAAATCGTTCAATCAAATGAGATGAATTATGAAAAGATCCTAAAATAACAAAACTAAGCATAAATATTAAGCTATAACAAATATCTTGGAGAAAAACTATGAAAACGACATAGATGTAGATTTTTCTCTCTCTCTCTCTCTACACACACACACACACACACACACACACACACACACACACACACACACACACACACACACACACACGTGAACTTAGCTATAATATTCAAATGTAACTAGATCTGAATCTAGTTGCCACTCCCAACCTTAGATGTATCTAAACTTATATATGTTCACCTTCCTCACCTATGAATTAACATAATTCATAAATCTTAAAAATGAAAAAGGTGAAAAAGATGGCTCGAGAATCCATTTGAATTCAAAGATGGAGAAGATGATCAAATTCTAAACTTGATTATATCTGAAAATAGTCAAGTCTACCTACCCCCCCCCCCCCCTCTCTCTCTCTCTCTATATATATATATATATAAAGAAAGAAGTAAACTTGGCTACATTAGTGTAGCTCTAAAGGTAAAGAGTATGACCATGTGGGTCCAGAATATGTATAGATTCAAGGATGAGGACCGTCAAATATAGTCAAAGACAGTATCTAGTCACTTTCTTTACTCTTGTATCCACATGAATTCTGAAGCCATCCTATTTTTTTTTTTTTGAAATTCGTGAACTATATAGATTCAAGAACAAAAAGATGATCGGATCTAAATTTGATTACATTTGAATGTAACTAAATTTATATATATATATATATATATATATATATATATATAGTTATATAGTCCTAAAGCTCATTGAATTTGGTTTTTGTATCAAAGTCACTGTTGGTTACAATGAACAATCACAAGTATTGGTGACGAGCAACTTTTACTACGTTATTGTGAGATATTATCAGGGTTATAATATCTTTATAAATTTTAAATCATAGAGTTCTCTTTAGACTGGAATGAGAGATTAACACCTAGCATCAAATGGCAGCCGACAGAGCCATCCAGAACAGACTTCGTGCTTTAGAATTCGTGTACTGAGCGACTGAGGGTTCCATCTTCTTTGGTGCTTTTAGATTCGTGCGACCGGAGACTTTGCTGTGGATCTCCGGCGATGGTCAGTGTCGAAGCCCCGGCCTGCTGCCGAACGAAAGATTCTTCATCGAATTTGACTCCTATGACCGCTAATGGAGGATCGGGTGAGGGGAGATCTGGAGTTCGATCCTCTGTTCGCCGATTCGACTGGATTTCATCTTCATCGGCTCTGGCAGTGGTTACGGCGCTGGAGAGGCGATTCCCGAAGGTCCTTCAGGTGAATTCTCAGGAGCTTGCTGAGGAATCTGTGGAATGGGGGATTAAGGTTGTAATTGCTCGGAGCTTAACGAGGTGGGTTTCGCCTGAAGCAATCGCAAGGGAGTTTCGTAGAGCTGGTGCGGCTGATGGAATTAAAGCTCTGTGCTTGGCTCATCGCCACTTTATGTTCAGATTCTCTGATCTGGATGCCAAGGCTTTAGCATTGGGCAGGACTTGGGTATCAATGGGCAGCCTATTGCCATGGAGAATTGGCGACCGGAGTTCGTCCCTTCTGAAGATTCCCTCTCCTCTGCTCTTCTGTGGATTCGTCTTCCTTTCCTCCCCATTGAATTCTGGCCGGAGTCTATTGTTAGTTCCATCCTCTCGGTTGCTGGTGACTTTGTCTGCCTTGATGCAGCGACGAGGGAGAGGAAGAGAGGAGGGTTTGCTAGAGGCTATGTCAGAGTGGATTTGCGGAAGCCTCTGCGGCCAGGGGTGTGGGTGCATGGCATTAGCAATCCTTTCTGGCAATCTTTCATCTACGAGCATCTGGAAGGAATTTGCAGCTCCTGTGGATCGCTGCATCATGGGGGTTGCAGTGGCTCTGCATCTAAGAGTGTGTCTCCTTCATCGACTCCACTGTACGGGCCGTGGATGGCAGCTCTGCAGCGTCCGAGGAATCCCCATTTGCAGGAATCAGAGGAAGGAAGCAAGTTCAGGAAGACCTTTGTGTTCACCTCGGAGGATTGGCAGCTGCCTAAAAAGACAGTTCGCAGGTCGTCAGCCAGGGATGGTGTGGCGGGGGTTGATGCCAGTTCCCCTACTGTGATGAAGGGCAAGGTCGATCGGCCACCGGTGCATCCGGTTGTGGGCAAGGAGAGTGGTTCTGGGATTCCCTCTGATAGGGCCCCTAGGACTCACTCTTCACTAAAGGTTTTGTTGGAGGGGGGGATAGCGTGCCGGTCTCTGGTTTCTGTGCCAGTTCAGATGGAGGGCCTTATGGAGCCTAGGCCTTCTTTGTAGAAGACAGCTTCTAATACCTCGGCCAATCCATTTGCCTTGGTGGGTTCTGACAAATGGGCGGGTAGGTCAAAGGCCCAGTTGGAAGCCAATCCTAGGCCACTCAAGCAAGCCCGACCCGTGGAATCATTGGCTCCAAAAGTGCATTCCAAGTCTTCGAAAGGAAAAGGGAAACTATCTGCTCCAGGCAAAGGCAGTGTGCAAACCACCTTCGTCTTTTCAGCAGCTTTGGGTGATCTGAAGGGGCATGGGACCTTGTCAGATAATGTGCCCATGCTGAACCAGGCAGACGAGGTGCTCACACCTGTTGTCACCACTGAGGCCTCCCAGCTGATTTCTTCGGCGACTCGGTCCCATGACTCAGTTGTTTGCCTTCTCAAGAAGGCCATCCAGGTGGAGCCGGCGGGTCAGGCTTTGGACAGCCAGGATCAGGGGGCATCACTGGGTGTTCCTAATGATAGTGGTCCTCCTAACACTGTGATGATATGGGATCGAGAGTCCCCCCTTGATACTGAATGAAGATCCTCATATGGAACGTTAGAGGAACTCTGAAACCAGCGTTCCGCTCCTCTTTTGGAAGGCTTATGCAGCTTCATATTTGTGATATATGTGTTTTGCTGGAGACTCGATTGTCTGGGGAGAGCCTGGCTCATGTTAGGCATCAGATATCTAGAACCTGGTCTTCTTATGCTATTGAGTCGGATGGTTTATCTGGTGGCATTATTGCTTTATGGAGATCTAGTGATATTAGAGTAGATGTGTTTCACCACTGTGGGAAGCATGTTGCGTTGATTATCTCTGAAGGAATGTCGGCCCCTTGGCTTCTGTCTGGTATCTATGCCAGTACTGATTTTCGGGACCACCGTATTCTTTGGGATGAGGTTCAGTCCCTGCTTGCTCAGGGCATTCCTTCCTTGGTGGCCGAGGATTTCAACTACATCATTAGTGCCAATGAGAAGAGAGGCGGTAGACAGTTTGTGGAGAATACGGGCACTTCTGAGTTTTGATCATTCATTGCCACCGCCAAGCTGTTGGACCTCAGATTTTAGGGAACTCGGTACACTTGGTGCAAATCGCCAGGGCTCGGCAAGAGTTTGGGAAAGGCTGGACCGTGCTTTGGCCATAGACAATTGGATTCAGCTTTTCCCATCTACTACTGTATGCACCTATCCAGAATTGCCTCTGATCACTGTCCTATTCTTATTGACACTGAGGTGGTTGTTTAGCGGATGGGTCAGTTTAAGTTTGAGAAATTCTGGACTTCTTATTCTGCTGCCAGGACCTTAATATCTGACGTGTGGCATCTTTCTGTTAGAGGTAATGCCACATATAGACTGTCTCGACGTCTGGAGTTAGTGAAGCGTAGGCTTTCCATATGGAATAAGGAGGTGGTGGGTGACATTTTCTGGCAAATTGAGGAGGTGGAAAGCACTATTGCTTCTATCAAAGAGAAGGAAGACTGGCTTGGCTGTCTTCATGACTCTGACTTATCTTATCTTAGGTCCAGTCTCGCTCTCCACCACTCCCTACTTCAGCAGCATGAGGTTTATTGGAGACAAAGATCCCGTATTCAGTGGATCAAGGAGGGTGATCAGAATACTAGATTTTTTTATCAGGTCACCTTAAAACGTCGTACTTCTAATTGAATTCGGAGGCTCTTTGATGATGAGGGGAATGTCCAGGAGAGCTTGCAAGGTATCAGGGATCAGCATCTTCAGTTCTTCCAAGCTCGCTGGATGGAGTCTTCTGGGGATGGGTCCCCTGTGTCTCCTATGGCGACTTCTCTTAAGGTCACTGATGAGGAAAATAATTTTCTTACCAGACCTGTTAATGCTGAGGAGATTCGGTTAGCCCTATGAAACCTCGGTCCGGATAAGTCCCCGGGGCCTGATGGGTTTCCTCCGTTTTTCTTCCATCATTATTGGGCTATTGTGTGTCAGGATATGGTGCAGGCTATACAGTTAGTTTTTCAGACAAGATCTATCCCTACTGACTGGAACAAGACTCTTGTTACCCTAGTGCCAAAACAGTCTGATGCTTCATTGCTGCACCATTTTTGGCCTATCAGCCTATGCACTACCCTATATAAGATATGTGCTCGACTATTGGTCTACAGGTTGAGGAGGGTGGTCACTCGCCTTATTTCTCCTGAGCAGGGGGCTTTCCTCACTGGACGTTGTATTTTCGATAATGTTCTGCTAGCTCAAGAGGTTATGCATGATATGCTCAAAGCCCCTGCTCGCCAGAGTTTGATGGCTGTCAAGCTAGACATGGAGAGGGCTTATGATAGAGTCAGATGGGATTTCTTGCTCCGCTCACTTCAAGAATTTGGGTTTGATGAGTTGTTTATTGCCTGGATCATGTCCTGTGTTCATCGGCCCTCTTTCTCCATCATTGTTAATGGTGGTCGGTCGGACTATTTCCAGTCTGAGCTGGGTCTTAGACAGGGTTGCCCGCTATCACCCTTCTTATTTATCCTCATCGCTGATGCTTTATCTAGGGCTCTTCATCAGGCTCAGCAGACTTCTTATTTAACTCCTTACAGTACGGGCCCCCTAGGGCCCATGTTATCTCACCTTTTATTTGCCGATGACTGTATATTGTTGGGGAGGGCTACTACTAGTAATGCTACTGCTTTTGCTTCAGTGCTCCAGTCTTACTGTAGGGCCTCTGGTCAGAAGGTTAATACAGATAAATCCATGATCAGTTTCAGTCTGAGGACCAATTCTCCTACAAGGGATTCTATTATGCACATAATGGGTATATTTGCTCAGGCTGATCACTTATCTTATTTGGGTGTTCCTATAATGGGGAGGCGGCCACGGATCTCTGACTTTTGTGTTTTGGAGTGCCGTGTTCATGATAGGTTGGATGGATGGTAAGTCACTGGATTATCTATGATGGCTAGGCTTACTATTATCCGATCAGTGCTCACTGCTCTCCCTCTTTACATCCTTTCTAACGCAGCCATTCCAGTGACATGCTTGAGGAGGATGGAGAGGTGGTTTAGAGATTTCCTATGGGGTTCTAGGCAGGATAGCCATGGGCTCCGCTTGGTGGCTTGGGATTCTGTGTGTATGCCGATCTCGAAGGGGGGCTTGGGATACAGTCCCTTATAGCGAGAAGGGAGGCGCTATTGCGAGGCACGCTACGAGATTCTTGCTGGATCTTGAGTGTCTATGGAGTTTGTTTATGCGTGCTAAGTATGGTGACTGGACCACCCACAATCCAGCTCAGTATGTCCGTGGCTACTCTTTCTTCTGGAAGGAGGTTTATCGTCATGCGCCAGCTATGCTTCCACATACTTCTTGGATGATTGGTGATGGTGCGTCAGTTGATGTCCTTCGGGATACGTAGGTGGCTGATGTTCCTTTGGCTCGATGGCCCACCTTTATCAGTGCTGACATTCCTAGTGGCTTGAGAGTATATGACCTTATTGTTTAGGATCACAGTGCCTGGCATTCTTCTCTCTTAACCACTCTGTTTGGTGTTGATCTGTATCAGCGCATTCTCTCCATTCCCCTCCTTTCGGATCACACTTCGGACACTAGACTATGGAAGAGATCCTATTTGACTCGTGCTCCGATCAGGGATCTCATGGCGGACTTCAGGCCGCACGCCAGTCGGACTTTGTATGTGGCTTGGATTTGGAGGTTCCCCATTCACCCGCGAGTTCGGCTATTTATTTGGAAGGTGGCTTGGGCATGCCTTCCTACTTGCTCCCTCCTCTCTAGGAGGGGCATGGAGATCCAGCCTACTTGCCCGTTATGTAGTGCTGAGGAGGAGACTATTGACCATGCCATTTTTACTTATACTAGAGCGAGATTGGCTTGGCAGATCGCGGGCTTTTGTCCGCGGTATGCGCATAGTGCCCTGTCTTATACCTTCTTTCTGACTTTACTGTGGCAGGATATAAGGAGGGATATTGATCGGCTGAGCTCTACTGCTGCCTACTTGGCTTATCAGGTTTGGTTATCTCGGAACCGGCAGATCTTTACTGCTGTGATTGTCAGGACAACAATGTCCCTTTCTGCTCAGTACACTATCCATCAGTCAACCATGGACTCTGACAGCCCTAGCTACTGGGATTCTTCTGCTGTCTCTGCAGCGCATCGGGGTACGGTCTACATCTCCTGGGAACCCCCCTACTAGGGATTGTCAAAGTTAATTTTGATGGTAGTGTTCAAGGTCGCTTGGCGGGATCGGCTTTTGTCATCCGTGGATCTGAAGGCTTGATGTTGGCGGCTGGTGGGCTTGGACTTCTTGATCTATCTGTGCCGTTTGCCGAGCTATACGCTGTGTGGGCTGGTATCTCTTATGCTATACGAAACTTGGGCAGTCGTAGGCTCATTATTGAGGGTGACTCTGCTATGGTTGTTTGTTGGCTCCAACAGGATCTACGTGACCCGGTTTCTACCAATCCTCTGGTTAGCGACATTCAGTCTATGCTTCGTCAGGTTGATACTGCTTAGATTCGGCATATTTACCGGGAAGCTAACTCTGCCGCTGACTGGATAGCTTCTCGGGTCGCCCATCATTTTGGTTCTTGGTATTGGTTACCGGGTGACTCCTGCCCGGTTGTGCTCTCGCAAATCTTATATTCCGATATATCGGGTTTGACTCACCCTAGAGTGGTATGAGTACCTGTTTGTAACAAAAAAAAAATGGCAGCCGACTGGAAGGTGAGCTAAAAAGGCTGCTACACGTCCAAAAATATCAGGGCAAAACTTTCTTTCTTGGATTCCTTGGGGAAAACAAATTAAAGGTGCGGAGCAAATAGAGTTGGACCAGGCGTGCATTTGAATAAAGAATGAACGAGTGAAGGTTTTGATGGGCCTTGAAGCTGAATAAAGATGTTGAGTGAGGATACGTTCTTTGAATTGAGTAAAGATGTGCTATCTTTTTCACAGGTGAGGCTTGGGATGGAATAAAAATATTGGATGAAGATATGTTTCCTTATGCACATTTGAATTGAGTAAAGACGCTCTTCAATTCCTCTTATGAAAATACAGCCCTGACCATATATTAAATATTGAGTGAGTAATCCCTAAAATAATAAATAGAGGATAAATTATCCAATATAATGGATGAGATTTTTAATGGTGATCAAACAATTGTTTATGTCATATTGTCGTTGCAATATGGATGAGATTGAAGGGTTGAAAGCCATGGTAGATTTTATATTTACATCTATATTTGGACACGGATGCTGTGTTCCTGAAATTCTGTTGTTCCTGAAACACTCTACTGCAACTTGGAGAAAATTACAGAACAAATTTAAATCATTGCTCCCATTCAATTGGGTGACCCTTCCAGCCCACAAGATTTCAATTCCTAAATGTATTCATGCCAGTTGCATCCATATGTTTGCAGATGCCATTGGATACATATTTCCCCTGTTGTTTTCCTGACATTCTGTTGTGAATTTGTTCCACTCTTTCCACTGCTTTCTTTACAACCTTTTTCAGAAGGTTGCAGATTCTGCACTACTTCAATGATTTTCTCTTAAAAACCTCATCCATCATATAGAAATTCAATTCATCTTTTTGTGTCAGTTGTGTGTTAGACTTAATTTGCTTAAACATAATTACCTCCAGCCATTATTATTTAATGGTGGTAAGGAATCCGATCTTCCTGGTTTTCTTTGGACTGCACGGGAGATCTTCCTTTCTTAACGATCTCGATTGATCTTCCCTTTGATCTTCCCTCTTCCTCTCGATGGATCGGTCTTCTAATCAACGAGCTCTCGCATTCAGATGGTGTATGCCTTCATGATTGCTCTTGATCAGGGACTCAATTCCAATGCCTCTGCTTTTAGGTTTCTCTCTTGAGAACCTTAGGATCTCTCTCGAGAACCTTGTTCTGAAACTTTGGATCTCTCTCGAGAGAACCGTGGAAACCTTAGAGAACCGTGTTGTAAAACCTTAGGATGGGGTCCCTTTTTATACCCATTTCCTTCACCGCATGCCCCATCAAGCGAGCGTTTAGGTATTAAGGAGGGGGGGCTGTTATCACTTTAATAGGAGATACGTTTAGTAATAAAATTAGGACCATTATTAAGATGGGTTACTACATTCTCCCACTTGGTCCGTATATTTTATCAACACTGAACAAGAAACTAAATACATGAATCATAGCGATAGGTCCTCTATAATTGAGTATTATCTTCTATGTATTACAATGCATTCAATTTCTTTATCACCATTCCAAATGTGACAACATAACATAATGAATAAACCATATGTTTATTCAGAGTCCAAAAGAAAAGTTTGTCATTTCTCAAAAGTCATATAACGTGTACACCTGAATGAGAAATAAACAAACGATTGAAATAAGAGTTTCTTTGTACAAATTGTTATCAATACAATTATATCATGGAACCAACTCCCATTCTTATCACATGATCCTTAAACTTCTTAATTGGCATGCCTTTAGTCAAAGGATCAGCTATCATCAATTCAGTGCTAACGTGTTCTATGACCACTTTATTCTCTTTAACACGTTCTCTTATGGCTAAATACTTAATGTCGATATGTTTACTTCGACTACCACTCTTATGGTTTTTAGCCAAAAATACAGCAGCTGAATTGTCACAGTACAGTTTAATTGGCCTAGTAATGGAGTCAACAATTCTAAGCCCTGAGATGAAACTCTTCAACCATACACCTTGCGATGTAGCCTCAAAACAAGCAACGAACTCCGCTTCCATAGTAGAGGTAGCAGTCAAGGTCTGCTTTGCACTCCTCCATGATATGGCTCCACCAGCTAACATAAATATAAATCCTGATGTTGATTTCCGAGAATCAACGCAGCCAGCAAAGTCCGAATCTGAGTAGCCCTCTATCTCCAAATGATCAGTTTGTCTATACATGAGCATGTAGTCCTTGGTCCCTTGAAGATACCTCATGACCTTTTTAGCAGCTCTCCAATGGTCTAAACCTGGATTACTCTGATATCTTCCCAACATTCCTACTGCAAATGCTATGTCAGGTCTTGTGCAAACCTGAGCATACATTAGGCTTCCAACAGCTGAAGCATATGGAATGTTGTGCATCTGTTCCCGTTCAAGTTCATTTTTAGGGCACTGGTTCAAAGCGAACTTGTCACCCTTCACTATAGGTGCAACACTTGGTGAACAATTTTTCATCCGAAATCTCTCCAAGACTTTATTGATATAAGTTTCTTGAGACAATCCCAAAATGCCTCGAGATCTTTCTCTATGGATCTTAATGCCAATGACATAAGATGCCTCACTCATATCTTTCATATCAAAATTTTTAGAGAGAAATTGTTTCACCTCATGTAGCAACCCTTTATCATTGGTTGCAAGTAGAATGTCATCCACATATAGGACCAAGAAACAAATTTGCTCCCACTAACCTTCTGGTATATACATTGATCCATGATGTTCTCTTCAAAACCAAAGGAAGAGATCACATCATGAAATTTTAAATACCACTGACGTGAGGCTTGTTTCAATCCATATATGGATTTCTTAAGTTTGCAAACCAAATGCTCACCATCACTAGAGGAAAATCCTTCAGGTTGTTTCATGTAAACCTCTTCCTCTAGATCTCCATTAAGGAATGCGGTCTTCACATCCATTTGATGTAACTCAAAATCAAAATGAGCTACCAATGCCATAATTATTCGGAGAGAGTCTTTCTTGGATACAGGAGAAAATGTCTCCGTGTAGTCGATTCCTTCCCTCTGAGTGAATCCTTTGGCAACGAGTCTTGCTTTATATCTCTCAATGTTGCCTTGTGAGTCTTTCTTTATTTTGAAGATCCATCTACATCCAATGGCTTTTACACCATCAGGCAACTCAACAAGATCCCAGACTCGATTAGATGCCATAGATTCCATCTCTTCTTTCATGGCATTGAACCACAAGTTTGATTCCTTAGAACTCATGGCTTGTGAAAACGTTTCAGGATCATTTTCGGCTCCAATGTTATAGTCAGATTCATGTAGATACACAACATAATCACTAGGAATTGCTGATTTCTTTATTCTAGTTGATCTTCTTAATGTTGTGTCAATGACCTCTTGAGGAGTATCTTGCACAACTGATTGTTGATGAACAACACGATCTTCTAGATTACCATCAGCTTGTGAAATCTCAATGACTGGTTGTTGGGCACTTAATTGAGTTTGAGGAGTGCTATAAATAACAACCAATCCCTCACTTGAAGTGGAAGCTGGAATAACTGAATGATCTTTCTCAGAAGAAGCCAAATACTGAGATTGATCACTCCCACTGATCAAGTCATTCTCAAGAAATTTTGCATTTCTTGATTCCACAATCCTAGTGCTGTGAGATGGACAATAAAATCTATAACCCTTGGACTTCTCAGCATATCCAATAAAGTATCCACTGATAGTCCTTGGGTCTAGTTTCTTTTCTTGTGGATTATAGACTCTTACTTCAGATGGGCATCCCCAAACACGTATATGTTGCAGACTCGGTTTCCAACCTTTAAATAACTCAAATGGCGTTTTGGAAACAGCCTTGGTTGGAACCCGATTCAATATATACGCAGCAGTTTTAAGAGCTTCAGTCCACAAGGATTTAGGTAACTTAGAGCTGACAATCATGCTCCTTACCATGTCCAATAATGTCCGGTTTCTCCTTTCAGCTACACCGTTTTGGTCAGGAGACCCTGGCATGGTGTATTGTGCAACAATTCCATTTTCTTCAAGAAACCGAGCAAACGGACCAGGTGCTTGTCCATTCTCAGTGTATCTACCATAATATTCTCCACCTCTATCTGACCTCACGATTTTAATTTGCTTGCCGCATTGTTTCTCTACTTCTGCCTTAAATACCTTAAAGGCATCTAATGCTTCGTTCTTATTATGAAGTAGGTAGAGATACATATATCGTGAATAGTCATCAATAAATGAGATGAAGTATCTCTGACCATACGAATCCATATCTGGGCTACAGATATCCGTATGTATGATCTCCAGTATTTCCGAACTTCTCTTGGCATTTTTCTTGGACTTGTTGGTTTGCTTTCCCTTTATGCAGTCCACACAAGTGTCAAAATCAGTAAAATCAAGAGTATCAAGTACTCCATCTTTTACTAATCTTTTAATTCTCTCAATGGAGATATGACCTAATCTCCGATGCCACAAAATAGAGGAATTCTCATTTATAACACATCTTTTCATACCAGTTTGGGCGTGCATCACATTATAGGTGGTATTATTTTTCAGATTGATTTGGAAAAGATTGTCTGACAATGTACCATTCCCAATAAGCTTAGATTTATAAAATAAATCAACAGAGCTTTTATTAAAATTAAAGGAATATCCTGCTGGTACAAGCCTTGACACTGAAATCAAATTTCTAGAGAAACTTGGAATATAAAATGTCTTTTCCAAATCCAAAACAAAACCAGAATGTAAAATAAGTCTGCACGTTCCAATTGCTTCCACATGTGAACCCATCTTGTTTCCTGAATAGATGCTTTGTTCACTTCCCAATGGTTTCCTTTGATTTAGAAAACCCTGCAAGGTATTTGAAACATGGATTGTAGAACCAGAATCAATCCACCATGTGTTATGACATATAACCAAATTGGATTCATGACATACGAATGAGGTTAGAGTACCTTTCTTGTCAAGCCAAGCTTTGAATTTGAGACAATCTTTCTTTATATGTCCTTTCTTCTTGCAAAAGAAGCACTTGGACTCCTTCTTGTCTTCTGTATGGATGGATACTTTACCCTTTCCTTTGCGTTTGGCTTTGGGAGCTTTAGTCTTTCTCTGAGTGACTAAATGTGCACTTTCTCCCATTTCTAAAATCAGCCTCCCTTCCTCTTGAACACACATGGTCAGAAGTTCATTAATTGACCATTTGTCCTTATGTGTATTGTAAGATATTTTGAAGGGACTATATTGCTGTGGGAGTGAGCTCAAAATAAAGTGCACCAAGAAAGATTCTGACATCTCAACCTCTAGGGATTTCAACTGAGCCGCAATGTCCCTCATCTTCATGATGTGCTCACGCACACCTCCAACCGTAGTGAGCTTCATTGATGATAACTTTGTCATTAGGGTGCTAGCCATTGCCTTATCTGAAGACTCAAATTGTGCATCAATAGCCTTCAGAAGTTCCTTGACATTTTTGCACTCAGGAATTGAACCACGTATACTAGCAGAAATTTTAGTACGTATGAACATCATACTGAGGCGATTGGACCGTTCCCATCGTTCATACGCAGCAATCTCAGCCTGAGTGCTAGTAGATGTAACTAAATGTGGTTCATCCTTCCTGATAGCATAGTCAATATCCATGCACCCTAATTGAAGAAGAATTCTCTCCTTCCATAATTTATAATTATCACCACTTAAATCGGGAATGTCACATTTCATATCAGAAATATTAACAGGCAAAATAGCTGCATAAAAAATAAAATCATGTTCATGTAATTGAATTTGAGGCATATAACTGATGTCATGTTTTACCAATGTAAACATGCAATAACATGAATCAATAACATACAATAACTACCTGTGGGCTAAGTTATTATACTCAAATAGACTCATTAGCTTAATGATGTGACTAACAAATTATATTCCTTTCTTAATTCCTGTGGGTAATTAAGAAAATAATTTGTTATCGCATCCTAATTAATTATATTAGTGCAACAAAAATTCCTGTGGGATAAGATTCATTACATTAATATAATTAGTCACAATTAATGTCATCTAACCTTATGTGATCTTTGCAACTCAATATATAATTTTGATTAATCAAAGATGCTGTGGCTACTCCTCAATTAATCAACATCATATTGATCACATGACATTATATGCATATAGATTAACCAATTTAGCATGATTATTAGGTAGTGATCTTAATCAACGTAACATTTCCAAATCAAGATCCGAGTTAGTCAAATTGGCCAGGCCAGTGAAAGAGAAGTGGGGGTCCCCCCGTTGCTTTCCTTAGGTCAGTCAACGGAACCAATTAAGTAACCACAATCTCTTTACCTTTCTAGACACCAACTGACCAATCAGACCTTGAAAGGATTTGCACTGTGATTTTTACACTACCACCAAATTCATGCATAGAATAAATCTAGTATGCAGAACAGAAGATAACATTTCAATATCTATTTAATGAATTTTAAAATTATCATCTTAAGAAAAAAATTTTGTTAATTAAAACACGTCCGGCCGTAGCTCATTATTCCCTTGGGCCAGTCTATGCAAAACACCGTAGGCATAGAGACTCAGGAGGCGTATTTTAATACAAAAATTTAAACTCAAGAAACAAATGATAAAAATAAATCATGTTACATGATTTAATAAAACATTAAACAGATAATAAATGCATTTAAAATCCAACCAATCCATATTTTAAATCCCGTGAGAGAACGGAAAGACCATAAGCGAGAAAAACGAAAACCGAAAGTTTTCTCTCCCCTTTTTTAATATTTCACCGATGTGGTTATTGAAGCCACGTTTCCGCTGCATTTCTCTCCTTTTTTTTCTTTACGTTTCTTTTCTTTTTCTTTCTTTAATGCTATCTCTTTAATACCATAAAAAGAAATCCGGGAAACCTTTAATGCTAGAAAGAAATCTTTAATAGAAAAGAAAGAAGCCACGTTTTGTTTCCGCAAAATCGGAATCTGAAATAGGTTTAATGGTTTCTGTCAATTCCGTGAACAAAGATAAGAACTGATCGAAACCAACCTGAGATCCGAAAAACTAAAAACGGAAAACACGCGGCATTAATTGCTTGAAAAGAGAAACTTAATAGAAATCTTCGCAAAATAAGGCAGAGGTTTTAACCTCGCTCTGATACCAAATGTTAGACTTAATTTACTTAAACATAATTACCTCCAGCCATTATTATTTAATGGTGGTAAGGAATCCGATCTTCCTGGTTTTCTTTGGACTGCACGGGAGATCTTCCTTTCTTAACGATCTCGATTGATCTTCCCTTTGATCTTCCCTCTTCCTCTCGATGGATCGGTCTTCTAATCAACGAGCTCTCGCATTCAGATGGTGTATGCCTTCATGATTGCTCTTGATCAGGGACTCAATTCCAATGCCTCCGCTTTTAGGTTTCTCTCTTGAGAACCTTAGGATCTCTCTCGAGAACCTTGTTCTGAAACTTTAGGATCTCTCTCGAGAGAACCGTGTTCTGAAACCTTAGAGAACCTGTTGAAACCTTAGGATGGGGTCCTTTTTATACCCATTTCCTTCACGCATGCCCCATCAAGCGAGCGTTTAGGTATTAAGGGAGGGGGGCTGTTATCACTTTAATAAGAGATACGTTTAGTCAATAAAATTAGGACCATTATTAAGATGGGTTACTACATTGTGGGCATCAGTCATTTTTCTAATATTATTCTTCCAAGGTCCCAAAGCTTCGTCACACTGTTAACCATGATACAACAATCTTAGCTTTTGCATATGGACACTATTCCATGTCAATTCTTATAGGATTATCTTGGCTACTCTATTTTGCCACTGCGTAGTACTACTATCTAGTCTATGGACGTGAAGCGGGTGGATTTTCCACACACCAAGAACTAAGAAAAATAAATGGTGCATACCTTTACAAAGTTACTTCCCTTGCAAACACACAGTTATTGCACTTCATTCAGGTAAATTTTGGGGGGTTATTGTGAGAAGAATTCACTTTATTCAGATAAATGTTGGCAGGGTTATGGTGAAAAGAATTGAAAACATTAGAGGTTACAATGCTTGTATAAATGCTTCTACAATGGTTGTCTTGTTTTACTCTTTCATATAAATACTGCGGTGTTTACAACTGCAGGCTTTCCAAGTTGCATAATTGGTTGTCATGGTCATTATATCTGCTACACATTCTCAATTAAACTTTAATTTGAATGATCAAAATTGCTTTAAAAAATTAACTCAATATTAAATATTATTAATATAAATTTAATTTAAAATTTTAATTATATTATTTTAATTATCAAAGAAATCAGCAAACCTTTTTTCCTTAAAAAAATAATCTAGAAACTGGTTTCACTCTATTGGGGAGAAGGATAGTGAGTGCCCCTCTCTCTCTCTCTCTCTCTCTCTCTCTCTCTCTTAAGACCAAAAGAAAGAGGAGGACCCGGTGGCAATGAAAAAAGTCGCAACTATATATATATATATATATATATATATATATATATATATATATATATATATAATCAGCTAAATGTGCTAAGTAACCAGACTTGATTTGGACCAATGATTTACACCAAGAATAGTATCCAACCCATTATTTAGTATCAATATATGCAGATTATTAATAAAAAATAAATTTTATTATACAAAAGAGCACTACAATAACTTTTTTTAACTTAAAAAATAATGTATTCTTAACCAATATTATGGAATCTATTTATATTGCACTTACTTATGGTGAAACTATGAACTTCTTCAATATCACGTGATTGAACTTCATAATCATAGTGATTCATCAACTTAGGATTTTGAATGTTATCTTCTTGGCAGGTATGATTATATTTACTTAACTCTAACTGCTAGGCATTGATCTATATGATTTTTAAAAAAAAATTAATTTTTTTAATAAATTATGAAATCCTTGCACATAAGAAACTGTCCTTCCTTCGTTCTAATATTTGCTGAACTTAAATTGCCACTTATAATTCTTTCTAGTTTTTAGCCCTCCAGTTGCATTAATTTCTAACTTCTAGCCCTCGTAACCCTTTTCAAATGTGGCATATGAAGTCATATGACCTGATAATGTATTATATCTAATTTAGCTTGTCATTTATTTTAATAAATTTAGAGAAGATAAATGCACTCGAATTAAGTTAAAACTACATTAGGTCGTGCTATTTATTTTTCTTATATTCACACATAATCATGTTACTTTTAGACTTTTAAATATGAATTTATTTAAATTCTAGGTTTAGTTTTGAAATTCAAATCTATATACATATTGGGCTTATTTTTCTAATAAAATGCTATATGGTCTCTCTACATTAGCAAGTTATCAGCCTTCACCACCAATTCAAATCTTTCTCCATTGAAGCATAGATTAATAACATAATCTTTTCACATAATATATCGACAAAGTATCACTATATCATAATAATTGTTTATTGGATTCGGTGCATCATACACCATATGGATTCTTGAAAGAATAAAAATGCAACTATATAATATTAGATTGAAGAAATGCTTGTCTTTGTTGATTTTTATAAAATAAAAAATTTATTATCAAACATATTCAAAAGCATCAGAAGCTTTCCTTTAATCATTCTCCACTTCGATTGTTGGGTATAAACTCTTGAAAGGCGACAAGGGTATGTTCTTATGGATTTTGAAGCTGTCAAATATTTCACTTGCAGAAAATTTATGAAAAATTTCTGTGTGATTGTGATACTCAAATTAAATTTCACATTGGATAAAAAAAATATTTTTTTATATCAAATCACCGTAGGTTATGATGAACAATCACAAGTATTGATAACGAGCAGCATTTACGACGTTATTGTGAGATATTATCAAGGTTACATTATCTTTATAGATTTTAAATCATAAGGTTCTCTTTAGACTGGAACGAGAAAAGGAAAGAGTTAAGGATGCTTCTATGTCATCGCCACCAATGAAGGTGCCAAAAACGAGTGTGGAGGAGTCTAATAAGAATTCCAGGATAAATGAAGCAAATGGCAGCCGATTGGAAGGCGAGCAAAAGAGTACCGAATCAAATATCTGGATCAAGTCTTCCTTCTCAGATGGGAAAAAAGTATGGAATAAAATAAACTTGGACTAGACGTACCTTGGAATAAAGTGTGAACAAATAAATGCTTTATAAGCCTTGCAGTTGAATAAAGATGGTGAGTAAAGTGTCAAAAGATATGCGTTCTTACCGATGGGCCTTGGATTGAGTAAAGGGTTTGCGTGAGGATATATTCTCAAATGGAAAAAGATTTTGTACCGCATCTGATGCATCAATTTTTTATGAGCTATACCATTCTTTTTATTGGTCCACATATGCACGACACCTATTAAAAAATGTTAGATAGCTTTACGACATTCCGAGGAAAAAATTTACGATACTCCAGTTTTAAACTTACATTATCATAGTTATAAAATTAAGACGAAAGCAAAAAAATTATATAAAATTACGACATTTTTTAGAAAATGTGTCTGTATATATTAAAAAAAATCTGAACGAGTATAAATACACGTCACGTCAAAATTAAGATAAAGTAAAAAAAACTTATGATACTCTAGTTTTAAACGACATCGTAAGAAAGCAAAAAAAACTTACGATACCCTAGTTTAAGTTTACAAAACCGAAGTTATAAAATTACAACACATGCTGAACGGGTATTAATGAATAGTTTTTTGGAATTTGTGTATAGATATTTTTTTGAACGGATGTCAAGTTAACTAGGGTGTCAGTAAGTTTAAAACTAGGACATCTTAATTTTTTTTTGCTTTCTATATGAGTGTCTTAATTTTATAACTACGGTGTTGTAAATTTAAAACTGGGGTGTGTAATTTTTTTTTTGCTTTCTCAATGAGTGTTTAACTTTATAACTACGATATTATAAAGTATCTTAATATTTTTTAATGGATATTGATCAATAAGAATGAATGGTATAGCCCACGTAAGATGCATCGAAGACACAAAGACTTTTCCTTTTTCAGATGTTGGAATTGAGTAAAGAGGCGCTTTCCTGGACGGATGACCTTGAAACAGAATAAAGATATCGAGTGAGGATACACGTTACTTGATTTGCATTGGAATGGAGTAAAGATATGATTTTTTTTTTTTTTTTTTGGGGCAGATCAACAAAATCCACGTAATGAAACCAAAGATATATACGCTCTTAGATTTTCATTGGGATTGAATAGAGTTCTGCTATTATTATCCTATCCCGAAAGAAACGCCAAGCCTTTTCCGATCATGAGACAAGCTCGGTAAACGGATGGTATAATTACTCTTATAAAATAGGAGCCCCGACCTCTCCATTTGCTCCCGTTCAGTCTTGGCAGCAGGCGTTGTTATCCTCTAGGAGACAAATGATAAAATTATTCTTATATATCATTAAACAATAAAAAAAGAATAAATTAAAAAAAAGTTATCTAATATAATGGATGAGAGATGTTTTTATCTTACAAGGATAATTCAATAGAATTATCATAAATGTTATCTTCAATGTCATATTATCACTACTTCTATTTAATACATATTGTAGACTCCGCTCCTTTTCAAATTACTTTGAATATATGCTCCGAGATGGCTGAAAATCATGAGCAGAAACTAATCGAATAAAAATATTAAAAAATAATATAAAAATTAATTTTAGACCATCAAAACTAAACTCGTATGAAAATAATACAATCCATATGTCCAATAATATTAACTATTTTTAAAATTATTTTTTCAATTTGAAAGAATAAATCAATTTTTTGAAAGTTAAAACATAGGTGTTTCAATATATATCCTAATTCATAATAAAATCTTAATTAAAAAAAAAAGTCTTCGATTGAATTAGACAAGACCGTCACAAGTAATAGTTAAGTTCTCAGACTTGGATAGAAAATGGTATGATTTCAAGTTGAGTTAGGCCTATCCCAGGATGACTTCATGCAGTCAATCTTTTGATCATGGAGTTTCCTTCATGAGGCTCCAGTTGCACATCAAACCCTTCTCTTGTATCACTCCCACTCCATCCTATAGGATTGTAACATGAAACCAAGAATATATGGATGCAAGATTCAGCTAGCAACCCCCATCACAGATCTTGATCACCTAAAATCTATATACAAACATAAATGAAAAAGAAAAATGACACTATCAAGTGGACATACTTTAAACTCTTCAAGATAAATTATAGCTAATTGTTGTAACTTCTTTTATTAAGCTAATAAGTAATTGTTGAACACACAACTATTTTTATGTATATTAGAAAGTAAGTTCAAACTTTTGCTTAAATCTGATAATTATTGAATTGACTTTCTAACAATTTATAAGATTTTTTTTTTTGGCCTATGATGATTGGCATACTAGGCCTATATTAATTTTAACCTTTCTAACTTTCTTAAATAAAATGTTAAAAGCAATTTTTAATGACTCCCTAGGCCAGTTTGAGAACTCATTATTTAGTCCTTTTTGTAATGATAAGCCCATGAATGACACTTAGTGGAATAAATGTTCCATGAAAATTTATGAGAAAATTTTAAAAGTGATTGTACTTGGATAAAGAAATATATAGAAAATAATTAAAATAATAAAGGACATAGAAAAATAAAAGGAGCTGACATGGAAAAGATGAAAGTTAACTTTGAATTTCTTTCTCAAAGCATTGCTTTTCTTTTTAAATCACAAGTAAGGTATATGATCCCTTTATTTTTTAATTATATTAATCTTTTTCTTCAGTTAGAAGTAAGAATCAATCAAGCTATAAATAATAAGAGAGTAGCATAGTTTTGATATCAACGAAGAGTTTTAAAACTTTATATATCTTTTGGTGCTTGGTTATCTATCTCCCTTCTTCTGACAAGGAGTGAAAGTTTAGTTGGTATGTTTCATTATATTAATTTTTTTATTTATTATATAATTTATGTTTCAATATCAGTTACAAGTTACAGGTTTAGAATTATGACAAAGATATATCTGCCTTACTTCTTGCACAAATGATTATGATAAATTTTTTTGAATAGACCAAAAAAAGTTGAAATTAGATACTTATGCGAAGTACATATTATATTTAATTTTTCTTTATTTATTAGCATCATATTTTGATTAACAAATGGTTATTCATTTTTATTTTAAGATTGATGTATATCATGAAAAGTCATATATTTGATCCATGAATTGTCTATGTATTATTCATATATTAATTTAAAAAATATTTTTCTTATTGTACAACATAATCTTTGCATCATGTTTTAAAATAAAACCTATATAATGGATCCAAGGGTGCCTAATTAAATTCTTCTTCATCTAAATTTATAAAATTTAATTTTTTATAAGTTAAATCTTAATGAAGAGCATATATCTAATTTATCTTTTGGTAGAAATAATTTAAAGGAATTTTTTGAATAATCTAGTAGAAGGGTCTCTATTTAGATACTTAATCATGCAAAATAGCTATTATATTTATTTTGTTCTTTCATTGCTGTCATATTTTGAATACATAATAGAGTTCTTTTTTTATATGAAGATTAATGTTTAATATCAGAAGCAATAACCTTGATCCATGACTTTTATATACATTATGCATTTTTATATGCTTAACATGAGAAACAATAATTAGAACATTACAAAATGGTAGTATTTTTCATTGTTCATCCAATTTATGCCTTTTAAAATTCAAATCTTTATTACAATTTCAAATATGATATTTTATTTCATGAACGATATGTTATTCAAGGAAGATAATTATTTATACATATATACATATGCATGCACATATACATGCATGCATGTTTATATATGTGTGTGTTTTTATGTGTACTTATATCCAAGTAACATTTAATTAGAACATTACTAAATATTACTTAATATTTTTCAATGTTCATCCAATTTACAACTTTCAATAAATCTTTATTATAATTTTTAATATGATTTTACTTTTCATGAAAAATGATAATCAAGCAATAGAATTAATTATCTTTATGATAGCAAAGAATGGTAGTTATTTTCATTGTATTAATAGCAGCAATTTTAGAAAGATCAACCTTGAGAGCTATTGGCATTATTCAAACCTTAATTTATATTTTTGAAATGTGACCTCCATGTTCTATTAGAAATATGAGGTTCTAAACTTTACACCTTGACTAACATCTTTACAATCGTTAATAATTATTATATTCTTTAACTTGTCCTAGAATAAAGTATTAATCATATTTTATGTTTTGCCTTAAAATCCTTGTTAGAGCCGTAGTGGTTTATTTATTTATCTTTATGCTATTAAAGATGTGATTCACTGGGTCATCAATAACTGATCATATATTAGGAATTAAATATTATATGATATTAACTTAATGAAATCCATATTCACAAACTACTATTTCTAATTAGTTAATGTTGTCAATATCTGGAATGTATATAGCATTAAGGTGAGTTTGTATTCATTTTGAGTATATTAATTCCCCACCTATGTTAATTCAAAGAGCATGTGATAGTGTAATATATAACCATGCTTGATAGTTAAGCTGGATTATTTTTAAAAAATGAATATAAGAAATGATGAGACTCAATTTGTTTGTATAAATCATAAAAAACAGCGTTAATTTTTAATGAGGTTTCTTTAATGCCAATATTATCTATAATGAAACCCTCTCAAAACATTAGTTGACTGAATAAAAATATAAAAATCCATTTAAGGAATCATTATCTTGATTAAGATAGAAATTTGGCCGTTTTTAAAGGTTTCTATGCTTAAGCCAAGCTCAGCTTCTCCTTAAAATAGTAAGCCTTGTAATGTTGCTAGTAATTATTAAAATAATAAAATCATTAATTTATCATCAAATGCCTAATTACCAATGTATGCCTTAAGGAATAGGGGTGCCCTTGTTTCAACTATCGATGCATAGGAAAGCAAAGTTCAGTTATATGATGTGTTGAATTTTTAACTTCTTAAATGAATGATTGCAAAAAAATGCAGTTGACTAGGGGTTGCACTCCTTTTCTCATTGGAGGGATGCAATTTTTTAGATTTGATATGGATGACTATTTCATCGTTATGAACCAATTGGCATTTTTTTTATTACTTGTGAAAGTAAAATTATATAATAGAAAAGATTGAATATCTTTTTTTTTTTTTTGCTTCTTAAATATATGATAAATAACTCATCTAATTTCTCACCAAAAACTGAAATTGAGATGCAATATAACTCCTAAGAATTGCATCAGCTTCTTGTAATACTTTAGTTAATTAAGATATGATGTTTTAGTAATTAATAGATTTTAAGATAGGTTTTATCTTTATGTTTAAAGAAGCTCACTATAAACTACATTTCAGACGTGCTGGAGAATTTGTTTGGAGACTCTTCTTTAACAGCAACGAAAGCCTCTACCTCGTGGACCTATGGGTTTGGTGGAAGAGGTGAATGCTGCGGAATCCGCGCTAACTTATGTAATAAAATCGATACTCAAGGAAAATATGAATGCTAAAACTATTTGGATCATTGGGGAAGAGGCCCTACTGCGACAGCTGACATGGGTCACAAAGTTGGCTCTAATACAGATGGCTGAAGAGGAGAATGCTCCATTTGGTCCTGTAATACAGCTGCATTGTCCTTCTTTAAGCAGTAATAATGGCAAGAGAATTAGCTGGCGAAAAGTTGCTATGGCTATTGCAGATGAGGTTGGGAAACAGGTCAACACATATGATGCCATGCCTAGGATACCGGCAAAGGAGGTGGAAGAGGATTTGGATGAGGAGGAGGAGGAGGGGAGGCGGGTGATAACTCCATTGACGGAGTGGACCTATACGAATTTGGTGAGAAAGAAATACCTATTGGTATTAATAAATCTTCTTCATCCCATGACACCGAGCGAGTTCGAAAGCGTGGGCCTTCCACTACCAAACCCATTTAGTGACAACAGGCGGTTGATCTCCACTCCCTCAGGTGACATCTGCGATAAGAGTAGGTTCCCAAACAACCTCGTCTTGGATACTACTGGACTTAGTGAAGGGATTTGTCAAGACCTCTTTTTCTTAGAGCTCCATGATGTCGCTTCTTCCTTTTCTCTCAAAACCCTTGACCGCAGAGATACTCATGATAACAACCAACTTGATGATGATAAGGAAATATTGTATTTTATGACATTCGATTGCTTACAATATTACTTGCTATTCTTAGATGTTGAAGGTCTACATGATGATGGCAAGCAAGAGGAGAATGTGCAAGCTTACGGCCTCCAACAAGAAGAGTTGGTAAGATACTGGGTGGCGGATGGGCTTATCACCAGAAAGATGATGCAACAGTCATCTCAAGAGGAAGAGAAGGAGAAAGATGATGCAATATCCTTATTTAGCACTGCGAAGGCCCTACTAAAAGAGCTTTTGGCTCGGTCCTTGCTACAATGCTATGCCTCTCCCAGCCTCAATGTTACTACAACAGCAACAAACTTAGAAAAATTTCGTCGCCCACACATTACAAGAAGATGGAAAATTTTAAAAGACCATCTACATGCCCGAGAAGAGTGGCAAAACTACAACTGGGTCTCTTTCAATTACAATCGAGGCAAGGCTTTTAGTAGAGGAGGAGACTCAAATATCCTCACTACCCTGATCCTCAGGGGCTGCTCGCAGTTTGGCTTCTTCCCTGATGATTGGATCCAGAGCATGCCCCAACTTCGAGTCCTCGATCTCTCCTATACTCCCTTGACATCACTGCCCTCTTCGTTGTCTCTTCTCACCAATCTCAGATTGCTGTCCTTGAAGGGCTGCCAACACCTTAGCTCTCTCTCACCTCTCCCTCCCTCCACATCATCATCGTCTTCTCCTCTTCTTTTACCATCTCCATTACAAGACCTAGAAAGCTGGAAGCATTGGATTTGAATGGAACCCCTTTGGTCGACATTCCTGATGAGGTGGGCGCACGGAAGCATTGCCTCCGATACCTCGACCTCTCCTGTCCAAAAATAAAATTTCTTTCTTCCTCTTTGTTCTCCCACATGTTATGTTTGGAGGAGCTCTTGCTTAATCATTGCAATGCTCTAGCAGATCCACTGCCCTCTTTGAAGGGAATGACGAATCTTCAAGTGCTCTGTCTCAACGGAAGTCAAATCACAACCCTTGCAGATGTGGCCTTTGAGCACCTACAGCGGCTTCGACTTCTTGACCTCTCTAATAATCACCACCTGATATCATTGCCACAATCTCTCTCTAGAGCACAAGGTCTTGAGGAGATCCGCCTTCAAGATTGCATGAACTTGGGGGATGTTAAAGCCATTGGTGGGGCCAAGCTCAGAATTTTCCACCTCTCTGGTAACAATTGCCTGACATCGTTGCTGGAGTCACTCTTAAAGGCACCAAGCCTTGAGGAGATCCGACTCCAAGATTGCAGGGCCTTGAAGGAGATAAATATGTCTGGCAGCAGTAGCCTCAAGCACTTCTCCCTCTCTGGGTCACCAATTGTTAAATTGGTCTCCCTGCGAGCATGCCAGCAACTGGAGACCATAGACTTGAATGATCTTCCAGACCTCCAGATGCTTGATCTTTCAGCAACTGGGCTCAAAAAAATTCCAGCCGAGATCCTCAATCTACCTAAGTTGAGGCGTTTGGATCTTTTTGGCGTTACGAGCTTAAGAAGTTTTCCTTGGAATGAAATACAACAGCTCCCTAATGAGTTCTACCTAGATCAGTGCAGCCGTGATGGTGACGGCACCACCCTTGATGACATCCACGAATCCATCAAACAGCATGGAGATGGAGAACCTAGCAAAGTTCACATTCGTGTTGGTGATTCAAGGTTATTCCGCACCTTGGACGCCGATGCTGCAGAGCAGGTGATAAAGAAACGATCATTTTATGTTTGTGTTTCTCCTTGTAGCGAAGCAATAGCATCACAACTCGTTGTCATCAGCTAAGCCAGAAGGTCTGGGATTCAACCCTTTTCAACGATGTGGATGCAAAGATCACAACTGCCAAGCGTGCCGCAGCAGAGCTTCTTCTTCTTCGTCCACACTGCCTTGACAAGCATGTGGAAATAAAAAATGTCAGACGAACACCGACCGAGCTTCGAAGTCTTCTCCGCTTCGCGGAGTCCTTGTTCTTGGACGGCAATATGTTTGACGTAACCATAACAGCCCTGCAAGATGCCTTGCCTGAGTTAAAAGAGTGCCAGGTCATGCGGTGCCATAACATGAAGGGCATCTTTAGCCCGGATGCTCCACCACAACATTTGAACCCTATTTTGGAGAAGTTGTGGGTGTCCGACCTCAGAAGTCTCGCCGAGGTTTGCTCCATAGGCTATCAATATTATTTCCAGGCAGATTTTTTGAAGCTAAGATATGTGCACCTGGAGTACTGCCCTAGACTAGAGAAAGTCTTCCCTTGGACCTTGGACCTTCCAAATCTAGAGAGCCTCCGCATCAAATTTTGCGGCAATCTCAAGTCGGTATTCTACTCAACAAGGGAACCAATAGAAATCGGGCTTCAATCGCTCCAGGCTATATGTTTGTTGGAACTGCCATGCTTGCAGCATCTCCACGAGGACCAGAACTTTCGATTGCTCGCATTGGAGGAGCTTGAAGTCAGGGGATGCCCAGGCCTTCGTAGACTGCCTCTCTTAGGCCAGCCACCATCTAATCAAGATGGTGACCAAATCAGCACCGCTGCCATGTCCTCCTCTGCTCCGACTACTCATGCTTCTCATCCACAAGTCCGTGTCAGTGGAGAGTCGAGCTGGTGGAACAACCTAGCATGGAATGATGAGGAGCACCATCACTGCAAGGATCACTGCTTTCATTTCAAGCCGCAACTCCCAATTGCTGCCATCAAACCTGGGATGAAGAAAAGGCCCTTGATATGAATCAGAGAAAGGTAAATAAATGACTTGGAACTCATATCGTCGTGTCTACATGTGATACCGTGTGTATCCATCCTTGACTTGGTTTGGTTTGGTTTGGTGTTCACTGCCTCTCTTGTTTCTTTGCTGTTTGTTTTAATTTATGTTTTCTCTTGCAAGCCAAGATGGCATGTATGTTTTTCTAGCAAGGTGTGATTGGATTTATGTTGGCTTGTTATCGAGCGTGAAGTTTTCTGATTGTATGATTGATAAGCTTTTCTGGTGTTGTTGGATTTATGTATGCCAATAAATTGTCATCTGTCTTGGATATGTAATCCCTCTCCTATATTTCATAAAGAACAGCAAGGGTGAGTGTTGCATCTATTGATTTAAATAATTTGTCATGTTAAAGAAAAACACTTTGGTGGGACGGAGGTTCCTGTTTCTTATCCAAAAAGAGCGGTTTTTGTGTGAATAATTTTTTATTCCTTAGAAATGGATTTAGTGTTGAGTTGATCTGCACAAAGCTTCTCCATATATAGTTTCTTATTCATTCGCTAGCAAAAGCCAATGTAAATTGGATAAAAAATTGGTTCAACGGGAAGAGCATACCTCTTAGTTTTAATTTAAGCATAGAAGTTTAAGGGTCTATTTGGATGGAAGAGAATGAAGGGAAGGGGGAAGGAAAAGAATAAGAAAGGTCATAAGTTATCTTGTTTGATAGGAGGATGAAAGAAAGAGGAGAAAGAGAATGAGAGTAACATGTTTCCCCTCTTTCTTTCTCAACGAAGATAAATTTGCTAACCCTCAAATTGGGGGTAAGCTCGAAAAGAGAAAAATGTTTAAGTCATATTTTTGTGGAAGATCAAAATATCTCTTCAATTCTTCATTCTTCTATTCTCTTCATTCTTCTATTCTTACTGTTCATTCCCTATTATGGAGGAGTATATTATCACATAACTCTTTTTCTTGTTTTCTTTCCTCTCTATCCAAACAAGATAATTGATATTATTTTTCTTTTTCTTCCATCCTTTTTAAACAAGAAAAGAAGAGCAACCCTTCTTTTTTCTTCCTTTACATTCCATTCCTTTTCTTCTTTTTAAAGATCCAAACATAGTCCTAGAGATAGTAAGGTACTGAAGAATTTTATGCAACAGTATTGACTGTCTGACCATACTCATGTACTGAGTGGCTATAGAATGAAACAACTTGCCGTTCCTATCCTTATATCTCTAGCATCACTTAAGGCATCACTTAAGGCAATATAAGTCTTGAAGAGAAATGCCTGTCATGCTCTAGACCTAATGTGGATCCAGGATACGGTAATGCACTGCACACTTAGGAATAGAACTCCTAGCATGCTAGATGTTGAACTTAAATAATGCTATAAAATTTATATAAACATATTATCGAGTTGAGTTGGTGATAAATATGATCTGATGCCAATCCGAAATGTTTTTCGGATTGAGATTGGATTGGGTCAAACATTTATTTTAGTCAAGCATCTACATTTTTTTTTAATTTTAGAATCATTAAAAATATATAACTAACAGCAAGGAATTTAACTTAAATTTTCAATCAAGTTTTTATTTAAATAATTCTTTTTAATTTTTAAAATATATATTAATATATATGATGGCCTTATAAATAAGAATTCATCAAAATAATTAATAAAATATAAAATTTTAAATAAAATTAAGTTAAATTGTATTAGAGGGAGATATAGTTTGTTAAGATAAAAGAAGGTATTAGTTTAAAAGAGAGTTTACAATGAATTTGATTTGGATAATTAGGGTAAAGGCAAAGGATATTTATGTTATTTAGGTTTTTGGGTCTTGGTTGGATCAGGTTTTGATCGAGTAGGATCTATTTTTTATGAACCCAAGTTAGATCTGAATAACATATAAGCCAAATTTAGTTGAGATGAGATAAAAAAAATGAGATTCGAATTTGACTTAAAATTTATATCGAGCTTAATTTTTGAACTTGATATAATCTACGGGATTTTAATTGCAGATCGGATTGAATGTAATCAGATTGAGATTAGAACGAGTCATATGTTCGATCGAACTCACATGTAGCTCTATATGTAGATGGGTCTCTCAAGGGGTAGGCTGGGTATTTTAGAATCATGTAGGCCCATCCGGTCTCTTCTAATCATATGGCACAATCAAGCAATCCTAACATAGCCTTTTTACTCGGAAACATTCCTAATTAATACAGTTCCAGCAAAGCTTCAAGCTGGTTCCATGACATTTGGTTTATCCTCCGTAAAGTTCACAAAGCTCAGATTTGGCATATCTACCGTGAGGCCAATTCTGTGGTTGATTGGGTGGCGATCTCCGTGACCCGTCATGCTAAATTTTGGATATGAAACCAGGACGACCCCTATCCTCGTGTACTTGAACAAATATTGTATTCTAACCTATATGGATTGACTCGTACTAAGATTGTGTGATCGCCCGTTTGTATAAAAAAAAAAAAAAAAAAAGCTTAAAGTTGGCAATGGCCATACGTAATATCCGTATAAAAAAGTACAAAAGTTTCATATTGAGCTATTTTAATTAGGTACAAATGCAGTTTTTAATGATACCTTTAAGTGGGTTCTTCATTTTGGCCACGTTGTGGCAGTTGGGAGCGCTATTGGTGACCTAACCGGTTCTTTTTTTAAAAGAAAAAATTAATAGTATTACATCATTTTGCTTGCTGTTCAAAATAAACAAACAAATAAATAGATCAGTAAGATTAAACAATTCTAAATTATATAGTAGTATTGTGAAAAAAAATTAGCATACCACTACTTGCAAAACCCACCAAATAAGCTATCTTATCAAAATTAAAAACAAATCCCACCATTTATCTTGACTAAATCTACCATGCTCTAGCATTAATCCTTGAAATAGAGTTGAAATACATCCTTTATCAATGTTTTGAAAATCGAACCAAACAACAAACCGGTTTGGCATTTGAGTCATGGGTCAATTTGTTCGACCGGATAAACCGATTTAATCAGATGATATCATAATTAATTTTTAATTTAATAATATAAAAATAATAAAATATAAATATGAATTCAAGTGAAAAATTAAAATCTTAAAAAAATTAATTTTAATTTTTTTAATCAAAACTAAAAGTCTAAAAATTAGGATTGAACCAATTCTTCACAAATCGATTGGTTTAATAATTTTTTTCAATTGTGATGGAATTATATAAAAGTTAACTTTAATAATAAAATTAAACGAATTGATGATCAATTTTTGATTGGACCAGTTCGATCGATCAATCCGATCCAATTTTTAAAATCATATCCTTTATAAACATCCTAAAGTCAATCCTATAAAACTCTTAGATGGTACGTATAAAAATGCCTTTAGAAATGTGTAGCTTAAACTATATATATGAAAACAATTCGTATTTCTCCCCAATTCTAACCATATATATATATATATATATATATATATATATATATATATATATATATATATATATATATATTGTTGCCGCCAGAATTCGTCCTCCAACTCGGGCGCAGTTGATCTCCTGGGACGGACCTGCACACAAGTCCTTGTGCGAGAGGCATTGGGGTGGCCAGAATCTATTGCCGCCGGAATCCGTCCTCCGACTCGGGCGCAGTCGATCTCCTGGGGCGGACCTGCACACAAGTTCTCGCGCGAGAGGCGTTGGGGGTGGCCCTCCGCGGAAGACCCTCCGATGCTCAAGTCAGTGGGAGGAAATCGATGATCAATCAGAAAACGAGAAGGTGGATCTCTCCGATAAGTCTCTCCAGGGGTGGCCGATCGGGAGCTCCAGAGGAAAGAGCACCGACGAGCAGCTGGTGAGAGTGGGAGAGTGAGAGTGAGGGTGAGCGCATACCTGAGGGAATCTGGAAGTGTCATATTTATAGGTTGTCACGTGAATCTTAAGCGCCTTCTAGAAGGTTCGAAGGTTGTTAGGATACGGAGATGGATCGAATCGGGCCGTTGTGGGGCCGTTGGGATCCATATCTTGTTTGTTAGGGGATCGACGGCTAGGAGAGCTCCTTGATGGCTTGAGATCTGATAGGTGCGTAGGTCCTAGGTAGCCGTGCTAGGTTCTAGACCACTTCTCAATATGATTCCTTGCCTGGGATGTTGTTACGATAGGCCTAGGCTCTCCCGCGTCAGGTTCTGCGGAGGTGAGTATTGGATCGTGGATCGCTCAGTGAAGCCGAGCCATGGAAGCTCGGGGGAAACGAGCTACAGGAAGCTCGGGGAGGCCGAGCTATGGGAGCTCGGGAAGACGAGCTGTGGAAGCTCGGGGGAGCCGAGCTATGGGAGCTCGGGGAAGACGAGCTATGGAAGCTCGGAGGAGCCGAGCTATAGAAGCTCGGGAGGGCCGAGCTATGGAGGCTCGGGTAAGACGAGCTGTGGAAGCTCGAGGGAGCCGAGCTATGGGAGCTCGGGGAAGACGAGCTGTGGAAGCTTGGGGAGCCAAGCTATGGAAGCTCGGGGGAGCCGAGCTATAAAAGCTCGAGGAGGCCGAGCTATGGGAGCTCGGGAGAGCCGAGCTATGAGAGCTCGGGGGTAGTCGAGCTATGGGAGCTCAGGGGAGCCAAGCTATGGAAGCTCGGGAGAGCCGAGCTATGGGAGCTCGGGGGTAGTCGAGCTATGGGAGCTCGGAAGAGCCGAGCTATGGGAGCTCGTGGGAGCCGAGCTATGGAAGCTCAGGAAAGCCGAGCTATGGAAGCTCGGGGAAGACGAACTGTGGAAGCTCAGGGAAGCCGAATTACGGGAAGCTCGGGGATATCTTGGCGGGCGAAGGGATGGGGTCGGTCTTAGCCTCCTCGCACGAATATTGATGCAATAACAATTTTACCCCCCAACACATGCCCTCCACTCCATAGTTCGAAGCGTAGGTTCGGGCATAGGGAGTATAAGTCCAGGTGGCACGCTTTGGATGGGGCGATCTGGTTTAGACAGCCCGTGCAATGATGCCTTAATTAATGCGGCAGGGTCATCATGCCTTCGTGGGTAAGGCTCCTCCAGAGGCGACGGTTGGGGAAACTCCACATAGTAAATCCCGATTAATGCGGTGTTTATCGAGGCGGTTCCGGATGCCTCGGGCGAAGTGCCTCACCTTCTTAAGATAGCTTCCTTAGGGGGGAAGCAAAGCGATAGCAGTGCAGTGTCTGTTTGCAATATTCTCTCATTCTATTTTCTGGAGAGTCTCGTCTTCTGCGACGTTCGCCGTTTCGCCTGGTGCTTTTTCCGGCTAGGATGACGATGAGTCTCAACGACGTAGCTACGGAGGTCGTTGCCGAGGATGTGGGAAGGATTCGCCAGAGGTATGGTATACCCCCAGATGTCGTTCTACGAGTGCCGGGGCCTGAACATAGGGTCTCGCAAGATCTGGAGCATGGGGTCTTTGTTTACGAAGACAGCTTGAAAGCAGGCCTCCGGTTTCCTCTCCACCCCTTGGTGAAGGAAATCATGACTCATTACAACATCTGTCCGGCGATGGTGGCCCCAAATAGCTGGCGGAGCATCATCGGATTTATCTCAATGTGTCATCAGATTCAGATCATCGCCACTCTCCCTCTTTTTCGCGCTGCTATCATTTAATACTCGGAAGGAAATCGGAGTGGCCATACATCGGACCTCGGAGGTCCTTTAACACGATCATGGATAAGTCGTCCTCCATAAAAGGATGGAAGAGTCGGTTCGTCATCGCCGAGGGGAACATTGGTTCCAACTTCCCCGAAGATGGGGAAATTTCATCCAGGATGCGGAGACGCATCCGGTTTTGTCCGAGCAAGAGGAGAGAGATTTGGACGTCCTCCGCAACGGTCAGGTGTTCTCGGCCAATGACTTGCTATCGGAGGGTGCCCTTTTTGCGGCCGGGCTTAGTCCTCTGGACCCGCAAGGTGAGTCCTCCCTTTCGTCTTCTCCGTTATTTGTTATCCAGGCGAACATGGATTTAACTGTATACCTTCTGCTCTTGCAGCCAAGAGGTCGCATGGTCGAGCCTTGCCAAGAGGAAGAGAGGCAAGCGCCCAGGGGAGAGCAGTGGCGCGAAGAGAAGTAGGCCTGAGAAGAGGGCTCATACTTCCGTAATATACTCACCGGATGTCGGGGTGACCACGACGGGGGCGTCGGAAGCAAGGGAGGATTTGGAGAGGACAGCTGGGATCCCTTGTCCCCTCGTGGTGGAACTATCGGATAGTTCGGACGATATTCCATTGGCTCATCTGGCCGCATCCCCTTTGAAAGATGAGCCGGCGATGGATTCAGCGGAAGTCGTTGTTTCTGGGGGGCATTCCCCAGCCATGGGTTTACTCCCGTCCTCAGTAGGAGAGGAAGAGGGAGCGGCCGCAGTTGGTGAGGTTCGGGGCGAGCTTCATCTTGGGCCCTTTGCAGGAGAGTCCGGGGGTAGCGACGTTGGGTTGCCCATAGCAGTTCGAGAAGCAAGCCGGATAGAGGTTCCGGCAGAGCCTGCAGGAGAGGCACAGGTGACAGTGACCGAAGGAGGTGGGTCAGAAGAGGGAGCGCAGTGAGATGAGAATCCCGCAATGGAGACTCCTTCAAGAAGGGTTTTGGGGAGGCTGGCGCTTGGGTTGGCCGAATTATCTGAGGAAGCTCAAGCCAGAGTTCTGATAGAAGAGGCTGGAAAGTTGAAGGCCTCTCAGTCGGAGGTCGCCCAGGTTGGCTCCTCGGGTGGAGACGGCCAGCCCAGTAGCTCGAACATGGGCATCGAGGAAGCTTTTTCTGCTTTAATAAGGTCGGCCTTGTACCTGGACGCATATCCCTTGGCGGACAAGTTTGCGGACTTGGAGTTGGTTGATGCTGCATTTGGGCAGCAGGGCGTGGCCGAAAGTATCCATCTTCTTCCCGACATTGACAATACGACCCTTATGAGGATGACACGGGCCTATGCCTCACGGGTGAGTCACCATTCTTGGGCGGTGGATAGTTTCTGGTTGACTTGATTGCATATTCTTACTCATTTTTTATCCTGTAGAGTGTTTTGCTTTCTCTGGCGATGTGCTGGCGTTTGAGCTTGGCGACGGGGGCCGGCATTCAGGCTAGGAGAGCCAGCGCCGAACTCCGATCGCGAGTAGAGGCATCCGAGAAGTTCGAGGAACTCCTGGCCATTAGCAACAAAAGCTTGGCGGGGATGAAGGCGTCGTATCAGGCCGCTCTAGCCGAAGCGTCTAAGCAAAAGTGCAGAGTGGAGGAGTTGCAGGGGCTCCTGGCAAAGAACGATGATGCATGCTTAGAGTTGGCTTGCGTTAAGTCAAAGCATTCTGAGGAAGTGGCGGCGATGCAGGAACATAATGAGAGTTTGGGCCGGCTGGGGAAGGAGGCTGCCGACGAGAGAAAGCGCCTGGCCAGAATGCTCAGTGAAGTAGAGGAGAAGCTGCAGCGGCGCGATGGCGAAGTCGCTGACTTGAGAGTCAGCGCTAAATGGCACGAAGGGATGATAGCTCGACTGAGTAACGAGCTATCCCAAGCCTGGGGAGAAGTCAAAACAAATAGTCGAGAATTAATGCTCTCCAGGAGAGGGTCGAGTTGGTTTGAGCCGATAGAGCAAGGGCCAGGGGTGAGGCCGAGGAGCTGACCAAAAGGTTGGCCCGACAAGAGGAGGAGGTACGATCTTATTCCCCCCCCCCCCCCTTTTTTGCTTCCTTTGTTGGTTTCTCATGGTGTTGACTGATTTCGGTTTCGCAGATGGCAAGGTTAGGGCTGGATAATCGGGCCTTGCAAGGTGAGCTTGCATCAAGCCGAAGTAGAAGTTCGGAACTCGAGGCACGGGCCGGCGAGTTCGAGGAGCAAACTATTTTTCTGCGGGCTCATATCGCGGAAGCCGAGAGACAGGTTGCTCTATTGCGGAGCCAAATGGCCGAGGCTGAGATGCAACTTGCCATGCTCAAGGGGGAACAGGACGTAATCGGTGCTGACGCCTTCCAACTCGGAGTGGAAGAATGCAGAGATAAAATATCCAGCGAGCATCCAGAATGGGATCTCTCTTTCCTGGACGCTGAAGCTCTCGACGCTGTGACTCCGGGGGTGAAGAGGAGGATGAGTACGTCGACGCTTCGGATACCGATCTTGGTGCCGCCCCAGGTCCCAGCGAGGCTGCAGCTTCTGGAGGACATTCACAGACCATCAAGGAGGTGAAGATACTCGAGAAAGGCGAATCAAGTCATGCCCCTGCGGATGTAACTGGGGGTTCCCCTGGAACAGACATGGTTCCCGACCTTTAAAAGTCACTTATACATTTTGCTTCTTGAGCTGTAATTCTGCCTGACGTTTTTTAATGAATGAACTTCCTGCTTCTATTTGAGTGCTTTTTCTTGGGTGGTCCTTCGTTCCAAATTTTGCCTCAATCGCAAGCGACTTATGGCTTGTTGGTGCTGTTTGTCGTTTTTATCTCAGGATCAAGGGAACGCATTGGCTGGGCCCAAGGCGGGGCGATAGCCTTGGCCTGTGAACCAAGAGATGATCGGGTTCGGTTCTTGTTTGAACGATGCAACAGGTTAATTAAAACTTGAGAAACGGAATTGGTCGGTTAAGGCCGACGGACAGGGTAGGTCGGCTAAGGCCGACAGACGAGATGATTTGGCTAGGGCCAATGGGTGAGGTAGGTCGGCTGGGGCCGATGGCAAGGTAGGTCGGCTAGGGCCGACGGCAAGGTAGGTCGGCTAGGGCCGACATATGAGAGTGGTTACCGAAGCGGCGACATGTGGCGGATTTTGTGTCGGTGGCTTGAGGGCTGATGTATTTTTCATTTCCTTTTGTCACTTCTTTTTTCGGTGAATGAAAGAAGGGTTTGCGTAGCCTTCGCGCTCATTTTTGCTTTGAGACACTCAATTTTGTTGCACAAGTTCTTTGAGCGATTAACTTCATTAGGGAGCAATCGACGAACAATCAGTTTTCGTGCTTTTTGCTCCTGCCAGCGCCCTGCCATTCTGCAGGTAAATCAGTTTTTTATTTCACCAAATTGATGATACGGCACTGTGGGGAACACAAAGCTGTTCTGGTGCTTTCCGAAAGGTTTTCAGGGCATTGGTCTTTTCCCACGCGGGTCGTTTTGACGTGCGGCGCACACCCGTTTACCATTGGAGGATATTACTTTCGTAGGACGATCTCCTGAACCTGCCAGTTTTCGTAAGGTCAGTGGGCGATTCTCTGCATTTAATGATCATGATTCGGGATCAGAGGAAATCTTCGCATGCGTCACAGTTCAGGCGGTGGGCTCGGCGCGCAATGGGGCGCTGCATCCATCCTGGGGGCCACGTGGAGGCATAGGCCAGGTGTTTGAATCTCGGGGCTTCTGGCCTTGGTAGCTGTTCCCGTTCATTTTTGCCTATAAAAAGGGGGAAGAGGGGTCGCATTAGGTCGTCCCCAAAGTTTCTTTCCCATTGGAGTTTCACCATGCTCATTTCTTTGGCGTTGCGAGTGGGAGGGTCGAGCTTCCCTCTTATAAGCCCTTCCCTCCGGACAGTTGGGGCGACGAAGGAGCCGCTGGAGAGTGGTTCGCCCTTAGGGGTGAGATCCGGAGATCATATGGAGAGCGCACAGGGAGGGCGCAGAGATCACACGGAGAGCGCACATATGCACTTCCAGTGTGACCTTTGTGGTTCCCCTTTGGGGACGTACGGTAGGAAGTGTACGCGGGCTCCCCATGGTTTGTGTGAATTTTGCCTCCTCCCCTGATTTGGATTCCTGGGCTCGCCCGCCTGGGAATCTTTCGCCACATGGGGAGGGGGCGACGGTGTGCCGCCCGCAGGTACCTTGTCCTTGAGCCTTGGCAAGGTAGGGCGGTACACCCTCGGTTTGGGAGAGCGTTTCGGTGCCAGGGTCCCGGGCTTCCTACCCACTCGTCGGGGGGCCTCTCGGTTGGGTGGTTAGGGGTGACCTTCCGTCCACCCTTTCCAATCACCCTGATATCTCGGTTGGGTCACCGAGATATCATTATTAACCGAAGCTGGCCGCAACTATTGGTCCATGTCGCCCGCCCATTATCGGCGCGAGCTGACTGTTTGCGGCTTATCTAGCTCGTCGGTCGGGCGCCGGAGCATCACAGTTGCCCAGTCTGCTTTGGAGCAGTTGCCCGAGTTTTGTACTTGTCTTTATTTTATGCATTTCAATGCTCTTGTAATGCCTCAGGCATTTGTAATTGGTTTTGATGGCAATGAAATAAAGAGAGTTCTGTTCTGTTTCTCAATCTCTATTTCTCTGTGCCAATTTGTTGTTGGGACATGGGGTACGTGCCGTTCATTTTTAGGCGAGGATCTCGCGCCATCGAACTAGTCGGGGCTTGCAAACTGCCCTGGTCCAAACGGAGGATTAGAGATTGTTTGGTGGTAGAATACGCTCCTTATCTTGGTCAGAAGCTCGGAGATTTATGCTTCGTCCCCATTGGAAACCGAATGTTTATGGCTCGGCCTTGCCGAGGTTTGGAGAATTTATGCTCGGGCTACCCGAGGTACGGAGGATTTGTTACTTGGCCCTGCCAAGGTTCGAAGAATCTGTTGCTCGGCCCAACCGAGGTTCGAAGAATTTATTGCTCGCCCAACCGAGGTTCGGAGATGTTTTACTTGGCCCTGTTAGGTTCGAAGATTTTGTTGCTCGGCCCTGCCGAGGTTCGGAGAATTTATTGCTCGGCACAGCTGAGGTTCAGAGATGTTTTACTTGGCCCTGCCAAGGTTCGGAGAATTTGTTGCTCGGCCCTGCCGAGGTTCGGAGAATTTATTGCTCGGCCCTGCCAAGGTTCGGAGAATCTGTTGCTCGGCCCAGCCGAGGTTCGAAGAATTTACTGCTCGGCCCTGCCGAGGTTCGGAGATGTTTTACTTGGCCCTGCCAAGGTTCGGAGAGTTTGTTGCTCAGCCCCGCCGAGGTACGGAGAACTTATTGCTCGGCCCAGCCGAGGTTCGGAGAATTTGTTACTTGGCCTGCCAAGGTTCGGAGAATCTGTTGCCCGGCCCAGCCGAGGTTCGAAGATTGTTGCTGGCCCAGCCGAGGTTTGAAGATTTTATTGCTCGGCCTAGCCGAGGTTCGAGATTCGGGGCTCGAAAAGTGACTTAGTCGCCACTATGAGTCGTAGTGTTAGGTCCCTGCGGTGTTTGGTGAGGGGCGTCAGGGTGGAACGGGCGGTACATGGTCACGCTCTTCATTTATGACGTTACCCCTCCCGAGGGGACGAATTACTGCCAGGCACTGGAATTCTTTCCTTTTTTGCGTTTCCCGAAAGGCGGCCAGCTTAAAAGAGCTTGGGGAAGTGTTGGGAGCATTCATTACGGGGGGCCGGCAGATCGGGAGATACCCTGTTCAGGGGGGTTCCCGAACAGTTCGTCCGCGTTACCGATCTCACTCGGGATGGGGCATGGCCTTTCGGATTCTGCAGGCGCTAATTAAAGCGATGATACGTGGCGAGTTCTCATAGGTCGGTGGTTACGGCCCGACTGATCGAAATACTCGCCTGACAAGTATAAATACGACCAGGGGGTGCTGGTCTTAGCCACCCCTCTGATTCAGTCTCGAAATAGTTTTTGTCATGGCTTCTCAAGGAGGAGAGCGATCGTCTGACGAACTAAGGGTGTCAATCAATGGCCTGTTACATCCGGCGAGGGGCCGCCCCACGATTACCATCGATGGGCTAGGCCTGGCGTCGACCCTCGCGAGTCACCAGCGGCTCGAGAGGGTTGTTGAGGAATATGTTGACGTTACTACAAGGGAGGTGGAGGCCCTACGCCGGGTGGCGACCGGCAGAAGGAGGAGATAACGTCACTCCGCCAGCAAGTCGCCGATCTCACCGAACGCCTGGAGGACTTGCTGGCTTCTGGGAGTGACAGTGAGCCCTAGCGAGGGCATCTTCTCCTCTTTTCTTTTTCTTTTTTTTCTTCTGTTTCTCTTTTTGTATTTTCCTTTTACAATCAATGAAAAAGGCCTTTTTTTGACAACCTCTTATTTCCTGAGATTTTAGTTCAAAGAAGAACCATTCGTATCCGATTGAATAGTTGGAGAGCCTGGGTGGCTCCATTGGTTCACGCGCTGAGTCATGGCTCGTTTGAGATAGGCGTTTTGTTCGGCAGGTTATAGGGGCATTGCCCAGAGATTTTAGCAGCAAAAAGGGGGAATTCGGCTTTGCCTGGGGTTCGTGGCCGGTCATGTAGGGCTTGTTGAACCCTTTAGGGGTTTGCCGGAGGCGCATTCTTTGTGTCCGTTGACGGTTTTTGCAGTGTGCCTTTTTTCAAACTGGCCGAAGTTCTGGGGACTATTTGGAAGTCCTTCGGCTTTAATCGGGGCCCGTGTACTTTGGTTTTTTGCCAGGACTTTAGTTCGAAGAATTTAGCTCGGCCCAGCCGAGGTTTGGAGATTGATTGCTCGGCCCTGCCGAGGTTCGGAGATTTGTTGCTCGGCCCAGCCGAGGTTCGGAGATGAGTTGCTTGGCCCTGCCAAGGTTCGGAGATTGTTGCTCGGCCAGCCGAGGTTCGGAGATTTTTTACTTGGCCCTGCCAAGGTTCGGAGAATTTGTTGCTCGGCCCAGCCGAGGTTCGGAGAATCTTTTACTTGGCCCTGCCAAGGTTCGGAGAATTTGTTGCTCGGCCCAGCCGAGGTTCGGAGATGAGTTGCTCGGCCCTGCCGAGGTTCGAGATTAGTTGCTCGGCCTAGCCGAGGTTCGGAGATTTTTTACTTGGCCCTGCCAAGGTTCGGAGAATTTGTTGCTCGGCCCAGCCGAGGTTCGGAGAATCTTTTACTTGGCCCTGCCAAGGTTCGGAGAATTTGTTGCTCGGCCCAGCCGAGGTTCGAGAATTTTTTACTTGGCCCTGCCAAGGTTCGGAGAATTTGTTGCTCGGCCCAGTCGAGGTTCAGAGATTTCCTGTTCAGATAGGTAGCTCGTCGTGCCGAGGATTGGTGAGCAGCACCTGTTTCTTTTCGCAATCTTTGGCAATGTAATGCATGATGATTTACGTTGCAAATTACGAAAACACGTGTCGACAGGAAGGTATAATGAGGTATATGAAAATGGACTTATAGAGGACATACCCTATTGATAATACTTACGGAGATTGTCCGAGTTCCATGTCCGGGGATGGATTTTCCGTTTAAATCTTGCAGCTTGTAGGTTCCCGGTCCAATGATCTCCGCTACTTGGTATGGGCCTTCCCAGTTTGGTGCCAGCTTTCCTTGTTCCAGTGGTTTGGAGATAGAGGCTTTTCGGAGAACAAGATCGCCAGGCAGGAAGGCTTTCCCTTTGACTCTGGAGGCATGGTAGCGGGCCACCCTTTGTTGATAAGCAGCCACTCTGATCCGGGCCTTCTCTCTGATCTCCTCTATTAGGTCGAGGTTGGTGCGGAGCTGTTCGTTGCTAGCTTCCTCTGAGTAGCTTTCCACCCGCAGCAAAGGGAGGCCTATCTCTACGGGGATAACGGCCTCCGTGCCAAAGGCCATCCGGAATGGGGTTTCACCTGTAGGGACTCTCGGGGTGGTGCGGTAAGCCCACAGAACATGATGCAGTTCATCCGCCCACCTGCCTTGGGCTCTGAAAGGCGAGCTTTGATCCCCTGAAGGAGGGTCCTGTTGGTCACTTCGGCCGCTCCGTTGGCTTGTGGGTGCCCGACCGAGGTGAGGTGGTGACGGATTCCGTGCTCCTCACAGAACTGGCAGAACTTAGAGTTGTCAAACTGCTTACCGTTGTCGGTGATTATGGTATGCGGGAGGCCGAATCGACAGATGATGGACCTCCATACAAAATCTCTGGCCCGTGCCTCGGTTATTGTGCAACCGCCTCCGCCTCGACCCATTTAGTGAAGTAGTCGATGGCGACAAATAGGAATTTTCGCTGCCCCGTGGCAAGCGGGAATGGGCCGAGGATGTCCATCCCCCATTTGGCGAAGGGCCAAGCGGAGGATATGGGAACTAGGTCGGCGGAGGGGAGTCTTTGATGCTTGAGTGCCTCTGGCATGGGTCGCAGGCTCGGACTAGATCGTCTGCATCCTTCTGCATAGTCGGCCAGTAGTAGCCTTGTCGCAGCACCTTGTGGCATAGGGACCGGCTTCCCAGATGGTTGCCGCAAATCCCCTCATGAACTTCGCGGAGAGCATAATCTGCTTCGGACGGGCGAAGGCATCTGAGCAGTAGCATGGATAAGGACCGTTTGTAAAGCTGGTTGTCGATCAACAGTAGTGGGTGGCCTGTAGCTTCAGCTTTCTAGCCTCTCTCCGGTTGGGTGGAAGCGACCCTTCTTTGAGATATTTAAGAATAGGATCGAACCATGATGGTTCAGCTTCAACTTGCATTATTCGGTCGGCTTCCGCGATGCTGGGCTTTTCCAGGGTCTCCAGGTGGAACTTTTGTTCGGCGTCCATTGATTCCGCGGTCGCCAATCGGGAGAGTAGGTCGGCGCGGGCATTCTCAGATCTGGGAATCTGAATGATCTCAAATTTGGTAAAATGGGGAAGCAGGCTCCGCACCTCTTGAAGATATCGAACCATGTTCGGCTCCCGAGCTTCAAACTCTCCTCGTACATGGCCGGCCACCAGCTGAGAGTCGGTGAAGGCGTTAAGCTTCTCCACCTTCAGATTGTGGGCGATTCGGAGGCCGGCTAGCAGGGCTTCGTACTCGGCTTCGTTGTTGGAGGCCGGGAAAGAGAACCGGACGCCATATTTAAAGGTTACCCCCTCTGGACTGGTGAGAACCAGGCCCGCACCGAGCGATGGGCATTAGATGACCCGTCGACATGGAGGAGCCACCGGGCTCCAGATTTTGGTTCTTCGGGGGAGTCTGGGGTAGAACCGTCCTCCGGGATGGTACACTCGAGGAGGAAGTCGGCTAGCACCTGAGCTTTGATGGCTGGGCGAGGCTGAAAGTGTATGTCATGCTCGCTCAACTCGACGGCCCACTTGGTCATTCTTCCTGATGTCTCGGGACGGTGGACTACCGCCTTGATGGGTTGGTCGGTCAGGACCGTCATAGAATGTGCTTGGAAGTACGATCGCAGCTTCCGAACTAAGGTGATTAAGGCCAACACCATTTTCTCAATTCTGCTATATCTTGTCTCCGCATCGCGGAGTAGCCTGCTGACATAGTAGATCGGCTTCTGGACTTGCCTTCTTCTCTGACCAGCACCGAACAGACGGCACCCTCCGAAACGGCCAGGTACAAGAACAGGGTCTCGCCCGGGGCCGGACTGCTGAGGAGTGGGGCGAGCCGAGGTATTTCTTGAGATCTTGAAATGATTTTTGACATTCAGGAGTCCACTGGAAGTTCTTAGCCGACGGAGGGTTTTGAAGAAGGGGAGGCATCTCTCGGCCGACCGCCACAAAGCGGTTAAGAGCCGCTATCCTCCCGGTTAGGCGTGGACCTCTTTAACAGATGCCGGGGGCGCCATTTGTTGGAGAGCTTGAATCTTCTGGGGGTTAGCTTCGATACCTCGCTGGGAGACCATGAAGCCGAGAAACTTCCCGAGTTAACGCCGAAGGCGCATTTGGTCGGATTGAGTCTCATCCCATACTTGCGCAGCGTTGCAAAGCTCTCTGAAAGGTCCTCGACATGCCGTGATGCTTCTTTACTCTTGACCAGCATGTCGTCCACGTACACCTCCATGTTCCGGCCGATTTGCTCCTTGAATACTTTGTTAACCAGCCTTTGGTAGGTGGCACCTGCATTTTTAAGACCAAAGGCATAACACGGTAACAGTAAGTACCTCGGTCGGTTATGAAGGCGGTCTTTTCTTCATCCTCGGGGGCCATCCGGATCTGATTGTAGCCCGAATAAGCATCCATGAATGACAGCATTTGGTGACCTGAAGTGGCATCCACGAGCTGGTCGATCCGGGGAAGAGGGAAGCTGTCCTTCGGGCAGGCTTTGTTGAGGTCGGTGAAGTCGATGCAAATCCTCCACTTGCCGTTCGACTTCTTCACCATGACGACGTTTGATAGCCAGCTTGGATAATTTACCTCCCGGACGAAATTTGCCTTGATGAGTTTGTCTACCTCTTCTTCAATGGCCTTTTGTCGTTCCGGGCGAAGCTCCTCTTCTTCTGCTTGATGGGCCTGTGCATCTCGTCCACGTTGAGATGATGGACGAGAACCTCGGGGCTGACCCCTGGCATGTCGGAGGCGGACCAGGCGAAGATGTCAGCGTTGCTTCGGAGAAACCTAATCAATTTGTGCCGAGGTTCGCCTTTGAGTAGCGACCCGATTTTTATGGTTCGGTCGGGACGAGCCTCATCCAATGGCACCTCCTCCAGTTCCTCTGCTGGTTCTCCTCGCTGTTCGGCGAAGTCCTCTCGAGCATCTAGCCCATCAACCTCGGCATTCTAGACTGAAGGCTTGTAACGAAGCACTGCCGAGCCATGGCTTGACTTCCTCGAACAAATCCAACTCCTTGCTCGGTGGGGAATTTCATGGATAAATGCGGGATGGAGACAACTGCCTTGAGGGACATCAGACCGGGCCTGCCGAATATTGCGTTGTATGGGGACCTGAGGTTGGTCACTAGGAAGTCCGTGTGGATAGTGGCCACAAGGGGCCAGGCTCCCGCGCGGACCGTCAGGGTGACGACCCCTTCCGGGACGATGACGTCGCCTGTGAATCCCATTAGGGTGGAATCCACGGCTCGAAGGTTTTCCATGAGTAATTTCATCCTGGCAAACACATCGAGGTACAGAACATTCACCGAACTTCCACTATCAACGAGGATTCGGCTTACATCATAGTTATTTAAATTGAGGGATACAACTAATGTCATCATGGGGGAACTGTATCCCTTGGAGATCATCGTCGGAGAAGGAGAGCTCGCCCGTCGCGCCCTCTTTGGCGCTGATCCCTCACCATCCCTGGGGCTCGACCCGCCGGCCTCTTCGATCATGTTGATGCGGCCGATCACGGGCGGATTTGGTGGAGGAGGAGGTTGTTGAAGTTCGGGCTGGCGGTCACCTCCTTGTCCTGGCTCGGGCGCCCTCCTGAACTGATTCAGTCATCCCCGCTGGATCAGCCTCTCGATTTTATTTTTCAGCTGCCAGCATTCTTCAGTATCGTGACCGTGCTCCCGGTGGTAGCGGCAGTACTTGGTGGGGTCTCTTCGGGTCGGGTTCCCTCGGAGAGGAGCTGGCCGGGGGAGCTGGCGCTTATTTCCATAAGAACGCCCGGGGCATGGTTAGCGGAGTGTAGAGATCGAATCACCTGGGAGGGCTCCGGGAGCGATTCCTTGGCGGCAGTGGGGGAACTCTTTGGCGGCGAGGTGGACTTGGCCGACGAACGGGACGGTGCCTGTCGGGACCTTTGGGCTCCTTCTTCTTTGCCTGCTCGGCGCGGGTAACTCTTCACGATTCTTCGACCCTAGCGTATTTGTCTGCTAGGGCCATCATATCAGAGAGGCTAGGGGGGTAGCTGACTTCCATAGCAGGTAGAAGTCACTTTCCTTTGAGACTCCCCCCGCCAAGGCGGACATAGCCACCTCATGATTAAGGTGGTCCACCTCTAACATGGCCTTATTAAAACGGCCAAGATAATTTCTCAAGGACTCCCCCTCTCTCTGCTTAACTTCGGAGAGGGAGTCAGATCTTCGTCGGTGGCGGCGGCTGCTGACGAACTGGCCAATAAAAAGACGGCTCAGCTCGTCAAATGAATCGATGGAACCTGGCTTCAAGGCATTGAACCAGGTTCGGGCAGATCCTCTGAGGGTGGAGGGAAAGTGCGGCAGAGGATCGCAGATGCTCCGTGGAACATCATTATTGACCGGAAGCTGCTAAGATGGTCGTCCGGGTCTGAAGAGCCGTGGTAGGGCTCGACGGCTGGTAGCTTGACATGGGAGGGAATCACTTCCTCCATAATCCCTTTGGAGAAAGGGATGCCCTGCTTCGCTTTGGGCTGAGGCGGATGGGCCTGCTTGGCAGCGTCCAGCTCCTGACGCATCTCTGGATCTGCCGACGGATCTCCTCTTCAGCGGTCAGAGGAGGAGCTGGGCGAGAGGATCGCAGGGATGGCATCGAATCATGGTGGGAGGTCACTGGGGAGAGGGACCGGGCTCGCCGAGATCTGGGAGGATCCCTGTCGTAACCACCTCGCTGGACTGGTTTGTCCCCTCTGGGTCGATGTGGGGGATCCGCAGCTTCACGGACTGGAGGAGGAAGTTGCCGGCGAAGAAGGGATCGCGCCTCCTTATGAAGGTGCAGAGCGGGAGGGGCCATGAGGCGCTCTTGGACCAGGTGAGTCAGGGTCTGGACCTGCTGGACCAGCGAGGCGAACTGGTCTGGGTCACGGGATGGCAGGCGGTGACGGGGTTTCGATTGGTGGAGGCTGCGGCGCTACACCGCTCATCGGATCAGGCCTCTGGGAAGCGTCCTGATCTTGGGCTTCAGAGGTTGCTCTTCTCCGATTGGCCATTAGAGAGGTTCTCTCCAGATCGAGATCTTGTCTCCTTTCTTCAAGTTTAATGGGACTTGAGACCCTTCCTCTAGCGCCAATCTGTTGCCGCCGGAATCCGTCCTCTGACTCGGGCGCAGTCGATCTCCTGGGGCGGACCTGCACACAAGTCCTCGCGCGAGAGGTATTGGGGGTGGCCCTCCGTGGAAGACCCTCCGACGCTCAAGTCAGTGGGAGAAAATCGGCGATCAATCAGAAAATGGGGAGGTGGATCTCTCCGGGAGTCTCTCCAAGGGCGGCCGATCGGGAGCTCCAGAGGGAAGAGCACCGACGAGCAGCTGGCGAGAGTGGGAGAGTGAGAGTGAGGGTGAGCGCATACCTGAGGGAATCTGGAAGTGTCATATTTATAGGTTGTCACCTGGATCTTGAGCGCCTTCTGGAAGGTTCGAAGGTTGTTAGGATACGGAGATGGATCGAATCGGGCCGTTGTGGGGCCGTTGGGATCCATATCTTGTTTGTTAGGGGATCGATGGCTAGGAGAGCTCCTTGATGGCTTGAGATCTGGTAGGTGCGTAGGTCCCAGGTAGCCGTGCTAGGTTCTAGACCACTTCTCAACATGATTCCTTGCCTGGGATGTTGTTACGATAGGCCTAGGCTCTCCCGCGTCAGGTTCTACGGAGGTGAGTATTGGATCATGGATCGCTCAGTGAAGCCGAGCTATGGAAGCTCGGGGGAAACGAGCTACAGGAAGCTCGGAGAGGCCGAGCTATAGGAGCTCGGGGAAGACGAGCTGTGGAAGCTCGGGGGAGCCGAGCTATGGGAGCTCGGGGAAGACGAGCTATGGAAGCTCGGAGGAGCCGAGCTATAGAAGCTCGGGAGGGCCGAGCTATGGAGGCTCGGGTAAGACGAGCTGTGGAAGCTCAGGGGAGTCGAGCTATGGGAGCTCCGGGAAGACGAGCTGTGGAAGCTCGAGGGAGCCGAGCTATGGAAGCTCGGGGGAGCCGAGCTATAAAAGCTCGAGGAGGCCGAGCTATGGGAGCTTGGGAGAGCCGAGCTATGGGAGCTCGGGGGTAGTCGAGCTATGGGAGCTCGAGAGAGCCAAGCTATGGAAGCTCGGGAGAGCCGAGCTATGGGAGCTCGGGGGTAGTTGAGCTATGGGAGCTCGGGGGAGCCAAGCTATGGAAGCTCGGGAGAGCCGAGCTATGGGAGCTCGTGGGAACCGAGCTATGGGAGCTCGGGAAAGCCGAGCTATGGAAGGTCGGGGAAGCCGAGCTATAGAAGCTCAGGAAAGCTGAGCTATGGAAGCTCGGAGAAGACGAGCTGTGGAAGCTCGGGGAAGCCGAATTACGGGAAGCTCGGGGATATCTTGGCGGGCGAAGGGATGGGGTCGGTCTTAGCCTCCTCGCACGAATATTGATGCAATAACGATTTTACCCCCCAACAGTTACCGAAGCAGCGACATGTGGTGGGATTTTGTGTCGATGGCTCGAGGGCTGATATATTTTTTGTTTCCTTTTGTCACTTCCTTTTTCAGTGAATGAAAGAAGGGTTTGCATAGCCTTCATGCTCATTTTTTCTTTGAGACGCTCAATTTTGTTGCACAAGTTTTTTGAGCGATTAACTTCATTGGGGAGCAATCGACGAACAATCGGTTTTCGTGCTTTTTGCTATCCTGTCAGTGCCCTGCCGTTCTGTAGGTAAATCGGTTTTTTATTTCACCGAAATTGATGATACAGCACTGTGGGGAACACAAAGCTGTTCTGGTGCTTTTCGAAAGGTTTTCAGGGCATTGGTCTTTTCCCACGCGGGTCGTTTTGACGTGCGGCGCACGCACCCATTTACCACTGGAGGATATTACTTTCGTAGGACGATCTCCTGAACCTGCCAGTTTTTGTAAGGTCAGTGGGCGATTCTCTGCATTTAATGATCGCGATTCGGGATCAGGAGGAAATCTTTGCATGCGTCATAGTTTAGGCGGTGGGCTCGGTGCGCAATGGTGCACTGCATCCATCCTGGGGGGCCACGTGGAGGCATAGGCCAGGTGTTTGAATCTCGGGGCTTTCGGCCTTGATAGTTGTTCCGGTTCATTTTTGCCTATAAAAAGGGGGAAGAGGGGTCGCATTAGGTCATCCCCAAAGTTTCTTTCCCATTGGAGTTTCCATCATGCTCATTTCTTTGGCGTTGCGAGTGGGAGGGTCGAGCTTCCCTCTCATAAGCCCTTCACCTCCGGACAGTTGGGGGCGACGAAGGAGCCGCTGAAGAGTGGTTCGCCCTTAGGGGTGAGATCCGGAGATCATATGGAGAGCGCACAGGGAGGGCGCAGAGATCACACGGAGAGCGCACATATGCGCTTCTAGTGTGACCTTTGTGGTTCCCCTTTGGGGACGTACGGTAGGAAGTGTACGCGGGCTCCCCATGGTTTGTGTGAATTTCTCTTCCTCCCCCGATTTGGATTCCTGGGCTCGCCCGCCTGGGGAATCTTTCGCCACGTGGGGAGGGGGCGATGGTGTGCTGCCCGCAGGTACCTTGTCCTTGAGCCTTGGCAAGGTAGGGCGGTACACCCTCGGTTTGGGAGAGCATTCCGGCGCCAGGGTCCGCGGGCTTCCTACCCACTCGTCGGGGGGCCTCTCGGTTGGGTGGTTAGGGGTGACCTTCCATCCACCCTTTCCAATCACCCTGATATCTTGGTTGGGTCACCGAGATATCATTATTAACCGAAGCTGACCGCAACTATTGGTCCATGTCGCCCGCCCATTATCGGGCGAGCTGACTGTTTGCGGCTTATCTAGCTCGCGGTCGGACGCCGGAGCATCACAGTTGCCCAGGTCTGCTTTGGAGCAGTTGCCCGAGTCTTGTGCTTGTCTTTATTTTATGCACTTCAATGCTCTTTGTAACGCCTCTCAGGCATTTGTAACTGGTTTTGATGGCAATGAAATAAAGAAAGTTTTGTTCTGTTTCTCAATCTCTATTTCTCCTGTGCCAATTTGTTGTTGCTGGACATGGGGTACGTGCCGTTCATTTTAGGTGAGGATCTCACGCCATCCGAACTAGTCGGGGCTTGCAAACTGCCCTGGTCCAAATGGAGGATTAGAGATTGTTCGGTGGCAGAATACGCTCCTTATCTTGTTCAAAGCTCAGAGATTTATGCTTCGTCCCCATTGGAAACCGAATGTTTATGGCTCGGCCTTGCCAAGGTTTGGAGAATTTATCGCTCAGGCTAGCCGAGGTTCGGAGGATTTGTTACTTGGCCCTGCCAAGGTTCGAGAATCTGTTGCTCGGCCCAGCCGAGGTTCGAAGAATTTATTGCTTGGCCCAACCGGTTCGGAGATGTTTTACTTGGCCCTGCCAGGGTTCAGAGAATTTGTTGCTCGGCCCTACCGAGGTTCGGAGAATTTATTGCTCGGCCCAGCCGAGGTTCGGAGATGTTTTACTTGGCCCTGCCAAGGTTCGGAGAATTTGTTGCTCGGCCCTACCGAGGTTCGGAGAATTTATTGCTCGGCCCTGCCAAGGTTCGGAGAATCTATTGCTCGGCCCAGCCGAGGTTCGAAGAATTTACTGCTCGGCCAGCCGAGGTTCGGAGATTTTTACTTGGCCCTGCCAAGGTTCGAGAGTTTGTTGCTCGGCCCCGCCGAGGTACGGAGAACTTATTGCTCGGCCCAGCCAAGGTTCGGAGAATTTGTTACTTTGCCCTGCCAAGGTTCGGAGAATCTGTTGCCCGGCCCAGCCGAGGTTTGAAGATTTGTTGCTCGGCCCAGCCGAGGTTCGGAGATTTTATTGCTCGCCTAGCCGAGGTTCGGAGATTCGGGGCTCGGAGAAGTGACTTAGTCGCCACTATGAGTCGTAGTGTTAGGTCCCTGCGGTGTTTGGTGAGGGGCGTCAGGGTGGAACAGGCGGTACATGGTCACGCTCTTCATTTATGACGTTACCCCTCCGAGGGGGCGAATTACTGCCAGGTGCTGGAATTCTTTCCTTTTTTGCGTTTCCGGAAGGCGGCCAGCTTAAAAGAGCTTGGGGAAGTGTTGGAAGCATTCATTATGGGGGGCCGGCAGATCGGGAGATACGGGGGTTCCCGAACAGTCCGTCCGTGTTACCGATCTCACTCGGGATGGGCACGGCCTTTCGGATTCTGCAGGCGCTAATTAAAGCGATGATACGTGGCGAGTTCTCATAGGTCGGTGGTTACGGCCCGACTGATCGAAATACTCGCCTGACAAGTATAAATACGACCGGGGGTGCTGGTCTTAGCCACCCCTCTGATTCAGTCTCGAAATAGTTTTTGTCATGGCTTCTCAAGGAGAGAGCGATCATCTGACAAACTAAGGGTGTCAATCAATGGCCTGTTACATCCGGCGAGGGGCCGCCCCACGATTACTGTCGATGGGCTAGGCCCGGCGTCGACCCTCGCGAGTCACCAGCGGCTCGAGAGGGTTATTGAGGAATATGTTGACGTTACTATGAGGGAGGTGGAGGCCCTGCACCGGGTGGCGACCGGCAGAAGGAGGAGATAACGTCACTCCGCCAGCAAGTCGCCGATCTCACCGAACGCCTGGAGGACTTGCTGGCTTCTGGGAGTGACAGTGAGCCCTAGCGAGGGCATCTTCTCCTCTTTTCTTTTTCTTTTTGTTTCTTCTGTTTCTCTTTTTATATTTTCCTTTTACAATCAATGAAAAAGGCCTTTTTTTGACAACCTCTTATTTCCTGAGATTTTAGTTCAAAGAAGAACCATTCGTATCCGATTGAATAGTTGGAGAGCCTGGGTGGCTCCATTGGTTCACGCGCTGAGTCATGGCTTCGTTTGAGACAGGCGTTTTGTTCGGCAGGTTATAGGGGCATTGCCCAGAGATTTTAGTAGCAAAAAAGGGGAATTTCTCGGCTTTGCCTGGGGTTCGTGGCCGGTCATGTAGGGCTTGTTGAACCCTTTAGGGGTTTGCCGAGGCGCATTCTTTGTGTCCGTTGACGGGTTTTGCACAGTGTGCCTTTTTTCAAACTGGCCGAAGTTCTGGGGACTATTTGGAAGTCCTTCGGCTTTAATCGGGGCCCGCATACTTTGGTTTTTTGCCGGGACTTTAGTTCGAAGAATTATAGCTCGGCCCAGCCGAGGTTCGGAGATTGATTGCTTGGCCCTGCCGAGGTTTGGAGATTTGTTGCTCGGCCAGCCGAGGTTCGGAGATGAGTTGCTCGGCCCTGCCGAGGTTCGGAGATTAGTTGCTCGGCCTAGCCGAGGTTCGGAGATTTTTTACTTGGCCCTGCCAAGGTTCGGAGAATTTGTTGCTCGGCCCAGCCGAGGTTCGGAGAATCTTTTACTTGGCCCTGCCAAGGTTCGGAGAATTTGTTGCTCGGCCCAGCCGAGGTTCGGAGATGAGTTGCTCGGCCCTGCCGAGGTTCGGAGATTAGTTGCTCGGCCTAGCCGAGGTTCGGAGATTTTTTACTTGGCCCTGCCAAGGTTCGGAGAATTTGTTGCTCGGCCCAGCCAAGGTTCGGAGAATCTTTTACTTGGCCCTGCCAAGGTTCGGAGAATTGTTGCTCGGCCCAGCCGAGGTTCGGAGAATTTTTTACTTGGCCCTGCCAAGGTTCGGAGAATTTGTTGCTCGGCCCAGCCGAGGTTCGGAGATTTCCTGTTCAGATAGGTAGCTCGGTCGTGCCGAGGATTGGTGAGCAGCACCTATTTCTTTTCGCAATCTTTGGCAATGTAATGCATGATGATTTACGTTGCAAATTACGAAAACACGTGTCGACAGGAAGGTATAATGAGGTATATGAAAATGGACTTATAGAGGACATACCCTATTGATAATACTTACGGAGATTGTCCGAGTTCCACGTCCGGGGGATGGATTTCCCGTTTAAATCTTGCAGCTTGTAGGTTCCCGGTCCAATGATCTCCGCTACTTGGTATGGGCCTTCCCAGTTTGGTGCCAGCTTTCCTTGTTCCAGCGGTTTGGAACAGAGGCTTTTCGGAGAACAAGATCGCCAGGCAGGAAGGCTTTCCCTTTGACTCTGGAGGCGTGGTAGCGGGCCACCCTTTGTTGATAAGCAGCCACTCTGATCCGGGCCTTCTCTCTGATCTCCTCTATCAGGTCGAGGTTGGTGCGGAGCTGTTCGTTGCTAGCTTCCTCTGAGTAGCTTTCCACCCGCAGCGAAGGGAGGCCTATCTCTACAGGGATAACGGCCTCCGTGCCGAAGGCCATCCGGAATGGGGTTTCACCTGTCGGGATTCTCGGGGTGGTGCGGTAGGCCCATAGACATGTGCAGCTCATCCGCCCACCTGCCTTGGGCTCTGGAAAGGCGAGCTTTGATCCCCTGAAGGAGGGTCCTGTTGGTCACTTCGGCCGCTCCGTTGGCTTGTGGGTGCCCGACCGAGGTGAGGTGGTGACGGATTCCGTGCTCCTCACAGAACTGGCGGAACTTAGAGTTGTCGAACTGCTTACCGTTATCGGTGATTATGGTATGCGGGAGGCCGAATCGGCAGATGATGGACCTCCATACAAAATCTCTGGCCCGTGCCTCGGTTATTTGTGCAACCGCTCCGCCTCGACCCATTTAGTGAAGTAGTCGATGGCGACAAATAGGAATTTCCGCTGCCCCGTGGCAAGCGGGAATGGGCCGAGGATGTCCATCCCCCATTTGGCGAAGGGCCAAGCGGAGGATATGGGAACTAGGTCGGCGGAGGGGAGCCTTTGGATGCTTGAGTGCCTCTGGCATGGGTCGCAGGCTCGGACTAGATCGTCTGCATCCTTCTGCATGGTCGGCCAGTAGTAGCCTTGTCGCAGCACCTTGTGGCATAGGACCGGCTTCCCAGATGGTTGCCGCAAATCCCTTCATGTACTTCGCAGAGCATAATCTGCTTCGGACGGGCGAAGGCATCTGAGCAGCGGCATGGAGAAGGACCGTTTGTAAAGCTGGTTGTCGATCAACACGTAGTGGGTGGCCTGCAGCTTCAGCTTTCTAGCCTCTCTCCGGTCGGGTGGAAGCGACCCTTCTTTGAGATATTTAAGAATGGGTCGAACCATGATGGTTCGGCTTCAACTTGCATTATTCGGTCGGCTTCCGCGATGCTGGGCTTTTCCAGGGTCTCCAGGTGGAACTTTTGTTCGGCATCCATTGACTCCGCGGTCGCCAATCGGGAGAGTAGGTCGGCGCGGGCATTCTCGGATCTGGGAATCTGAATGATTCAAATTCGGCAAAATGGGGAAGCAGGCTCCGCACCTCTTGAAGATATCGAACCATGTTCGGCTCCCGGCTTCAAACTCTCCTCGTACATGGCCGGCCACCAGCTGAGAGTCGGTGAAGGCATTAAGCTTCTCCACCTTCAGATTGCGGGCGATTCGGAGGCCGGCTAACAGGGCTTCGTACTCGGCTTCGTTGTTGGAGGCCGGGAAAGAGAACCGGATGCCATATTCAAAGGTTACCCCCTCGGACTGGTGAGAACCAGGCCCGCACCGGAGCGATGGGCATTAGATGACCCGTCGACATGGAGGAGCCACCGGGCTCCAGATTTTGGTTCTTCGGGGGAGTCTGGGGTAGAACCGTCCTCCGGGATGGTACACTCGAGGAGGAAGTCGGCTAGCACCTGAGCTTTGATGGCTGGGCGAGGCTGAAAATGTATGTCATGCTCGCTAGCTCGACGGCCCACTTGGTCATTCTTCCGATGTCTCGGGACGGTGGACTACCGCCTTGATGGGTTGGTCGGTCAGGACCGTCACAGAATGTGCTTGGAAGTACGGTCGCAGCTTCCGAACTGAGGTGATTAAGGCCAACACCATTTTCTCAATTCTGCTGTACCTTGTCTCCGCATCGCGGAGTAGCCTGCTGACATAGTAGATCGGCTTTTGGACTTTGCCTTCTTCCCTGACCAGCACCGAACAGACGGCACCCTCCGAAACAGCCAGGTACAAGAATAGGGTCTCGCCCGGGGCCGGACTGCTGAGGAGTGGGGGCGAGCCGAGGTATTTCTTGAGATCTTGAAATGATTTTTGGCATTCAGGAGTCCACTGGAAGTTCTTAGCCGACCGGAGGGTTTTGAAGAAGGGGAGGCATCTCTCGGCCGACCGCGCCACAAAGCGGTTAAGGCCGCTATCCTCCCGGTTAGGCGCTGGACCTCTTTAACAGATGCCGGGGCGCCATTTGTTGGAGAGCTTGAATCTTCTGGGGGTTAGCTTCGATACCTCGCTGGGAGACCATGAAGCCGAGAAACTTCCCGGAGTTAACGCCGAAGGCGCATTTGGTCGGATTGAGTCTCATCCCATACTTGCGCGTTGCAAAGCTCTCTGAGAGGTCCTCGACATGCCGTGATGCTTCCTTGCTCTTGACCAGCATGTCGTCCACGTACACCTCCATGTTCCGGCCGATTTGCTCCTTGAATACTTTGTTAACCAGCCTTTGGTAGGTGGCACCTGCATTTTTAAGACCAAAAGGCATAACGCGGTAACAGTAAGTACCTCGGTCGGTTATGAAGGCGGTCTTTTCTTCATCCTCGGGGGCCATCCGGATCTGATTGTAGCCTGAATAGGCGTCCATGAATGACAGCATCTGGTGACCTGAGGTGGCATCCACGAGCTGGTCGATCCGGGGAAGGGGAAGCTGTCCTTCGGGCAGGCTTTGTTGAGGTCGGTGAAGTCGATGCAAATCCTCCACTTGCCGTTCGACTTCTTCACCATGACGACGTTTGATAGCCAGCTTGGATAATTTACCTCCCGGACGAAATTTGCCTTGATGAGTTTGTCTACCTCTTCTTCAATGGCCTTTTGTCGTTCTGGGGCGAAGCTCCTCTTCTTCTGCTTGACGGGCCTGTGCATCTCGTCCACGTTGAGACGATGGACGAGAACCTCGGGGCTGATCCCTGGCATGTCGGAGGACCAGGCGAAGATGTCAGCGTTGCTTCGGAGAAACCTGATCAATCTGTGCCGAGGTTCTCCTTTGAGCAGCGACCCGATTTTTATGGTTCGGTCGGGACGAGCCTCATCCAATGGCACCTCCTCCAGTTCCTCTGCTGGTTCTCCTCGCTGTTCGGCGAAGTCCTCGCGAGCGTCTAGCCCATCAACCTCCGGCATTCTAGACTGAAGGCTTGTAACGAAGCACTGCCGAGCCATGGCTTGACTTCCTCGAACAACTCCAACTCCTTGCTCGGTGGGGAATTTCATGGATAAATGCGGGATGGAGACAACTGCCTTGAGGGACATCAGACCGGGCCTGCCGAATATTGCGTTGTATGGGGACCTGAGGTTGGTCACTAGGAAGTCCGTGTGGATAGTGGCCACAAGGGGCCAGGCTCCCGCGCGGACCGTCAGGGTGACGACCCCTTCCGGGACGATGACGTCGCCTGTGAATCCCATTAGGGTGGAATCCACGGCTCGAAGGTTTTCCATGAGTAATTTCATCCTGGCAAACACATCGAGGTACAGAACATTCACCGAACTTCCACTATCAACGAGGATTCGGCTTACATCATAGTTATTTAAATTGAGGGATACAACTAATGCGTCATCATGGGGGAACTGTATCCCTTGGAGATCATCGTCGGAGAAGGAGAGCTCGCCCGTCCGCGCCTTCTTTGGCGCTGATCCTTCACCATCATCCCTGGGGCTCGACCGCCGGCCTCTTCGATCATGTTGATGCGGCCGATCACGGGCGGATTTGGTGGAGGAGGAGGTTGTTGAAGTTCGGGCTGGCGGTCACCTCCTTGTCCTGGCTCGGGCGCCCTCCTGAACTGATTCAGTCCCCGCTGGATCAGCCTCTCGATTTCATTTTTCAGCTGCCAGCATTCTTCAGTATCGTGACCGTGCTCCCGGTGGTAGCGGCAGTACTTGGTGGGGTCTCTTCGGGTCGGGTTCCCTCGGAGAGGAGCTGGCCGGGGGAGTTGGCGCTCTATTTCCATGAGGATCTGCGCCCGGGGCACGGTTAGCGGAGTGTAGTGATCGAATCGCCTGGGAGGGCTCCGGGAGCGATTCCTTGGCGGCAGTGGGGGAACTCTTTGGCGGCGAGGTGGACTTGGCCGACGGGCGGGACGGTGCCTGTCGGGACCTTTGGGCTCCTTCTTCTTTGCCAGCTCGGCGCGGGCAACTCTCCGCGATTCTTCGACCCTAGCGTATTTGTCCCTAGGGCCATCATATCAGAGAGGCTAGGGGGTAGCTGACTTCCATAGCCAGGTAGAAGTCGCTTTCCTTTGAGACTCCCCCCGCCAAGGCGGACATAGCCACCTCATGATTAAGGTGGTCCACCTCTAACATGGCCTTATTAAAACGGCCAAGATAATTTCTCAAGGACTCCCCCTCTCTCTGCTTGACTTCGGAGAGGGAGTCAGATCTTCGTCGGGCGGCGGCTGCTGACGAACTGGCCAATAAAAAGATGGCTCAGCTCGTCAAATGAATTAATGGAACCTGGCTTCAAGGCATTGAACCAGGTTCGGGCAGATCCTCTGAGGGTGGAGGGGAAAGCGCGGCAGAGGATCGCGTCGGATGCTCCGTGGAACATCATTATTGACCGGAAGCTGCTGAGATGGTCGTCCGGGTCAGAAGAGCCGTGGTAGGGTTCGACGGCTGGTAGCTTAACATGGGAGGGAATCACTTCCTCCATAATCCCTTTGGAGAAAGGGATGCCCTGCTCCGCTTTGGGCTGGGCGGATGGGCCTGCTTGGCAGCGTCCAGCTCCTGACGCATCTCCTGGATCTGCCGGCGGATCTCCTCTTCAGCGGTCAGAGGAGGAGCTGGGCGAGAGGATCGCAGGGACGGCATCGAATCATGGTGGGAGGTCACTAGGGAGAGGGACCGGGCTCGCCGAGATCTGGGAGGATCCCTGTCGTAACCGCCTCGCGGGACTGGTTTGTCCCCTCTGGGTCGATGTGGGGGGTCCGCGGCCTCATGCGGACTAGAGGAGGAAGTCGTCGAAGAAGGATCACGGCCTCCTTATGAAGGTGCGGAGCAGGAGGAGCCGTGAGGCGCTCCTGGACCAGGTGAGTCAGGGCCTGGACTTGCTGGACCAGCGAGGCGAACTGGTCCTGGGTCACCGGGATGGCAGGCGGTGACGGGGTTTCGATTGGTGGAGGTTGCGGCGCTACACCGCTCATCGGATCAGGCCTCTGGGAAGCGGCCTGATCTTGGGCTTCAGAGGTTGCTCTTCTCCGATTGGCCATTAGAGAGGTTCTACTCCGGATCGAGATCCTTATCTCCTTTCTTCAAGTTTTAATGGGACTTGAGGCCCTTCCTCTAGCGCCAATCTGTTGCCGCCGGAATCCGTCCTCCGACTCGGGCGCAGTCGATCTCCTGGGGCGGACCTGCACACAAGTCCTCGCGCGAGAGGCTGGCCAGAATCTGTTACCACCGGAATCCGTCCTTCGACTCGGGCGCAGTCGATCT
>UESW01004253.1:0-176185 GCA_900491605.1 Calamus simplicifolius
ATCGCCTTTATAAGAGGGGTGATGCGTGTCATAGCACAACGATTTAAACACCTTAATTTCACTATTAGATAGCGAGAGTAAGGGATCGATTCCACAGGGACTTTAGCGATTATCTTGAAATAAATTTATAAATTTAATTAAATAATTAGTAGTGCAAAATAATAAGATATGGTCTATCTTATAAGAGCACGGTCGTACCCGTAGATCACGGCCCGTCTTTTAAAATTATTTTCACTTAAATATAATTTAATAACAATTAACATGAATAAAAATTTTATTTCATATAAAGTAAAGAGTTATGACATTAAGAAAGCAACAGATTATAATAAATTCCTAAACCAAAGGCCCTCTTCTGCATATCCTCGAAGCAGAGCATCCAAGAACTCCACCTACAGATGAACAGATGAACGGGGCCTCCCACGGAACTGGAACAAGGTCTTCAAACGGCTGGAACAGAGCTTCAAACGGCTGGAACAGAACCGGACTCCAAACCACGGCACGAGCAGATAACTCCAACCACGGATGAACACCGCCCCAAACTCTCCCCGATTGCTCTCCCTCCTCTGCTATTTATAGAATTCCGCGGCCTTGACGCGACGCGAGAGAATCTGTTTCAAAACAGAGAACGCAGCGGAAGAAAAAAAAGAAATCTAGATAAATAATCAATAAAATTCAAATTCCTTCTAAAGGAATTTAATTCTCTCAATTTGATAACTTCCAATCTAATCTATTCCTTAATTGGTGGAGGAAACTGTTAGAATTGAATGGAGAAGAATCGGGCTGAGAAACGATGAAGTCGGCACTTGGTTTGCCGACTTTGCTTTAAAATCCGTGCTAAATCCTTATAAAATCAATTTCGAGCTCATCTTAAATCCGATTTGAGTGCCGTTTGCGTCATTAAATCCCTAAAATCGAGCTCTTTAAGTTGATAAGATTTTATCTAAAATATTATATAAAATATTAAAATATTAAATAATAATAGGTACGTTAAATTATTAATTAATAGGTTTAATGATAATTATTTATGCGTTTATCACTCCCCCCAACTTGAATCTTACTCGTCCTCGAGCAAATAAGAAATTTAGAAATATGTACCAAGCTATCCAAGAATTGATAGTTATCTTATAGTTTTTTTTTTTTTTTTTTTTAGATCATAAGGGAGGTACTTCATTGGATTATTAAGTTTTTTTTTAGTGATAAAGTGTAGTCCATAAGAATTTATAGAAGTCTTTCTTCACCAACTTTCCACTTCTCTGATTAAGTCTTCTAACTTAATTTGGGTTGGGTGTAATGTCTTTTGTACTTTGGTTCTTTATTTATTTATTTATATGTAAAGTCAGTGCAATGTCCTAACCCCTTGCTTTCTAATTAACCCTTGTAGCGAGCTTTAGGCCAATGGCTCCCAAACCAATTGGTTTTAGGGCATTAGGTGTAAAACACCCCTCGGACTTACTTACTCGAGTTAAAAAGGCTTTAGGTAGGACTGACTCTATTTAGGTTCTTTTACATTCCCACCTTTTTACGCGAACAACATCACTTTCTTAGGTGACGGGGCCCGGTTACTCAGTGAAAAATGCTAAGAACCTAATCTATTAACTTTAAGAGAGATTTTTTTTTTTTTTTTTTTTTTTTTTTGAATAACATTTTCACCCATACCCTTATTAAGTAGATTGTACTATTAAGATCAGTGGTCAGGAGGGTCTGAAATTATTCTAAAAATTATTCTGGGCTAAACCCTACCTTTTATTAGGTTTTCTTAATAATTTATTCCTCAGTATTTCAAAAAAAAAATAATCTAACCATTAAATTCATTAATAGACTGCTTGATTAACTTCAAATCGAAGACACATCTGATTATAGTTTTACTCGAGGATTTATTTATTCTTTTTCCTCCCCCCAACTTAATTTCCATTGTCCCTAATGGAAGAAAAATTAATTAATTCAAGGAAAGATACTACCTGGTAGAGTATTTGAAGGTTGGAAGTTTCATTGTTGCCATCTTCTTTCAATCTGCTTCTGTTGCTCTTCTCTGGTCATACTAAAAGAACACACTAAAAGAACAGAAAGTTAAAAATAACTAATAAACTGGGTTGCCTCCCAAGAGCGCTAAGTTTAAAGTCTTCAGCCAGACTGTGCTACTTATTATGATAATGTTGGGTTCACAAGATCAATTGATTCAACAACTTCTCCATCATTAATTTCTTCTATATATGGTTTCAAACGTTGGCCATTTACTTTGAATGTATTTCCTTGCTTGGGGTCTTTAAGCTCTACAGCTCCATGGGAAATACTTGAGTTACTATAAAAGGTCCATTCCATCGTGAACGAAGTTTTCCAGGGAAAAGGTGTAATCTTGAATTGTAAAGCCATACTTTTTGATTTGGTTCAAAAATTTTTCTACTAATAAATTTGTCATGATATGCTTTGGTTCGTTCTTTATAAATTTTTGAGCTCTCATATGCCTCATTTCGTAGCTCTTCTAACTCATTCAATTGGAGTTTTCTATTGACACCTGCATTTTTCATATCATAATTAAATTGCTTGATAGCCCAAAATGCACGGTGTTCTAATTCTACAGGTAAATGACAGGCTTTTCCAAATACGAGCCTGTAAGGAGACATTCCTATGGGAGTTTTAAATGCAGTACGATAAGCCCATAATGCATCATCCAAACGTTCTGACCAATCTTTCCTATCAGGTCTCACCGTTTTCTCAAGGATATTTTTAATTTCTCTATTTGATATTTCAACTTGGCCACTAGTTTGGGGATGATAAGGTGTAGCTACCTTATGAGTAATTCCATATTTGTTCATTAATCCTTCAAAGTGTCTATTCGTGAAATGTGTACCCCCATCACTAATTATAGCCCTTGGGCATCCAAAACGACTAAGGATATTATGCTGAATAAACTTGATTACAACTTTATGATCATTGGTTCGAGTTGCCATGGCTTCAATCCATTTTGACACATAATCAACTGCCACTAGAATGTATTCAAATCCAAAAGAGGAAGGAAATGGGCCCATAAAATCAATACCCCATACATCAAAAATTTCTACAACCAAGATAGGGTTTAGGGGCATCATGTCTTTTCGAGATATATTTCCTGTTTGTTGACATTGGAGACAATTACGGCTAAATTCATGTGCATCTTTAAAAAGAGTTGGCCAATAAAACCCACTTTGCAGTACCTTTGCTGCAGTTTTCTTTCCACTAAAATGTCCTCCACAGGCAAGAGAATGACAGAAGTTAAGTATACTTTTGAATTCACTTTCGGGAACACATCGCCTAATCACCTGATCTGAACAGTACTTAAATAATTCAGGGTCTTCCCAAAAGTAATATTTGATTTGTGAGAAAAATCTATCTTTTTCTTGTTTTGTCCAGTGGGAAGGTACTTTTCCTGTTGCCAAATAATTCACAATGTGGGCAAACCAGGGAAGACTGCTATGGGAAATTGAAAATAATTGCTCATCAGGGAACTTATCTCTGATTATTTCTTTATTGTATTCCACTGAGATCCTAGAGATATGATCTGCTACCATATTTTCAGAACCTTCTTATCTAAGATTTCTAGATCAAATTCTTGTAGTAGGAGGATCCATCTAATTAGTCTGGGTTTTGTATCCTTTTTTGATATAAGATGCCTCAACGCTGCATGATCTGAATAAACTAAAACTTTAGACCCTAACAGATATGATCTAAACTTTTCTAGGGCAAACACAACTGCTAGTAATTCTTTTTCAGTGGTAGTATAGTTCATTTGTGCATCTGAAAGAGTTTTGCTAGCATAATAAATTACATGGGGTTCTCGATTGAGTTTCTGTCCTAGAACTGCCCTACAGCATAATCAGAAGCATCACACATGATTTCAAAAGGTATGGTCCAATCTGGGGGCTTGATAATGGGTGCAGTGGTCAAAGCAGTTCGAAGATGTTATAGGCTGTTAGACAATCTTTATCAAAATTAAAAGAACTATCCTTGGTCAACAAATTACACAATGGTCGAGAAATTTTACTGAAATCTTTGATGAAACGTCTATAAAAACCAGCATGACCAAGGAAAGATCGTACTTGTTTAACTGAGGTTGGGGGTGTAGATTTGAGATCAATTCAACCTTGGCTTTATCAACCTCAATACCTCTCTCTGAAACAATGTGTCCAAGCACAATTCCCTCACGAACCATAAAATGGCTCTTCTCCCAACTTAGGACTAAATTCATTTCCATACATCGTTTCAGTACCTTAGTCAAGTTCTCGAGGCAGCTATCAAATGATGCACCAAAGACTGAAAAATCATCCATAAATACTTCCAAAAATTGACCAATCATATCAGAAAATATGGCCATCATACATCGTTGAAACGTGGCTGGTGCATTACAAAGACCAAACGGCATACGTCTAAAGGCAAATGTTCCAAAGGGACAAGTGAAGGTGGTCTTTTCTTGATCTGCAGGAAATACTGGGACTTGATTGTATCCTGAATATCCATCTAAGAAACAAAAGAAACTTTGTCCCGCTAGCCGTTCTAGAATTTGATCGATAAAAGGCAAAGGAAAGTGGTCTTTCCTAGTCACGGCATTCAACTTTCGATAATCTATACACACTCTCCAACTAGTTGATGTGCGAGTAGGAATTGATTCGCCCTTTTCATTTTTAATCACGGTAATACCGATTTTTTAGGTACTACTTGGATTGGACTGACCCATTGGCTATCTGAAATTGGATAAATAATACCAGCATCAAGCCATTTTACTACTTCCTTCTTAACAACATCCCTCATGTTTGGATTTAGCCTTCGTTGCATGTCTCTATGTGGTTTGGCTTCAATTTCACTATGAATGTGGTGCATGCAAACGGAAGGGTCAATTCCCTTAATATCAGCTATTGTCCATCCAATCGCCTCTTTATGTTCTTTAAGTACATCTACCAATTTATCTTCTTGCTCAGAGGTTAGGGTAGATGCAATGATTACTGGAAGGGTATCATTGGGTCCAAGGAATGAATATTTTAAGTTATCTGGAAGAGGTTTCAATTCTAGTTGGGGTGGTTCTTCCAAGGATGGTATTAAAGGACTTGGTTTAGTTGGAAGTGGTTCATATTTTATAGTCCAAGGCGGGATGGTGTCGATCTTAGGTGGTTCTAATAACATGTTTATCTCTTTGGTATACTCATCAATATCAAAGTCATCTATTCCAAAATGTGTAAGACATGTTTGTAAAGGATCCGAATCAATCAAACTTTGGAATTTCTTATCTACTACTTCCTCTATCATATTTACTTCATTTAAATCATACACAGGTGGTCCTTGGGAAGCATTAAAAATATTTAATCTCATCTTCTTGTTTCCAAAAGATACATCCATCACACCTGTTCTACAATTTATGCATGCATTAGCAGTAGCTAGAAAAGGTCTTCCAAGGATGATGGGAATTTGGTTAGGATTACTACTAGATTCCATATCCAACACAAGGAAGTCGACAGGAAAATAGAATTCATCCACCTTTACTAATACATCTTCCAATATTCCACGAGGTTCTTTGACTGATCTATCTGCCAATTGTAGTGTTACTGTCGTGGGTTTCAACTCTCCAAATCCGAATAATTCATACTGAACTTGGGAGAAGGTTTACACTCGCACCCAAATCTAATAATGCTTTCTTGATTGTGAAGTTTCCTATGACACATGATATAATCGGGGTACCAGGATCTTTTAGTTTGGGTGGGGTTATTTGCTGAACAACTGAGCTAACTTGCTCAGTCAAATGTATCTTTTTTGGTATTTGTATCTTGGCTTTCCGTTTTTGTGTGCATAGATCCTTCAAAAATTTGGCATAAGCTGGAACTTGCTTGATAGCATCGAGAAGAGGTAAGTTTATTTGGACTTGCTTAAATAACTCAAGCATCTCATTCATTTTTATATTCTTCTTATCTGAAGGCAAAGGAGATTCTAAAGCACTAGGGAATGGGGCTTTAGGTATGATTGCTTGATCATTGAATTCCTTTTCTTTTTCATTTCTTCTCTCTTCTGGTTTAGCCACTTCTAATTTCTGGGTTGGTTCAGGTGGGTTCAATGTTTTTCCACTTCTGAGAGTCATGACTGATTTAGCATGTTCTGGGAATTTGTCAGGACTATTGGAACTCTCAGCCATGAATTGTCCTTTCGGGTTATCGATAGGCTGACTAGGTAACTTACCCTCCTCCCTTCTACTGAATGCTGTGGCTAATTGACCTATCTGAGTTTCTAGTTTTGCAATAGATTGTGTGTGGGAGTGAAGGATTTGAGTATTCATTTCTAGCCCTTTCAATGCTTGTAACACTTTGTCTTCAAAAGTAGGCTGATTATTCGGTGGAGGTTGTGGGATGTTTGGATATTGTGAATATGGCATGTTTCTAAAATTGGTTTCTTGGTAATTAGGTCTGATCGATGAATTGACTACAGGTTGAGGTTTCCAAGAAAAATTTGGATGATTTCGCCAGCCAGGATTGTAAGTATTTGAAAATGGATCATTTCCTGTTCTAGGAGCTAATCGGGTTTGGGCTTGGTGGGCTTGCTCTTGAACAAGTTCAGGAAATTGGTATGCAGCTGGACATTCACCTATAGAATGGGTTGGACTCGAACAAATTATGCAGACCTCATGTAATTGAGTAGATGGGGAAGAGATGTTTCCAACTTGTAGAATCCGATCAAGTTTATGGGATAATTCATCTACCTTAGTATAGATATCTGTAGAATGACCTATTTCATATATTCCACCTCTTTTAGGTTCTACGGGAGGGTCTCGACGAGCAACTGACATATGATGTAATGAATTCTCACTCAATGTCTCAAAGAGTTGCCAAGCCTCATGTTCATTTTTTAACATAAATGTCCCACCACATGAAGCATCAACCATTTGCCTATGCTTTTCTGATAATCCATCATAAAAGCACTGAACCAGTTGCCATTTGGGTATAGCATGATGTGGACATTTTCTAATTAGTTCTTTGAATCTCTCCCATGTCTCATGGAACATTTCTCCATCTGTCTGGGAAAAACTTGTGATAGCTTTTCTAATTTGATTCGTTTTTCCTATAGAAAATATTTCTTAAGAAATTCTCTCTGAAGATGATCCCAAGTTGAAATTATAACAGTGTCTAATGAATTTAACCAATACTTGGCTTTATCTTTTAGGGAAAAAGGGAATAACTTAAGCCTAAGTGCATCATCAGAGAAATTTTGAATTTTGACAGTTGAGCAAATTTCTAAGAATTCATCTAAGTGTTTGTAGGGATCCTCATTTGTAAGTCCATAGAAAGATGGTAACATTTGGATTACACTTGACTTAATTTCATATTGGGCAGCCTCTACTGGAGGCACTTGAATGCAGGGAGAGTAGGTATACCTTGAAGGAGTGAAATACTCTTTCAACTGTCGTGGTTGATTATTTTCGTTATTAGGATCCATAATTCTGAGTCTGTTTGCTCTAATAGTTCTTTCTATCTCAGGATCTAAGGGTATAAGGTGGGCTGCAACGATCGGCGACCAAGCATACACCCTACCAATGACTCTAAAGCAAATAGTTTTATTTATTTATTTATTTATTTATTTTTGTAATTAAGTTTCTAATTTCCTAATAAATTATGAGATGTCAATGAAAAAATTTTGAGTTTTGCAGAAAATAAATTCACCTAAGTCAATCTATAATATAGAAAATAAATAATTATTTTGTTTATATATTTTATTTTTATTTTTATAATTTTTTTTTTCCTTAAATTAATATTTTATGGAAGATGTCTTAGGGTTTTATTTTAGGTTTTTTTAGGTAAGTTAATTAAAAGAAAATTTGATTAGGTTAAAATTGGATTTGTGGCAAAAAGGAAAGTAATAATTTTTTATTTTTTTATGTTAAAAAGAAAATATGCAATTCTAACAATTAAGGAAATAAAATAAAGCAGCAATAACTATTCAAAAATTAAGAGAAAATTAATCTAATTTTTTTTATTTTTATTATTTTTATTTTTTATTTTTATAATTTTTATTTTTTTTAAATAACACACTTAAGTCCCCGGCAACGGCGCCAAAAATCTGATGCGTGTCGTAGCGCAACGATTTAAACACCTTAATTTCACTACTAGAATAGCGAGAGTAAGGGATCGATTCCACAGGACTTTAGCGATTATCTTGAAATAAACTTATAAATTTAATTAATTAAATAATTAGTAGTGCAAAATAATTAAGATATGGTTTATCTTATAAGAGCACAGTCTGTACCCATAGATCACGGCCCATCCCTTTAAAGAATAGATCAGTCTAAAATTATTTCCACTTAAATATAATTTAATAACAATTAATCATGAATAAAAATTTTATTTCATATAAAGTAAAGAGTTATGATATTAAGAAAGCAATAGATTATAATAAATTCCTAAACCAAACCGGGCCCTCTTCTGCATATGCCTCGAAGCAGAGCATCCAAGAACTCCACATCTACGGATGAACAGATGAACGGGCCTCCCACGGAACTCCTGGAATAGGGGTCTTCAAACGGCTGGAACAGCTCTTCAAACGGCTGGAACAGAGCACCTAGGACTCCAAACCACGGCACGAGCAGATAACTCCTCCAATCCACGGATGAACACTGCCCCAAAAACTCTTCCTCGATTGCTCTCCCTCCTCTGCTATTTATAGAATTCCATATACGGCCTTGACGTGGAGAGGACGTGGAGAAGAATCTGTTTCAAAACAGAGACAACGCAGCGGAAGCAACGAAAATAACAAAAGAAATCTAGATAAATAATTAATAAAATTTAAATTTCTTCTAAAGGAATTTAATTCTCTCAATTTGATATCTTCCAATCTAATCTATTTCTTAATTGGTGGAGAAAACTGTTAGAATTTGAATAGAGAAGAATCGGCGGAAACAGGGAGCTGGGCTAAGATAACGATGAAGTCTGCAACGTATTTGCCGTTTTTGCTTTGAAAGCTGTGCTAAATTCTTATAAAATCAATTTCGAGCTCATCTTAAATCCGATTTGAGTGTCGTTTGAGTCGTTAAATCCCTAAAATCGAGCTCTTTAAGTTGATAAGATTTTATCTAAAATATTATATAAAATATTAAAATAATAAATAATAATAGGTACGTTAAATTATTAATTAATAGGTTTAATGATAATTATTTATGCATTTATCACGGGGTAGAATGTGATGCCCCTTTCATTAGTCTCACATCGAGAAATTAGGAGTTGATTGTATGGTTTATAAACGATTAAGGAAGATGAAAGTACCAATTGAATTTCTTTTGGGCTGTGATGGCCCAAGTTGGTGTGGACCTAATCCGTCTTGCTTTCTTGGTATGAAACAAATTTGTGGGCATTGCGGGCTTAGGGCCCGGGTCGTTATAATAAAAAACATTGTGAGATTTAAATGAGCTCACACTCAATAAGTAAGCCTACTATAATATAATATATTCATTTCAAGATATTATCAAATCAGATTTTTATGTAAAATATATATATATATATAGTTTTCAATTTTAAATATATTTTGCTATGTTATCAGAATATGCGTATTATCTGCTCAAAGTAATTTTGGAATGATAAAGTGTCCCCTAAATTCTACCCAGTCTAATTTTGGGCCTAACTTTGGGCTTAATTATTTCCAAGATTACTAGTCCAAATTGAAAATAAATTTTTTTTTCAGAAACTAGAATCAAAACTAATCCAAGCTATAATCTCTTTTCTTCATTCTCAACTCAATATAGGGTCCAAAATTTCGCTCAAAAGGGGCTCAGTGGGCTGGCCCAACACAGCCCAAAACTCAAAACAAGGCTTCTTTAATCCTTTGTAATTTCGGATCTTCTTTCTTCCCATTCCCTACCCGAACCAGGAGCGTTCATGCCGGTGGTTGAGGTCGCCGCTGGCCTCTCCCCTCGGTCGCCATCGCGGCCTCCTCCTCTCTCCATTTTTCTCTCTCTTTCTTTCCCTTTCTCCTCTCTTTCTTCTATGGCTACGTACCTACTATGCCGGTGAAGATCCGTTCAGATACCACTAAAGCTGTCACACCCCAAATATAATATTGGATCCAAGGTAACAACCCATCTTGTATGTTTGGCATGCAATGGATTATCATTTTAAATTTAATATTGGGTTTAGGGCGTGACACCTTCTCTCGACGTCCGGCACGTGCATTGCCTTGCGGCACCCTGCCACGACCACGTTGCGCTTAGACGTACGATAGAAGACCAAAGACATGTAGGACTCAGGGACGAGGACGGAGATGTGGCCCCATGAGGTCGGCGCCAGCCACCTGGACCAGGTCCTTGGTCAACACGGCACCGATCGACGTTGCCATCCGCTTCCTCTCCATCTAGATGGTAGCTATCATTGTAAACCTCCTCGTCGACCTCGTGGTGGGAGCAGAGACCAGCTCCATCTTGGCAGCGCCCAGTTGGGTGGGGTCGCTGGTGACGAGCGCCGCAGCGTTAACTCCCAATCTGATAGATGAGCTGGGCTGGTTCTCTCTGTAACGAGTATGAGAGCTAGCGTAGCCAAGGAACATGGAGCTGGCGCTGCAATAACGGATGCCAACGAGGCTTAACATCTTGATGAAAGGGGGCAGCCTGAACCGGCGGACGATGAGGTAGGAGATCGAAGTAGGGGAGGGGGCGAACATATATACCATCGGCCGTGATGAGAGAGCTGTCGCCCTTCGGGACGTTTGTTCCAAATGGTGGTGACAGATGGCTAGGATGAATGGCATGTGGGTGTGGGCTAAAGGTGGGCACTGATTCATGCCGGTTCATAGGCATGGCCCTGTATGAATCGGACCGTATCGGCACGAACCGTTAAATCATGTCGGGCTCAAAAAAAGAATTTTTTGAATCCAGCATGGCATGGCCCAAATGGGCCTGGGCTGACCCCTTGTGCCGGCCGCTAACCCGACGAAACTTGTCAAACTCTTTGTGTACGTTCCCAGCGGTGCCGTCTGCTAACCCGATGGAAATCACCGATCCGGAGGCCGCCTGCAAGGACCTGGTCGACTTCGAGTTCCGACTCGACGATCCAATCGCGATGCTCCCCGCTGATGAGCTCTTCTCTGACGGGAAGCTGGTGCCGCTACAACCGGCACCGGCTGCTTCGAAGCCTCTATTGGAGTCCGCTACCAAGATCCGATCACCGGAGCAGCTGAAGTCACGGAGGAGGTTGGATATTGCCGCTGGATTGGACCCCTACATCTTCTCCCCCAAGGCGCTGCAGTGCTCCAGTCAGTGGAGGGAGCTACTCGGCTTCAAGAAGGCACAAAACCCGAAGCCCAATCCTCAGAAGCCCACGGTGGCCACTTCCAAGAACACAAACTTGAATCTCTGAAGCATTACCTCCACCGGAACTCTAGATCGCCGCCTGTGGACTCATCCCTGAACGTCCCGCTGCTTCGCAACTTGGACTCCGAGTCGGTCTCCATCTCCTCCCGGCTATCACTCTCCTCTTCTTCCTTCGGGCCCGATCACGACGACCCCCTAGGATCTCTCTTGACTCCGAGAAGCCGGTGGCCCAGATCCCGAGCTCGTTGAGCCGAAACTCGCCGTAGGTCCAGGTGACCAGGTCGAGGTTCATCGCCGCCATCGCGGTAGGCAATTCCCACCGACCGGCCAAGGTGGGCCCGATCTCGGTCCGGTGGGCAGTGGATCCGGCTGCGCCACCGCCACCGCCTCCGCCGCGGGGGTTGTTGATGGACAGCCCGTGGATGAATCCGGCGGGGAAGATCGTGTTCCAGGGCTTGGAGCGGAGCTTGAGCAGCCCTAGGAGCTTCCACGACGGGGAAGATCATGCTTGGTATGGCACGGCCGTGCTGACACAGTCTGAGGCGTGCCTCAGACCGTGCATGCCTCAGACCGTGCCAGCACAGCTGTGCCGTGCCTGGCCCAGCATGTTCCATGGCCCGAATCTGAAATTTTTTTTTTTTTTCGTGCCATGCTTGGTACGGCTTATTTATTACTGGGTCATACCAGGAACGACACAACCCAATGCCCAACTCTAGTGTAGGCTCACAAGGAGGTCCTACAGTCAACAAATGATCGAACCAGATAGCCAAATAAGCATAGTTGAACCAATTGAACCGAGACTCAAAGGTTAATCCAGTTCAATTCTAACATAAAACCGAATATATAAAAGACCCGAAATAATTCGGTCAACCCGTCTGATTCATTCATGAACTGGTCAATCTGATCTGATCTGGATAATAGGTTTATCAATGCCATTTCAAATTTTTAGCCTTTGATGTTTCAAATTTCTGAGAGTTTATGGCAATTTTTTTTCCATTGGGATGCTTGCAAGTTTTATGGAGAAAAAAAGAAAATCATGGAAAAAAGAGCATTGATGAGAGGAAAATAAAAAAAGGTAGAAATATGAAAATTTTTAAGAACCAAGATGGAAAAGCAGAGACAAAGAGAAAATGATGAAAATAAAGGAAACTCGAATATAAATTTTCTTTCTTTTTTTTTTTAAAAAAAGTTAAATCAGACTAAATGGGTATGCAGATCGAAAGTAAGCAAATTTTAGATATTAAATAAGATACCAAAACAGATTTTTTTTTTCAAAAAAAAAGAAGATTATGAGAATTAGTATTCATATATTTATTTTATTAAAAATTAATTTTTATTAATATAAATATATTTTTATATTAAATAATTGAATTGATGGTTCAATCGGTGACATGATAGTTGAACCAATGATCCGATGACCCAAGCCCTTGGCCATAGGGGTGCAACTTGGGCCGGGTTCAACCTAAACCCGGCCCGCTGAATCCGATTTGCAGTAGTACTCAAACTCTAGTTTGCTTAACCCGAACCCGAAGGATCCAGGTTGAACTCTAACCAATTTGCAACTTGGGCTAGGTTTGGATTGCAGTCAACCTGAACCTGCAAAGCCACAAGCGGCAGGCCCACTGGTATTGTGGAAGTGATGATTTAGCCTTGTTTGTTAGGTTTAAAGATATGTAGAGCTAACAATGGTGTTGTGGAAGTGATGATTCTTGGTATAAACATTCCATCAGAACCTTCATTACCTTTTAAAATGAGCAATATACCTTTAACCATTGCATTTTATCATGTAATGTTGGTGGGCCAAACTAGTATCTTTATTTTTTTTAATTATCTTCTTTGAGACATTTGTAACTTCTAATATGAAGTTTGCCAAAATTTTATAAAAGCATATGGGAAGAGGTGATGAGCAGAAAACTAAAACTTATGAGAAAGGGGTGATGAGTAAAAAACCAGAGAGCTTTGGATGGCGAATGCAGTCTCGCTACTTGGAAAAGATCTCTCATACCAGACTTATGTAGTCTTCTAGCTAGCTCTTTATATCGTCTTAACAATTTTTGCTTCCGAAGGATAAAGGTGACTTCATTAATGCATATGGTGGCTATTGCAATGTTATGCAACATCTGAATTACTTTGGATATGTTTTGGTTTAAGAATGTATTTTTTTTTGTTTAGTCTTATATAAAAGATGTATATTTTTAGACGTGCAATTTGAAATGTGAAGCTTGTTTGTTTCAAACTTCAGCTTGTTTGTACAATGTGAAGCTTATTTGTTTCAAACTTTAGCTTATTTGTGCAATGCTAAGCTTATTTATTTCAGATTGTAATATTTTTTTTCCATCAACCCGAATTTCAACTTGAAACTCAACTCGAACCCGATTTTTAAAAATAGGATTAGGATTAAGGTTTTACAAATAGGGTTAGGATTATTGTTAGGATTGATATTTTACAAATAGAATTAGGGTTAGGATCAAAAAAAATTCAAGTTTCATGAGCCTGAGTTGCACCCCTACTTGGCCATGTCAATGTCCAGATCTGACAACTATGCAAATAAGCACCCAAGCCACCGGATAATTCAGTCAAACCAGCGGAACTTCATGAGCCTCAGAAGTTTACATAGCTGAGGACACCAACGAACCGAGCATGCATGTTAACGTTAATGCCGAGCTACTCAATAGCTTGACCTAAAGTCAGTTATTTGATGGCTCAATAATATTCGAGCTAGTGGATAGCTCATCCACCAACTGTGAGCTAGTGCAGCCAGAGACAAGTTGTTAATTATAAGTTGGCACGGTCAAAAGAATCCCTGCACTGTTTGCTAGAAAACGTGTTACATTATAGCACGGTGATACAAGAGAGAGTTTATAAAACTAAGCCAGGATCATGGTTTGAGCATGTTGAGGGATAAAATCATCGTTGCATTAATAATCGTGCAAGGGGTTAGGATTAGTCCTGACTCCCACTTGCTGTGCAGTACTCGTTAGAGATGAATCAGTCTCAGTGAGTCGAGGCGCTTTAGTCCCTCGGCGAGCCAAGGATTCCCAAGGCTTGGATCACATTTCTCGGCCTCAGCCAAGCTATTGACATCAGCTATTGACATCTCTTGGCCTCAGCCGAGCTATTGACGTCAGCTATTGACATCTCTTAGCCTCAGCCGAGCTATTGACATCAGCTATTGACATCTCTCGGCCTCAGCCGAGCTATTGACGTTAGTTATTGACATTTCTCGGCCTCAACCGAGCTATACCCGTCTCTCAGCCTCAACCGAGCTATTGACATCTCTCGGCCTCAGCCGAGCTATTGACGTTAGCTATTGACATTTCTCGGCCTCAGCCGAGCTATCACTGTCTCTCGGCCTCAGCCGAGCTATCCCCATCTCTCGGCCTCAGCCGAGCTATCCCTGTCTCTCGGCCTCCGCCGAGCTATTCCTATTCACCGTGCCCCAGCCAGACCCGTGCCCCAGCCAGACCCGGGCACTCAAGCACCTCTACGGAATCCGGCACGGGAGTGTTTAAACAAAAATCATACCCAAGAGTGGCCTAAAGCCCTAGAGCCTACATCGTCTCCGAATCTCAAGACATCAACCAGCTCTCCCAGTCGTCGATCCTCTAACTAACAAGATACGAATCTTACTGACCTCATAACAAACTGGATTTGAATCCTAACGGTTTTCAGACCCACGACGCCCCCAAGAAATCAGATGATCCTCTATAAATAGAACCGTCTTCCGACTTCTCAGGTATACACACTTGCTTACTGGCCCACTCTCTTTCTACCTCTGCTCATCCCTTTCTACCATTAACGCTCTGCTCAGAGCTCTCGAAAGGCCATCCTAGAGAGACTCTTCAGCGAGAGCCTTCTCCTCACATTTGTTGATTGCTGATCCCCGTTGACTTGAGCATCGGAGGATCTTCCACAGAGGGCCACCCCCAACGCCTCTCGCATGAGGACCGTTTTGCAGGTCCACCCAAGAGGGAGCCCATCCTGCAGCCCGATCACGCCCGAGTTGGAGGATGGATTTTAGCAGCAACAAATTGGCGCTAGAGGAAGGGCCCTTAAGTCCCATAAACTTATAATCCAGGAGACAAGGATCTCGATCTGAAAGAGAACTCCTCCCATGGCCAATCGAAGAAAGGCTACATCCAAAGCCCGGGATCAGGTCGCCTCCCAAAGACCTGATCCGGTGAGCGGTGTAGCGCCACCACCACCGCCAGTTGAAACTCCATCACCACCGACGGCCCCAGTGACCTAGGACCAGTTTGCCTTGCTGGTCCAGCAGGTCCAAGCTCTGGCCCACCTGATCCAGGGGCGCTTTGAAGCCCCCCATCCGGCTGCGCCTACTCCGTACCTTCCTGAGGAGAACGCGGCCCCTGTTCATCCAGCGATCACTTCTTCTGACCCGCATGGGGTTGCAGACCCCCCTCGTCGCCCTAAGGAAGCTGAGCCAGCCCCTCAAGGGGTCTACGACAAGGATCTTCCCCGATCTCGGCGGACCTGATCCCTTTCTCTGGTGTTCTCTCATCATGACTCGACACCGTCTCATTTCTCTCCTCGCCCAGCTCCTCCTACTGTGCATGAGGAGATCCGCCGATAACTTCGGGAGATACGTCAGGAGTTGGATGCCGCCAAGCAAGCCCATCCGCTTCAGCATAAAGCGGAGCAGGGCATTCCCTTCTCTAAGGAGATTGTAGAGGAAGTGATTCCCTTCCACATCAAGCTGCCCGCCATCGAGCCCTATCATGGATTCTCTGATCCCGACAACCACCTCAGCAGCTTCCAATCGATCATGATGTTCCATGGGGCATCAGATGCGATCCTCTGCCGCGCCTTACCTTCTACCCTTAGGGGTCCGCTCGAACCTGGTTCAATGCCTTGAAACCAGGTTCTGTTGGTTCATTTGACGAGCTGAGCCGCTTCTTCATCAGCCAGTTCGTCAGCAGCCATCGTCACCGGTGGAGATCCGACTCCCTCTCTAAGGTTAAGTAGAGAGAGGAGGAGTCCTTGAAGAAATATCTCGGCCGTTTCAATACGGCCATGCTGAAGTGGACCACCTTAATCATGAGGTGGCCATGTCCGCCCTAGCAGGTGGAGTGTTGAAGAAGAGTGACTTTTACAAGGCGTTGGAGGTCAGCTACCCTTTGAACCTCTCCAATATGATGGCCCTGACGGACAAATATGCTAGAGTCAAGGAATTGCAGAGGGCTGCCCGCACTGAGCTAACAAGGAAGAAGGAGTCCAAGGGCTTCGACAAGCACCGATCCGCCCGCCAGTGGAGCCCACCTCACCGCCAAAGGGTTCCTCCGCCACCACCAAGAAACCACACCCGGAGCCCGCCTAGAAGGTTCAACCGGTTCACCCCGCTCACCGTCCCAAGGGCGGAGATCCTCATGGAGATAGAGCGTCAGCTCCCTCGACCACCTCCTCTCTGAGGGAATGCGACCCGGAGAGACCCCACCAAATATTGTCGCTACCTTCGGGACCATGGCCACGACACCGAAGAGTGTTGGCAGCTGAAGAACGAAATCGAGAGACTCATCCAGCGGGGTAGGCTGGACCAATTCAGGACAGCACCCGAGCCAAGAAATGGGGGTGACCGCTAGCCTGAGCCCCAGCAACCTCCTCCTTCGAATCCTCCGGTCGCTGGCCACGTCAATGTAATCGAGGCAGTTGGTAGTCCGTCGAGCTGGCGGGACGATGAAGAAGGTTTAGCGCCAAAGAAAGTGCGGACTAATGAGCTCTCCTTCTCCGATAACGACCTCCAGAAGATACAGTTCTCGCATGATGATGCGTTAGTTGTATCTCTCAATCTGAACAACTATGATGTAGACCGAATCCTTATTGATAGTGGAAGCTCTGTCAATATTTTGTATCTTGATGTGTTTGTTAAGATGAAACTGCTCATGGAGAATCTCCGAGCCGTGGACTCCACTCTAATGGGGTTCACCGGCGATGTTATTATCCTAGAGGGGGTCGTGACCTTAACGGTCTGTGCGGGAACTTGGCCCTGCGTTGCTACTGTTCATACAGATTTTTTGGTGACCAAGCTTCGGTCGCCCTATAATGCAATCTTTGGGAGACCCGGCCTAATGTCCCTTAGAGCTGCTGTCTCCATCCTGCATCTAGCAATGAAGTTTCCTACCGGATGGGGAGTGGGAGTAGTTCGAGGAAACCAAGCTGTAGCTCGGCAGTGCTTCGTTACCAGCCTTCAGTCCAAACTGCCCGAAGTTAATGAACTGGACGCTCGAAAGGATTTTGCCGAGCAACGAGGAGAACTAACCGAAGAGATGGAGGAGGTACCGCTGGACGAAGCTCGGCCCGACCGAACCATAAGGATCGGGTCACTACTGAAAGGGAAGCCTCGGCTGGAGCTGATTGACTTTCTCTGAAGGAATTCTGATGTCTTCGCCTGGTCCATTTTTGATATGCCTGGAATTATCCCAGACGTTCTCGTCCATCATCTTAATGTGGACGAGATGCCCCGGCCCGTGAAGCAGAAGAAAAGAAACTTCGCCCCTGAGCAACAGAAGACAATTGGGGAAGAAGTTGACAAGCTCATCAAGGCAAATTTCATTCGAGAGGTAAATTATCCGAGCTGGCTGTCCAATGTTGTCATGGTGAAGAAGTCGAACGGTAAATGGCGGATCTGCATCGACTTCATCGACCTCAATAAAGCATGCCCAAAGGACAGCTTCCCTCTCCCTCGGATCGACCAGCTCGTAGATGCTACTTCAGGTCATCAGATGCTGACCTTCATGAACGCATATTCGGGCTACAACCAAATCCGAATGGCGCCCAAGAATGAAGAAAAGACCGCCTTCATAACCAACCGAGGTACTTATTGTTACCGTATCATGCCTTTTGGTCTGAAAATTGCAGGTGCTACTTACCAAAGGCTGGTTAACAAAGTCTTCAATGAGCAAATCGGTCGAAACATGGAGGTATATTGATGACATGATGGTCAAAAGCAAAGAAGCATCCCAGCATATTGAGGATCTCTCTGAGAGCTTTGCGACGCTCCAAAATATCGGATGAAGCTCAACCCAACTAAGTGCGCCTTTGGTGTCAACTATGGGAAGTTCCTGGGCTTCATGGTTTCTCAGCGGGGCATTGAGGCCAATCTGCAGAAGATTCAAGCCCTTCGACAAATGGCACCCCCAACATCCATCAAAGAGGTCCAGCGCCTGACTAGAAGGATCGTGGCCCTCAACCGTTTCGTGGCTCGGTCGGCCGAGAGATGCCTTCCTTTCTTTAAAGCTCTTCGATCTACCAAGAATTTCCAATGGTCCCTCGAGTGTCAGAAATCGTTCGAGGACCTCAAGAGATATCTCGGCTCTCCACCCCTCCTCAGCAGTCCTAATCAGGGGAAATGTTATTTCTGTACTTAGGAGTTTCAGAAGGCGCAGTTGGCTCAGTGTTGGTCAGAGAAGAGAACAAGACCCAAAAGCCGATCTATTATGTCAGCAAGCTACTCCAAGACGCCGAGACAAGATACTTCCGGATCGAGAAGTTGGTTTTGGCCCTGGTAACGTCGGTTCGGAGGTTGCGGCCATATTTCCAGGTGCATTCTGTGACAATCCTGACCGACCAACCCATCAAGGCGATAGTCCATCATCCGGAGACATCAGGGAGTATGGCCAAATGGGTCGTCGAGTTAAGCGAGCATGATATCCGATACCAACCTCGCCTGGCCATCAAAGCCTAGGTTCTAGCTGATTTCCTCCCCGAATGTAGCATCCCGGAGGATGGCTCCACTCCAGACTCTTCTAAGCATCCGAGATCAGACGCCATGTGGCTGCTCTACGTCGACGGATCATCTAATGTCAATGGCTCCGACGCTGGCTTAATCCTCACCAGCCCAGAGGGGGCAACCTTCGAGTACGGCATTCGCTTCTCTTTCTCCGCCTCCAACAATGAAGCCGAATATGAAGCTCTGCTCGCTGGACTCCGAATCGCCCGTGACCTTAAAGTGAAGAAGCTGAATGCCTTTACCGACTCTCAATTGGTAGCCGGTCATGTGCGGGGCGAGTTCGGGGCCCGAGAGCTGAACATGATTCGGTATCTTCAATAGGTGCGGGACTTACTTTCCTACTTTTCTAAATTTGAAGTCATTTAGATCCCAAGGTCCCAGAATGCACGAGCCGATCTATTGTCTCGGCTGGAAACTGCGGAGTCGATGGATTCTGAGTGGAAGTTTTCTCTGGAGATTCTTGAAAAGCCTAGCATCGCGGAGGCCGACCGAGTGATGCAGGTCAAGGCCGAACCATCCTGGTCCGACCCCATACTGAAGTATCTTAAAGAAGGGTCGCTCCTGGCCGACCGAGTGATGCAGGTCAAGGCCGAACCATCCTGGTCCGACCCCATACTGAAGTATCTTAAAGAAGGGTCGCTCCTGGCCGACCGAAAGGAAGCGAGAAAGCTGAAATTGCAAGCCACCCACTATGTGCTGATCGAGGACCAGCTGTATAAGCGATCCTTTTCCATGCTGCTACTCAAGTGCCTTCGCCCATCTGAAGCTGATTATGCTATTCGGAAGGTACATGAGGGAATCTGTGGCAACCATCTGGGGAGCCGATCCTTATGCCACAAGGTGCTGCGCCAGGGGTATTATTGGCCCACCATGCAAAAGGATACTGACGATCTCGTCCGAGCTTGTGACCCATGTCAGAGACATTCCAACATCTAGAGGCTCCCCTCCATCGGTTTAGTCCCTATTTCCTCCACTTGGCCCTTTGCTAAGTGGGGGATTGATATTATTGACCCTTTTCCTCTCGCCACTGGACAAAGAAAGTTCTTGTTTGTCGCCATCAACTACTTCACCAATTGGGTGGAGGTTGAGGCCGTTGCCCAGATAACCGAAGTCGGGCCAGGGACTTCGTATGGAGATCCATTATTTGTCGCTTCGGCCTTTCGCATACTATTATCACCAATAATGGCAAGCATTTCGACAACCCAAAGTTTCGAGGTTTCTACGAGGAGCATGGAATCTGCCACCGCCTTACGTCGGTAGGGCATCCGCAAGCCAAAGAGAAGCCAAAGTAACTAATCGGTCCTGCTTCAAGGGATTAAGGCTCGGCTTGCCAGAGCTCGAGGCAAATGGGCGGATGAACTTCACCATGTCTTATGGGCCTACCGCACCACCCAGAGAATCCCCACTGGCGAGACCCCATTCCGGATGGCCTTCGGCATGGAAGCCGTCATCCCCATAGAGATAGGGCTTCCTTCTCCGCGAGTGGAGATCTACTCGGAGGAGGCTAACTACGAGTAGCTCCGCAACAATCTCGACCTGGTGGAAGAAATCAGAGAGAAAGCTCGAATCAGGGTTGTTGCGTACCAGCAAAGAGTGGCTCGCTATCACGCCTCCAGAGTCAAAGGAAAATCCTTCTCACCCGGTTATTTCGTCCTCCGGAAAGCATCTGTCTCCAAACCACTAGAACAAGGAAAGCTGTCTCCAAATTGGGAAGTCCCCTATCAAGTGGCAGAGGTCATCAGACCTGGCACCTACAAGCTCCAGGATCTGAGCAAGAAATCTATTCTCCGGACATAGAATTCGGACAATCTCCGTATATACCACCAGTAGGGTACACTTTCTATAAACTCGCCCTATTTATAGCATCAGCATCCTGTCTCTATTATTCATGGCTCTATCGCTGCAATCATTTTTTCCACCGAAAAGTCACAATGAAAAATGAATGTTACTTACCCATTCTCGGCATGACCGAGCTATCTCCTTGAGTAGCAATATCTTCGCACCATGGCTAGGCCGAGTCCTATTCAACAAAGACTCGGTATGGTCAGGCACCCCTAGTGCAGCTGGGGGCCAAGTGATCTTCAAAACTCCATCCAGATTTGGGCAGCTTACAAGCCCCGATCGGACTGAAGGGCGAAGAAAACTTCATCCGGATTTAGGCAGCTTACAAGCCTCGGCCGGACCAAAGAACGAAGAAACTCCATCCGGATTCGGGCAGCTTACAAGCCTCGACCGGACTGAAGGGCGAAGAAAACTCCATCTGGATTCGGGCAGCTTACAAGCCCCGACCAGACCAAAGAACGAAGAAAAATTCATTCAGATTCAGGCAGTTTACAAGCCCCGGTCGGACCAAAGAACGAAGAAAACTTTATCCGGATTCGGGCAGCTTACAAGCTCCGGCCGGACTAAAGGGCGAAGAAAACTCCATCCGGATTCGGGCAGCTTACAAGCCCCGGCAGGACCAGAGAACAAAGAAAACTCCATATGGATTCGGACAGCTTACATGCCCCGGCAGGACTAGGGAATGAAGAAAACTCAATCTGGATTCGGGCAGCTTACAAGCCCCGACCAGACCAGAGAACGAAGAAAACTCCATCCGGTTTCGGGCAGCTTACAAGCCCCGGTTGGACCAAAGAACGAAGAAACTTCGTCTGGATTCGGGCAGCTTACAAGCCTCGGCTGGACCAAAGAGCGAAGAAAACTTCAGCCGAATTCGGGCAGCTTACAAGCCCCGATCGATGTGGAAAAGTAAAAGCCTCGGTCAAAGCCGAAGTGCGTTACTTATTGAAAGCCTCGGCCAAAGCCGAAGTACGTCACTTATCACAAATCTCGGCCAAGACCGAGTGATAAAAACAAACATTTTGGAAATAACAGCAAACACAAAAGTTGTGAAAATCCTCTTTTTCATTCATCACAAAAAGTGCAAAAAAGAAAGAAAAAGATACATGAGCCCTCACTGGGGCTTATCATCTTCTTCGAGAGCCGCCGAGCCCTCCCCACGCCGAGCTGACTCGGCGATCTATCATCGAAGGGATGCTACTTCCCCCTCCAGCCGGCTGTTGGCACGACGAAGAAGATCGACTTCCCTCATAGAAACGGCCAGATATTGTTCGGCCACCCTCTGAAGCCGCTCGTGATCCGCAAACATTGACGCCAGGACCTTACAATCAATTGTTACCATAACGCGGCTCTCCTGAGACCCCCCACGGCCATTAGCGCCGCCGCTTGGCTCCTCAGTCGATCACCCCACACCTCTAGAAGCCATCTCAGAACCCAGAAACTCTTGGAAGATCGGCTGAAAAGATGACTAACAGAGGCATCCTCCTCATCCGTATTTAAAACTGTTCCTGGTGAATATTTTGATCGTTCGAGCCATTAATTTCAGCCCATGGAAACTCGTCACGCGTCGCCACCTTAGTGGGCGCTCGCGGGAAACGAAGAGTTCTACCCCTCGTCGAAGAGGATTATTAATAACATTGAGGTGCTCAAGGAGCTTCCTTTCTGGGACTAGACTCCCTCCGATCTGCCGGACCCTTTCGAAGTAAATGATCTCAAAAGTCTGCCAAACTTCCTCGAATTGGGCATCCTCGAAAAAATGCGGAGAAGAGGAAAGAGTGCATCAGTGACCAACACTGGAGCACATGGCTCGCCCTCTCCAAGAGTGACCGATTTACAGGCTTCGGGCGCCCCCTCCATCGCTCGGGTAGCCCCCATCCTCTTTGGCTGTCCGCACCTGAATCCACAGTTGCAGTAAGGACCAAGTAAACTATCAAAAAAACCTCGGCAATAACCGAGCGATATTCTGAAGCCTCGGCAACAGCCGAGTGATGTTCCAAAGCCTCGGCTACAACCGAGTGATTATCTGAAACCTCGGCCAAGTCAAATGACATATTCTTAAAATGTTATCTAAAGCTCCGATCTAGACGAGTAATCTCTCAAACTCTCTGACGCAATTAAGATGTCCTATGATACTTTGGCAGAAGTAAGCAACCTCCTTCTACTCAACCGTAATGACATACGAGCTATCTCTTTCCGGAGAAATACCTGCTTCGTTCTACAAACGGGATCATGCTTACCGCATGAGTCCCCAGGACCGCCCAGGTCCACCTCTGACCCAAATAGGGACAAATATTTTCCTCCGCTGAGGACCGAGCATTAGTCTTAGCAAAAGCAAGGTAGCAAGAATGCTGCCGAGATATGCTATGACACAAAAAGCATAATTTTGGAGTAGTAACTCTCAAACACAATCACATCGAAAAAGAAGCAGGTGCTAAAAGAAGAAAGAATAAAACTTTCTTTATTTCTTCATCAATGGAAAAGAGTTACAACCTCCTAAAAGGCGTTACAAGTGCATCATGGCACAGAAAATAAAAACAAGTAAATAGCTCGGTCGGACTGCTTCAGTCAACTTCGGTTAATAATGATGTTTCAGCACTTGACCCGAGTAGTCAGACGATCCAGTCAGCTCGCGCTGAACCATTGGTTAGGGCCAGGCCGGCCTCCCACGGGTCCTTCGGATGAACCAAAAGATCCAAGAACAGAAGGACGACCTGTGGACGCCGATGCTGGGGAGACATCCCCCTGGGTGGGATGCTGGGCTGCTGGATGCTGCCTGACCATGAAAGATAGGGGACCAGTAGGCCCACACTGCTCTCAACTCTCTCTTCACTGGCAAAAGATCCCCCAACTGGATGAGCTAAGGGACCCAGCCCGAGGGAGAAGGAAAAGTTTGTCCTTACCATGGGGATATGCATACTTTGCATCTCCGACAGTCCCCGTGGCAAGTGGTAAAGGACACACAGGGAGCGCAAACGTGCGCTCCCCATATGGTCTCTGCGAACCTCCCGTGCGCTCTCCATATGATCTTCGAAACTCCTCTTTTGAGGACGGGCTACTCTTCAGCGGCTCCTTTATCACTCCAGCTATCCGGGGAAGTCGACTTACAAAGGAAGAACTCAGTCTCTTCACTCTCAACCTCAGATACATAGACATCATGAGAGCTTTCACAGAAGAACAAAGTCCTGAGAGATAGCTTAACACGGCCCATTCTCCCCAATTTATAGGCAAATGAGCCCTCGAAATTTGAAACAGCATGTCCCATTGCTACGTGGAAGGGCAGAAGAAAAGAATTATTTCCCGAAGCATGCCAAATGCATTTCCCAAGCCATGATGAAAGGCAAGAGATCTCCTCCTAATCTTGAATCAAAAATCTTAAATGCATGAGATCAGCTGCAGGTCGTTGGGATACGGGCAGGCCAGAGAAATCCCCTCTGAAAACGAAACCATCCAATGGCGATCGATTGCTTATCACGTACACTAAAAGGACCTGCATTGGAAAAGGCCAACGAAGTAAATGCCCAGGACAAAGGCAAAATACTCTCCAACAAAGCCACTTCGTGTACCTCGGCTGAAAACATGCCCATTTCTCCATTCTGGGCAAGCCGAACTATCTAACCTCGGCTTTAACCAGGATACCCCTGCGATTCTCGACCATTTCAAGTCGAGCTATCCGATACTTCGGCAGGGCGAACTCCCTTACCCGCTCTGAGCGAGACCAGAACTATATTCCTCGGCAGCGTCGGGTCATTTTATACCTCAGCCTCGACCGAGACATTTATTCTAGCCCAAGTTCAACTGACCTAAGAGCGCGAATGAGTTATAATCCATTCGCAGTCAGAGGAAAACTTAAGGTAAAATATCAGCCAAAAAGACAAACAAATAGAGGTGAAAAAACTCGTTCATCAGAAATTTCAATCAGGTCACAAGTTCAAAAAATAAAAAATACACAAGCGACCCTCAAGGATCAGAGGCTAGATCAGTCCCAGCGGTATCCTCAGCAACATTTGGGGAAGCTTGGCTCACTTTGCCCACTTCGAAAGTCATCGTTCCTTCGGCGGCGAGCTTGGAGTATCCTTCGGGAGCCGTGGCCTCGCTAAAGCCCAAAATAGCGTCAAGATCGACGTCTGAGATATTTTCATACTCGACTTCTTCGGCCCCCGGGGTACAGGCCTCAAAGGATTCAACATCCTAAAAGGAGAGGTCCCATTCCGGATGCTCCCGAGAAATTCTGGTTTGGGCCTCCTCCGCGCCAAGCTAAAAAGCCTTGGCACAAGTCGCATCTTGTTCGCCCCGAAGTATGGCGAGATGCCTTTCAGCCTCGACAACTTGGCTCCAAAGTGAGGCGATTTGCTCCTTTGTCGACTCGACGATAGTTCCCCTTGCAGGGTCTCAATTGGCTTCGGCCCTCTAATTTCGCCTTCTCCATCTGCAAACACAGGGTTAGCCGATGCAACAGTGAGCCGATGGAAAAATTAAAAAGACGATATCGTACCTCCTCCTCCTGCCGAGTTAATCTCCTGGTTAATTCCTCGACCTTGCTGAAGGCCCTTAGCTTGTCAGCCTTAACCTGCTTGATTCTGTCCTTGAGGTCATTGATCTTCGATTGCCTGCTGTTAGCTTCTTCTGTAGACTCGAAGAGCTCGTTATCGAGCTTGGCCATTTTCTCCTGATGCCATTTGATCCTGTCATCCCTGGCAACAATGCAATGATTTAGCTGCCGGACCTTCTCCTCTGACTCGCCAAGCATTCTATTCAGGCGATTCTTCTCCTCGGCAGCTTCTCTCCTCAGCCTATCTCGACTTTCGCCAAACTGCTTCTTAGCAGTTTCCATTTCTTCAGCATATCTGGATGTGACCTATGATAACTCCGAGCATACTTCGTCGTACCTCGCTCGAAGCCCACGTAGCTCCTTAACTTCGAGCCTTAATTTGGATGCGTCATCGAGGGCGGCCTGATGCAATCCCCTTGCCCTCGCCAGGTTCTTGTTGGCGGTGTCCAGAACTAGCTCAAATTTATCGGACGCCTCTGCTTGCAATTGGAGCTCAGTACTGACTCTCTTGGCCTGAACGCTGGCCCCTGTCGCCAGGCTCAAGCGCCAGCACAGTGCCCTAGTGATCAGAGCGCTCTGCGAAACAAAACCCAAATAAGAAAGTGTGATCAAGTTAACCCTACTCTGGAATAGCAACTCACCTGGGAGGTGTAAGACCTAGCTCGCTCCATAAGGGTGGAATTGTTGATTTCAGGGAGAAGATGAACATCCTTCGCTACATTCCGCCGACCGAATGCAGCGTCAATAAGATCCAAGTCCGCAAACTCGTTCATTAAGGGACCCACGCTCAGATACAATGTCGACCTCATCAGAGCAGAGAACGCCTCCTCGACAGCCAGGTCCAAACTACCAGGCTGCCTATCTGAGGGATCAGTCCGGGCAACCTCAGACTGAGAAGCCTTCAATCTCTTGGCCTCCTTCAGCAAGAGTCTGGCCTATGATTCCTCAGATATCTCGGCGAGCCCAGGCATCAATGTTCCCAAGGCTTCAGTGGGAGAAGCTTCGACTAGAAGGTTATCATCCTATCCCCTTTCTTCACCCGAAGGTCCTTCTTCAATCACCGGCGCCTGCTCCTATCCCGCGGGCTCCACCGAAGCCTCAACCTGTTCACCAGCTCCTCTAACCTCCTCAGGCGGAAGCTCCCCAGCAGGAAACTCCTCCCGAGCCTCCATTACCGCTGGCCCAACATCACCGCCCTTTAATCCCTCCGAGGGAGGCCCTTCAATGGTAGGCTCACCCTGAACTTCTGACGGAGCCTCGTCCGGGCTATCCACTATCTCCACCACCAAAGGGCAAGGGATCTCGGCAACCCTCTCTGAGTCCTCCTCCGCTCTCTGCTCCTCCGTCATGGCTATTGCTTCTTCCCCCAACTGAGAGGACCCCTCTCTCATTGCCGGCGCTTCCACATTCTCTTTTCTGTCCACTATCTCCGGGAAGCGCTCTTCAGAAAGATGAACCCTCTTCTCAGGCTTGCGTCCTTCCCCACTACTGGTCTCTCTCGGGCGCTTGCCCAACTCCTTCCTTATGCGGCCCTCCAGCGCAGATCTCTTGGCTGCAAGCACAGTAGGTGAACAATCAGACCGAGATATACTCGCTCGAATGAAATTAATGGAAGGGAGAAAGAAAAAGACTTGCCTTGTAAGTCAACGGGGCTAAGCCCGGCGGAGAAAAGAGCCTCCTCCGATAGTAAGACATTAGCCGAGAACACTCGACCGTCAAGAAGGACCCCTAGGTCCTCCTTCTCCTGTTCAGATAAGGCTGGATGCGCTTCCATATCCCTAACAGGGTTTCCCCATCCCCATGGGAAGCCGGAATCGATGTTCCCTTCGGCGATAAAGAATTGAACCTTTCATTCCTTTATGGACGATGGTTTATCCATGATCATCCTGAATGACTTTCGAGGTCCGATATAGGATCACTCCGAGCTCCTCTAGGACATCAGATGGTACCAAACACGGAACAGGGATAAAGTTGCTGTTACCTGAATCCGGTTACACATCGAGATAAACCTGATGATACTTTGCCAGCTGTTAGGAGCCACCATTGTCGGGCAGATGTTATAAAACCTCATGATCTCTTTCGCTAAGGGATGAAGGGAAACCGGAGGCCTGCCTTCAGGCTATCTTCGTAAAGAAAGATCCCGCCCTCCAGCTCTTGCAGACCTGTGATCAGGCTCTGGCAGTCGCAAAATGACATCCGAGGGAATGCCATATTTCTGGCGTATTCTCCCAAATCCTTAGCAACAATCTCTGAAACCATGTCGCTAGGCCTCACCATGCTGTTGGTTGAAAGAAACGCCGAGCGAGGTTACAAAGGAAACAGGGGAACAAAATTCTCCAAGAAGAAACAAAAGAGCGCTGCGAACGGAAATGGCGCTGTTATGACTTTGTTTCTCCTCAAAGGTAACCGCCTCAAAGAGAAGATAAGGCATTTTAATCGAGACACCCGGAACCGCCATCGCGGCGCCATAAAAATCGGGATTTGATACGTGGCGTTTCCCCAACCTTTGCCCCTAAGAAATGATAGATTCATCCCGTAAAGGAATGGCGGCTGCGCAGCATTAATTAGGGCATTATTACGCAGGCTGTCAAACCAACCCCTCCATTCAGATCGTGCCACCTGGAGTTATACTCCCTACGCTCGAACTTACGCTTCGAATTAGGGAGTGGGGGGCATGTATTGAGGGATAAAATCATCGTTGCATTAATAATCGTGCAAGGGGTTAGGATTAGCCCTGACTCCCACTTGCTGTGCAGTACTCGTTAGAGATGAATCAGCCTCAGTGGGTCGAGGCGCTTTAGCCCCTCAGCGAGCCAAGGATTCCCAAGGCTTGATCACATCTCTTGGCCTCAGCCGAGCTATTGACATCAGCTATTGACATCTCTCGGCCTCAACTGAGCTATTGACGTCAGCTATTGACATCTCTCGGCCTCAGCCGAGCTATTGACATCAGCTATTGACATCTCTTGGCCTCAACCAGCTATTGACGTCAGCTATTGATATTTCTCGGCCTTAGCCGAGCTATCCCCATCTCTCGGCCTCAGCCGAGCTATTGACATCTCTCGGCATCAGTCGAGCTTTTGACATCAGCTATTGATATTTCTCGGCCTCAGCCGAGCTATCCCTGTCTCTCGGCCTCAGCCGAGCTATTGACATCTCTCGGCCTCCGCCGAGCTATCCCTGTCTCTCGGCCTTCGCCGAGCTATTCCTATTCACCATGCCCCAGCCAGATCCGGCACTCAAGCACCTCTGCGGAATCCGGCACGGAGAGTTTAGACAAAAATCATACCCGAGAGTGGCCTAAAGCCCTAGAGCCTACACCATCTCTGAATCTCAAGACATCAACCAGCTCTCCCAGCCGTCGATCCTCTAACTAACAAGATACGAATCTTACTGACCTCATAACAAACTGGATTCAAATCCTAATGGCTTTCGGACCCACGATGCCTCCAAGGAATCAGGTGATCCTCTATAAATAGAACTGTCTTTCGACTTCTCTGGTATGCACACTTGCTTACTGGCCCACTCTTTTTTTACCTCTGCTTATCTCTTTCTACCATTAACGCTCTGCTCAGAGCTCTCGAAAGGCCATCCTGAAGAGACTCTTCAGCGAGAGCCTTCTCTCACATTTGTTGATTGCTGATCCCCGCTGACTTGAGCATCGGAGGGTCTTCCGCGGAGGGCCACCCCCAACGTCTCTCGCGTGAGGACCGTTTTGCAGATCCATCCAGGAAGGAGCCCATCCTGTAGTCCGATCACACCCGAGTCGAAGAACAGATTTCAGCAGCAACAGAGCATCATTTAAACTCAACTTTCAAAAGTGAACAGGCATGCATACATAAAGAAAGAAGGATTAAATCGCCACATATGATGAACAGTGACAACTAAACGTAGCATAACTGACCTTCTATTATTCTATTATTCATATCATTATTTTAATAAAAAACCAATGTATACATAGATTCTATCCTTTTATTTTGTAAAAAATTCTCCTTTTTATTTTACCTATCGTGCTTATTAAGGCCACATAAAAAGAATTCAGTTCTAATATAACTCCTTTGAATATCTAAAAAATGGTACCATACCTCATAAATACAAATTTTTCTAGGTTTCCTATAACTTGGTGCTCTTACTTGGAAAGGTGTGAGTCTTCTTTCATGGTTCGGTTTAGCTTGAGTGTATGATTATTTTTTCCGAGAAAATTTTGAAACAATTTTTTAACATTTTTTCTTTTGGGTGCAGAAAATAGAAGGATGTGTCCCATCTAGGATAATCTAAGTGGATTACTCTATTGATGTATCGCAAATGATGGCTCCAATACTGCAAAAAGAAGAAATGTCGCACATGAAGGCCTTTTAGAGTCTAATTAGCAAAAAGTTAGGTTCCACAATAATCATTTTTTTAAAAAAAAAATAGTAATATCTTTTCTTTTTTTAAAAAATCTTGCTATGCGGTGCAGCAGAAGCAATTGGCATACGACGTATGCACATGCATGCTAAAAATAAAAAATATATTTTTATTTTTAGCATGCGCACGCATGCATCATGTGTCAATCATCGAATGCGATGCATGTGATCGGCACCTTATTTGATGCACAAAGATTTTTTTTCTTTTCTTTGAGTTAAATTGCATTTCAAGTTTTTTTTTAATACCGTAAAAGAAAATTAACGCCTTTTCTTTGTATTAAATAGGATTTCAAATGGATTCTTAAATATATATATTTTTCTCTTCATTTTTCATTATATCCCAATCATACGTCTTGAGCCAATATCTTCGTTCATTTGCTAGAAACTAATGTGCAGCACAGAATTTGGATTGAATTTTTAACTCAATTGATTAATAAATTTGCCAATTAGAATTACTCTTAGCTCAATTGAACCTTACCCAGTTAAGCTAAAAATTATATTAGAAAATAGCATAAATAATATATCTTTATTATCATAATTTGCAGATATATTTATATTTATTTTTTATTAAAATGAAAATAATTTACATAAAAGGTTGTAAATCCTGACTTTAAATTGAAATATAATTGAAATATGATTTTGATAATTTATTTATATTATACATGTGTCGTCTCATGTACATACATGTGACAACTTTGAGAGATCTTAAGGTCTTATCAATTTTCATAAAGTTTTATTAATAATCAACTCATGCTTGAACTATAGCAAAATGAGCTCTCGGGCTAGGCTTTCCCATGCTTAGCTTATCTATACCCTTTTTAGCAATCATTCATTAATTTAGGCATGGAACATCATTGTTATAAAACAAAAGAGAGAGAGAGAGAGAGAGAGAGAGAGAGAGAGAATTTTATTAGCCAGAGTTCCAGTCTCTCATCTCTCCATCCACTGGAGTTTCGATCGTTTGAAGAAGAAAATAATAATGATTGGGACCCCAGATTCCCATCATATATATATCATATAGGATAATATCAAATTATCGAGACCTTTAAAAATTAGTATATAATAGATCAAATACAATAACTTAAAAGTACCAAAGTTTATATCAGATAATACTATTTGAGTTACCAAACGAACCCTCAGGTGCATTGCTATGCCGTCTTCTGTATTAAGGCATTTGGAGGGATTTTGAGATGAAACCGTGTATAAATTCTTTGATTACGATAACCTCGGAAAGAAACCTCTAGATTGGTTTAGAGAATCCATCAGTCCTCTGAGGAACTTTTTTTTTTTTTTCTTTCCTCTATCTCTCTCTACTGAGGATGGGCCGCTGGGCCAAACAACAGACCACCTCAATAAAAAATGGACCATGAAACATGGCCCGTTTGCAGCCCACTGTTGGCCTAATGACGTTCGTACGGGGTGTACGTTGTGCACTTAATTACAGGACTCAGAGAGGAATATTGTGAGAATGACCTAACCTCTTGTGAAATTAATATCATGGTTCAAAAGGTCCGGATTTACCACCAATAAACAATGGTGAGCCCTATTTTAACGAATGAAGGATCGTTTGCTAATCACCCTTTGAATCATCTAAATCTATATTAGCGAAGAAAAAAAAAGAAAGAAAGTTTCAGATTACAAAATTACTGAATCTTGATACTAGTTGATAGGATGTTACTCTTCTTGATTTAATGTAATCTGCTGACTTTATTTGATAAGAAATATATACTAACTTTAAAATTACGGTGTTCTTGTACATAAGCTCAATTATTACAATAACTCAATTAGTATAATTCTCAAAAACCTCTCATTTAGAACTATGGTTTTGTAATTCAGCCTGCAAATCACTAAAAAATTTTCCTAATTAGACTCAAACTTCATTTTAATTCCATACAAAAATAGACTTAAATTTGATTTTTATAATGGCTAAATGAGATAAAATTTATAATAGCAAAATGAGATAAAATTTGTAAATTAGTACTCACCAAATAGGCAGCTAACTTGTCTAATCCAAGAATTAACAATTTCACTACTTCAACAATAATTTTAATTTTAATTTGTTAGGAATTTGCTGCATAAACTTGCAACCACAATCAAATCAAAGTCTTGAAGTAAATATACAAGAAAAAGTATTTCTGCACCGCATGTAATACAGAAGCGTGTGTATCGCATATGCTGATTGGCTGCGCGCATGTGCGGACCGTGCATGTGATGCACGAAAAAATGAAATTATTTTTGATATATGCGGTTGCATGCATGTGACTTGCTCTACATGCATACGATGCACAAAGACTTTTCAAATATATAATCCTCGCCGGCCTTTTCAGCTTTACAATCGGCCCAATACAGTAAATTAAACTTGATTCATTATATATATATATATATATATATATATATATATATATATATATATATATATATATATATATATATAGTTCAAGAAAGGGCTGTATGGATGCTCTGATAGAGATAAATCATAGAAATATTATATATATATATATATATATATATATATGGTTCAAGAAAGGGCTGTATGGATGCTCTGATAGAGATAAATCATAGAAATATAATATATATATCATATATATATATATATATTATATTTCTATGATTTATCTCTATCAGAGCATCCATACAGCCCTTTCTTGAACCATATTTCAGTGGTCCAAATGTGGAACCAAGGGATCTCCTAACATGCACAACTTTGTAGAGAAAAAACAAACCTCCTGCCTACGATCAGGGAGGCCACTCTGCCACCGTCAGCGGATGAGATGCAGACGGTTCATCGTTTGCTTTCACCTCATGCAATCACTGCCACCACCTGCTCCCTTGTGCCTCGCTCGCCAAGATATAATTCTTTTTGCCCACATGTCAGGGGAGTCTTCACATATATATGATTGCTTCTTCTTGTCGATCTATTTTTACGTAGCCATGAACTTTTTATCCGTTGCAGTCATGGTTACGTACGTCAACTGTGTGCACGTACGTCAACTGTAGCTTGGAAAGCACACGTGTGCCAGACTATTCTGCGTACAAGCCATCCACGAACGATGCTGCTGCTCGTCATAGCTGGTCTCCATGGAAGCCTGGCCTCGGAACCACTTAAGATGGCGTCGGTGGGAAGCGCGTTGTTGGCATTGAGTTGGCAGTGCACAGGATTTGTTGCAAGGACGGCTGTCGTCCTTCCTTCCTTGCTTAATGGTCGTTAATAATAATAATAATAATAATATATTGGCACGGGGAGGAACAAGGCTTGCTCTTTTCGTTCAACGCTGTTATGCATGGCATGATATATAGTTGGTACCGATAGCTGGCAATTTATGCACCGCAGCGACCGACAGTCCCCGACTGCACTTCTGGTGGTCATTTTGGTTGGCAGAGAATTCATCTCGACTTAATTAATGACCTTGCTCGGCCAACCCCTTGTCTGTAATTAAGAATCTTCATGGTTAAAGTTCAGCAGCTAATTAAGCTCATTACTTCACGAGAAGGATAAGGTGTGACAAGGTTATGGTTTGTAGATGTTTCGTTCAGATCCAAGAAAGAAGAAAGAAATAATAATAATATTTATATAGAATAAGACAAGCTCTATTCATTAAAAGCTATGTATTTATAAGATTCGCACTATATATCAAATAGCCCTATAAAGCAATTGGCTAATCATGATATTAAATCTGATATTCATTAAATTTAAATTATAATTAAAGCATGGGAGACATGGTGCTGATCACTAAATAAACTAATGCAACGACAGACGACTTAAGCAACAATATATATGGGATGTTCAGCTCAATGCCTCACATGGGATTTAGAGTTGATACTGAAGCTAAAATTTTGTTAACAGGGGGTGACATCCTTGTAAGGGGTTGGACAGGCTAGAGAATTGGAGCTGGAGAAGAAGTGATGGTGCTTGAGAAAGCTGTTGTGGGGTTTTACATGTATTGTATATTATAATTTGACTAGTCCCACCAAATATACCAATATATTTCCAATATAATATTGTCACAGCTCCAGCAATAATGGCCCATCATGTCATTTCAGTGAAAGCATATCCAAATCATTTAAGATGTGGGGTTAAGTGTTTGATAGGACGATGATTCGAAGACGATGCATCCTACTCGTGGAGAAAAGAAACACCCCGCTACAATATACTAATAACCCAAAAGAAAATCTTACTTCTTAGGCCTTTCTTGATAAATATGACCTAACTAAATCTAATCAATATTGCACGACTTTCATCGAGATCAAGCACGTAAAGAAAGATAAAGAAGAAGAAGATATAGATGGATATTGAAAAAAAAAAAGAATGCATTTATTTTTTGATCTTAGCCTATCCGATTACATACAGGTACCAGCCCGTAATCAACTCCCTAAAAATATGAAAGCCTATCCAAAAAATCCGAGCCCAATCCCTATGGACTCAGTCCCATAACCTACAATTAGGTTATTAAACATTCTCTCAAAAAATTTCCTTCTAAGCCATGCAAGAAAACATTCAAACCCGAGCCCATGTACACCCATGACTCATATGCTCTTTATTCTTGGGTCACAAGTCGACCCAAATGACTTAGGAACCTAAGAACTTAGGTAGCCTAAGCTCTCAAACCTATGCGACACACCTGGACTTTGGATATGCCACACCTGAGCTTATAATCTCCATCTTGGTGCATCAAAGTTACAATAAGCTCCACCTGATCCATCAATCCCATCAGTGCTCCACATCTGAGAAGCTATCCCGAAGTAGTACTTTAGTGAGTGCATCCACTATGTTATCTTTGGTAAACACTTTCATAAGCTCCAACTCATCATGCTTCATAAGCTTCCTGATTTTATGGTATCTGATGTCAATATGTTTGGTCCTAGCATGATAGATCAGATTTTGGACCAAATATAAAGTACTCTGGTGATCAAAAAATACCCTGATCACCCCTTGTGCTATTTTCATCTTTAGTGCAAGACCTTTCAGCCATATAGCCTCCTTTGCAGCCTCTGAAATACCAATATACTCTAACTCTGTAGTAGACAAAGCCGTCACTAGCTGCAGACTTAACCTCCATGATATTAGACTACCATTCAACATAAAGACATATCCTATCGTCGACCTTCTGGTGTTCAAATCATCTCCATAGGTAGCATCAACAAAACCGACTACCCGATCTTGAGCCTTCATGATCAGTCTAGTGCCATCCTTCATGCTATTATACTCATAGCATACACCAACACTGACTATGCCAATAAGATATTTCAAAATCCCTTTCAGAGCTCTCCAATGTGCTCTACCCGAACTAGCCATGAATCTGCTAACTTGACTAACAGCATATGCAAGGTCAGGCCTACAACACACCATAGCATACATGAGACTACCAACTTCTGAAGCATAAGGTACTCATGACATCTCCTTGGCCTCTGTCTCAGAACTCGGTGACTAGTCTTGGAGAGCTTAATGTGACCAGCCAATGTTAATGCGGCTGGCTTTGCACCATCCATACTGTACCTCTCCAAGATCCTCCTGATATAAGTCTCCTGAGATAAATGAAGCAACCTTTTATCTCTGTCCCTAAAAATTTTTATCCCCAAAATCTATGTAGCAGGACCTAAATCCTTCATTTCAAACTTAGCTGACAATGCAGCCTTTAGATCCTCCGCAGCAGTTTACTCTTGCATGCAATTAATATATCATCCACATACAAAAGCAAGTATAATCTAAAATTATCTTCTAAAATTTAAAATAAACAAGGGATCATATTCACATCTAGTTATGTCGATGCTCCTTACAAAGGTATCAAACTGTAGGTACCACTGATGCGGTGACTGCTTCAAATCATATAAGGATCTCTGCAAATGACATACCTTTCTTTCTGACCCCGATTCTATGAACCCTCCGATTGCTCTATATAAATCTCCTTCTCCAAATATTTATGAAGGAAGGTCGTTCTGACATCCATCTGCTCTAGTTTTAAATTTGCACTGCTACAATATCAGCAATATCCTAATAGATGTGTGTCGTACCACTGGTGAGAATACCTCATTGTAGTCAATGCCTTTTTCATATAGATGAGAGTTCGGTTCAATCCACTCCTTTGAGGTCACTACCTTTTGACCTGCAAAATTTCAGCCTTACCGTTACATATACCCCCTGTCTCCTCCATCTCAGCCTGCCATGCTTGAAATTTGGAGAAGACCTCTGACTATTTCTTAAAGAAATATATCTAGACCTTTCTTAAAAAATCTTCAATCAGAGACATGAAATATCTGGCTTCATTCCTGCTCGAAACTGGAGCTGGACCCCAAACATCACTGTGTACTAGCTCCAAGGGACCTGTACTGTGTGCTGAACTGAAAAAAAAGTTTACTTTGTGTTGCTTGCCCATCGACATGGCTCATAGACCTCTGCAACACCCTCATCCAAAGCTGGAATCCTCCTATCCTTCATCAGCACCCTCATGCCCCGCTCTCCCATGTGAACAAGATGGTAGTGCCATATGTGGTACATATCCTGCTGACTATGCACTGCTGCTACTGTCTCAAACCCTCCATACATCACAAATTTAACCAGCTGATACAAATTATTTTTTAGCCTCTTTCCCCTCATCACAATCATGGCACCTTTCATGATGTTAAGTACACCATTCCCGGAACGACAACTGAAACCAAATCCATTCCTCTTCAGGTACCCCAATGACACTAGGTTCTTCTTCAAGTCATGAACATGCTTCATATGAGTAAGAGTTCTCACAACCCCATCAAACATCCTGATTCTAACTGTGCCAACTCCTGCTATCCTGCAAGAATGATTATCCTCTAATGTCACATTCCCCACATCGATTTTTGTATAATCTACAAATCAGGACCGATGCTGTATATAATGATGTGAGCAGGCTGAATTAAGTAACCAACTGTCTGCTGTACTTTTGTGTGCATCTAAAATCACCAAAAGGTCCTCCTTGATCCCTACATCTTTAGCAGTACTGACATATTCCTTCTCTTTCTTCTCTTCTTGAGGTTTCTTCCAAAGAGGACAATTCCTCTTTATGTATCCAACCCCATTACACTTGTAACACCTGAACTTGCCTTGCCTTTCTTTGGCCCCTGTGCTTGCTGACCTCTTTGCCTCTGCCGGTTCTCTCTTCCACCGTGAGGCTCTTTGAGGTACACCTTTCTCTATCATCTTTTTTCGCTGCTCATTGAATCTCAACACAGACACAATATCTTCATAAAACAATGTTTCTTTTCCATAAAGCAGTATAGTAACAAGAGGATCATAAGACATAGGCAATGAATATAACAAAAGAAGAGATTTTTCTTCTTCCTTCATCTTAACACCAAGAGTCATCAAATCATTGTATACCCTATCATACTTCTGAATATGAAGAACAATATCTCTGCCTCCCTGCATCCGAAGACTATATAATTATTTCTTTAATATAAGTTTATTGCATATATTTTTGTCCATGTATAAGGAATGCAACTTGGTCCAAAGACCTTTCGGTTTCTTCTCATCTAGGACACTGTACAAAATCGAATCAGCAAGACACCCTCTGATCGCTGCACATGCCCTCTTCTTAAGAGACAATCAATCCCCTTCTGACATCTCTTCAGGCTTTCATTCCAAAGCAGCATCAAGAAAATCTGCACTAGTAAATCCTCAACCCTCACCTTTCATATGGAAAAACTTTCTTTTTCATTAAATTTTTCAAACTCAACTTTGCTTCCACTACTCATGGTTGATCAGGCCACAAACAACAATCATATAGATGAATTAAGAAAAATACATAAAGGTGAAATCCTGGTTGAAATCCCCTTCTGCAGCCCCTTCAAGAAGTTTTCACTTTCCTTAGATAAGATGCTTGGCCTTTCCTTACTTGTTGCAACCAATCAAATTGCCTCTATGGTTAGTTGCCTTGTTCTTGAACCCGTTGGTCCTGGTTTTGAAACTCCACAGGCCCCCTTCACGTAGCATTTTTCCTGGGAGAAAGGTTGAAGCCTTACTTGGACTTCCAACGCTCCTCCACGGTTGAATGCCTCTTCGTGAGCCTAATGTACCAAGGCTTCCATGAAGCCCTTTTCACAAACCAACTCACCGTTGATTGTGGAATACCTGGGTTGAATTACTCCACGAATGAAGAGGTAGTTGCTCTCCTTCATGCGAAGCCTTCCCCATGAATTGTCCTGGGAGAAATCCGCTGCTCTCGAACTCGCAGGAAGCCTCCGTCCGTCCCTCGCGTCTTCATGCGATTCTGGGATGCGATCTGCTTTACTGCAGGAGCTTCTTCATGCTCGAACGAAGCCTTTTCATGCATCGAACCCATCTTCTTGGATGGCTTCGTTCCTGAAAGCCACTGCCACCACGGAGAAAGAGGGAGAGGATGATGAGATAATGATGAGAAGAGAAAGAATCTATTTCTTTCTATTCCCAAGCACCTCCCTGATTGGCTCTGATACCACTTGTTACGTAGTTTCCATCGAGATCAGGTGCATGAGAGAAGATGGAGAAGAAGAATAGATGGATATTGAAGAAAAAGAGAATGCTTTTATTTCTTGGTCTTAGTCTATCCGGTTACATCTAGAGAGAGCCTTAAATAATCATCCATCTTGGATGATAAAATTTCTCTCCCGTAACCAACTCCCTAACAAACTTTCTAAAAATATGGAAGCCTATCCAAAAAATTTGAGTCAATCCCCATGGATCCAGTCCCATAACCTACAATTAGGTTATTAAACATTCTCTCAAAAAACTCCCTTCTAAGCCATGCAAGAAAGCACTCAAACCCGAGCCCATATACACCATGACTCATATGCTCTCTATTCTTGGGTCATAAGCCGACCCAAATGACTTAGGAACCTGAGAACTTAGGTAGTCTAAGCTCTCAAACCTGTGTGACTCACCTGGACNTTGTTCAACGGCTACATGGATTCGATGTACCTTCCATGTCCCAGTCAAGAACAATCGTGGGGGAAAAGCACTTCATCATGAAGAATGAGTAAAGGTTAACTCAGGCGTGATTAGGTGCTGTACTGTTGCATATGATATCGGTAATCCATGTCCTCCTTGTTCTCTATTTTTAGTGCCCTTTCCAACGGCTATGTTCGCATTCCAATTAAGCAGTGCCATTGGGGAGATCGACCCGCTATTATATATTGGGAGGCTAGATTTTTTTTTTCTTCTTAATGTTTTATTTTTCCCGATGGATATAGAAGTTTTTTATATATATATATAATATAGATCTCCTCCAGGATGATGAGATTTTTTTTTTTTTTTGTACCTTTAATGATAGATTAAAAAATTAGATGCATGCTATATATTGAAAATAATAAAATTAAATATAACTTATGCATATAATTCAAATTCAACAAGAAATAAATCGGTTTGAATTGATCTTTAATTAATGTAATTAATATATTTTATTAATAATAATTTAACCTTCTTAATTATTCTTTTTTGATATAAAACCTACTTAGAATGTAAATTTAAAAAAAAATAAATGTTAATTTTATCTTTATCTTTATATATATTATGAAAATTTAAAAATAATAAGAAAACTTAAAGAATTAATGAAAAGGCAAGAATTCATGTGAATTTTTCGAGCCGATCAAGCCTTTTGTGCAACATAAATTGTTGATTAAATGAATTATATTTATTTATGCTAAGTAAGTTATTAAGTAAATTGTGTTAATATGATATATATATATATATTAGTAAATAATATTATACTCCAATTCTGACATGATAAAATATAATATGATAACATGAATGGACATCCATCCTATGGCCCAGATATGTGGATCATTTGATGCCATACTATTTTATTTTATTTGACAGAGCTTTGCAAGCTTTACATGTGAGAGCATACAGTCCACTCCAAGATAACAATGTTGTGCCGACATCACATCACAATCAAAGGGCCAGACATGCATTGGATTTAGGCATTTTGGTTAGCAATTATTTTCCGCTAGAGAGAGTCCTGGTACACTGAGTCTAAATTATGATGCCATTATAACCATGTTTCTTTAAAAAAATAAAAATCACTAATTAATTAACAAATCACGAGTGAGTAGCTAGCTCATGAGTAACTCCTCATGAAGCACCCGTGATAGTCGTCGTACTTTATGTGAAGAATATATATATAGTATTATATAGTGCAAAGAAAGTTGGGTGGCAGATTGCCCACCCTGATCATGATCTCTACTTTTAATTAATCCATGCAGGATGTGATTAACATGATCTCAGAGGTGCATTTTTTTTAAGTCATTTGTGACAATCCTTCAACTTGTCTTTGAAGACCATCATTCGCTTCGAAGATCGGTTCGTCCTAGTCCTCCTCATGTCGCTTACGTATATTAGAGACTATAATTTGTCCGTTATTCACTGCATCACGTACATGCGAGCTGGTCTTTGGCGAAGCATATTGCATGGCTCCACACAGACCCCAAGTCAATCCAAACAAATAATAATATAGCCCACGAAAACAACGCGAGCATCCCCGCAAGGGCAGGCAGATGCAGAGCGTCCTTAGCCGTGACCTGTGCGAGCCTGGGACGAGGGGCCATAATGCGCCGTTGTAGCAGCGCCTCAAGTACATGCCATTAGTTGTCATCACGTCTCGCCAATGAATGGTGGGACTGCCTAACAAAGAAAGCTTTCGCGTACGTGCTCCTAGGATCTACCGTCAAATCAATTCTACTGGATTTCATATTTCAGATATAATTTTTGAGCTTAGACCCAACAAATTTATCGATCGGATCAGGTTCATAAAAAGAATATTGGATCCAAGTAATCATTTGGATTGGTTTAGAATAAGTATCACATAGATCGAGTTTAAAATATTTATGTTTGATATGAAATTAGATCGAATTGTATTTATATTTGAGTCAACCATTTAACTATTATTTTATACTAAAATATAGTAATTGATAATTAAATATCCAAGTAAATGATTATCCTTGAAGTTTATAAATTAAAATTTTTAAATATTTATTGATATACTTTAAGAAATTATAAATAAGAATACAACAAAATAAATAATGAAATATGAATTTATGGATATAATTAAGTGATAATAGTAAAGGAAATTTAGTTGTTAAAATGAAAGAAGAATTAATTTAAATAAGAGTTTGTTTATAAATTGGTAAAGATAATTAGAGTGTAGGAATATAAGATTTTATAATTGAGATTTATGAGTTGAGTTAAATTGGGTTCGGGTCAAGTTTACCTTTTTTAACTAAAAGTACTAGATTCGAATGATATATGGGTGAGATCGGGTTGAAAAATATGTGATTCAAATCTGATTAAAATTTAAATTGAATCTAATTTTTGAACCTAGACCTAATTCATAGTTTTTAAATATGGATCAGATTACATTTAATCAGATGGAGAATAAGGGTTAGATCATGCATCAATTTGACCTATTTGCAGCGTTAGCTATAATTAATGTATTACAAAAAGATTTATACAAATGTTGTGCACTCTCACATCTTCAAGGGCTCCTAAAAGCATGCATAAAAATATAGCATGCCACATTAGAAGAAAATGTGGTTTTTTTTTTTTAATTATTCTTAGAAGCATGCACTGGTTCAGAATATTACGTAAGCATCAAGCGTTTGACACAAATATTGAAGTCTAATCACACTGACTAATTAATTGAAACTCGATCAGGAACAGTCCACTAGCCAAACTCCCTGATTTGAAGGAGGTACGTAATTCTTGGTTCTCACCCAAATGATTGACAGAGGTATTCCTCCCATTACTACTTATTTGAAATAATTAATGGCTTCCCACGGTAGTTTTTCAGTAGCAAGTCCAACCTACAAGCAACCGCGTTAAATGCAGTCAGTTGGAGGTACAAACAAATCATCTTCAGAGACCTATCGATTATTTTAAGTCATGGGAAAATCTCCCCTCAAGTTGGCCTACAAGTTGAAATTTTGATTTCGTTAATCCAAAAGGCAGGTGCCAGAGCTAGCCTTCCTAAGCCATCTATCTTATCTAAGATGATGAAGGCAACGGTCAGCAACGTAACAACTATGAGACTGGACCACTGGCTATCGCCATCCAAGAACGATTCTCGCTGTTTATGAGGGGCTATTGGATCGTTGTCTCTTAGCGGCTTAACGTAATTTGGTAGCGCAGCAGCAGCAGCTCGGTTGCTGCTCCAACTCTTGATCAGGTGGCAGGGCTAGCACCCCCAACGTCTCGAGAGGCTCGCTTTTTTTGAAGGGGAAAAACCTCAAGGCGAGTTAAAAATCGGACCGATGCCCAGATCTACTCCCAGAAGTAGAAATTGGCCCACGAGAGAGAGAGAGTACTGGCGGGGTAAGAGGAGGAGGAGGGATCGATCTGAGAGGTCAAGCAAGTCGCACTTCAATGGTTGGACTGAAGCAGATGTTGCACACCATTCATGTACGTGGAGTCACACATATACACGCATCCGTCCATGGTCCTCCTCACTGCCATTCTTTTTCCTTTTGCTGCAGGGCATCATCATAAATTAATGGCCTGGTAGGTTGAAACTAGAAATGATGGGGAGTTGGGAGCACAGCAGTCCTTGCTCTTTACCACATTGCTCCCTAACCTACTCTAACTTCTCTTCAAGCCTTGGATCCTATACCCCCCTTCATTATTTTCTGCTACCAACCACAGCCTCTTGTCACTCGCTTCCTCATGATCAGTCTTCTAGTGGTAGGACCCTTAAATCTCTCTATTTATACTCTCTGTACAACCATACCATTCCTCCATCATAGAGCATTTCGCCACAAACGCACTTATTAGCTTTTCCTCATTCTTTATGGCTCTCCTTCTCCCATCACTTCTGCTCCTCTTGCTGCATTGGAGCAATGCTCAGCCCTCCCCTGGATTCTTTCCAAGCCAGAGGTTTAGACCCCTGAGATTTTATTACGGGTTTAACAACCTTTGGGGTCCTCAGCATCAGCATGTTTCCAGAGACCAGTCCATGGCCACGATCTGGCTTGATAGGAACTCAGGTCCATTTCCATCAACCTTTTTCTTTTTTTAAAATTTTTGGAGCATATAGTCTATTTCTAGTACTTCACTCTGTTTGTTGTCAATGACTTAAATTCAGGGAGTGGATTTAAGTCGAATCGCCCATTTCGAAGTGGATATTTTAGCTCTTCAATCAAGCTCCAGCGCGGCTACACAGCAGGAGTAATCACTGCGTTCTATGTGAGGAACCTTTTATATATTAAACTCGTTACATGCGTCACTATCTCTGTTTTTTGAGCATCATAGATCTAAGAATTTTTCTTTGTTTAATGATTGTCTCTATAATTCGATTCTCCTCTTAATGTCCAGCTTTCGAACAACGAAGCGCACCCCGGGTTCCATGACGAGGTCGACATCGAGTTCCTGGGGACGAGGCCAGGGGAGCCGTACACGTTGCAGACCAACGTATACATCAGAGGGAGCGGAGACGGGAGGATCATCGGTAGGGAGATGAAGTTTCATTTGTGGTTCGATCCAACCGCCGGGTTTCACAACTACGCCATACTCTGGAGTCCCAGAGAGATCATGTAAGCATCAAGATCTATTGGAGTTCTTCTTTACTATTGGCAAAAAAAAAAAAAAAGCAGCAGAAGCTGGTACACAAATTAATTAATGCAATAATGTCTCAGCTGACATCCAGATCTAGGGGTAGCAAAGAAAGCAATTTGAGATAACAATCCAAATAGAAGACAACAAGAGAGTATCTCATCACATCTGGATAAAAATGGCATGATTTTTTAATTTACTCCCATGAAGTTTACGTTCCTTTTAGTGTTATTAGTAGGCTAATTTATTGATTTACATTCAGCAGCAGTGGCTTTGATCCAAACTCCAATTGGTGGCCAATGGATTTTCTTTTCTTTTAAAAAAAAAAAAGAGAGAGAAAATTTATGTAACCAATTGAAAGAGCGAGAGATATCTGTTGGCCAATAATTGTACGTTTGCGTCGAAGCCATTGTTGAAAGTAAAGCAGCTAGCGAACATGGCAAATTTATTGGCTCTTACGGAACACAACAACTCCGTCAATGTGCATTAATAGTGCTGAGAGATGTACAAACCGCGCACACGGTAGATATCAGTGATAAAAAGAAGGCAACCGGGCTCGGCCTTTTTAAGGTTTCTTTCCATCCATCAATGGAGAAGCTTTCAATAAAGAAAGGAATAATAAAACCTTCTTAAACTCATATTAATTAAATCATTGATCATTTTACTGCAAATTAACATTATTAATCGCTTATATATATTAATTAATTGCATGGGAATAGCTGGATGCTAATTAAATTAATAAAAAGATCTAAAACAAAGTGTAGGCTTTTTGTTTTGAAACTAATTATATATATATATATATATGAGTCATTACAGATTCTACGTAGACGATGTACCAGTACGGCGGTACCCGAGAAAGAGCGCGTACACATACCCTCAAAGGCCAATGTGGCTGTACGGCTCCATCTGGGATGCGTCGTCGTGGGCGACAGACGACGGGAAATACAAGGCCGACTACCGCTACCAGCCGTTCGTGGCGAGGTTCACGAGGTTCGTCGTCCGCGGGTGCTCCGCCTACGCCTCGTCCCGCTGCCGCCCGGTGCGCTCGTCGCCGTTCGGCGGGGGGCTCAGCTCCCGGCAGACCACGGCCATGCGGTGGGCCCAGCAGCATTACATGGTCTACAACTATTGCTGGGATCCGAAGAGAGACCACTCCCTGACGCCCGAGTGCTGAAGGCTAAAATTAAATTATTGTTGTTTAACCTTAAAACTCTATCGCCTCGCTCTAATTGTATCTGGAGAAATAGATATATACTAAAGAGAGAGAGGGAGAGAGAGAGAGAGGTGGGGATGGGAACCTGGGAGATGTTTTAAATTCGTTTGCCCTTTTGATATGTTGGGATGCGTGAAGTAAAGATTTTACCGTTGCATGCTGGAGTCCGTTGTGGAGTAAATTGATGGGTGCGGCGGCGGTGCAATCGGATTGGAGAGTACTTTTGAGCACTGTCAGGTATTGTTTTACGTATGGCTACGAGCAGACGGTATATAGGTATTGATACGTTGATGGAACTGAACATGCAGCAGATGATCAGCGAGAAATTATTAAATAGGAGGTGCACGAAATGGGACCATCTTGTTCCGTACAATACGACCAAAAACGTCCAGCTGGAGTACGTGGCAGAGGACATTGGTGGCAGAGGAGCTTCGGTTGGATTGCCAAGGGTTGGCCCGATTCCCGTGTGTCGGTGGCTTTTCTCGGCTTGCGGTAGAGTCGACGCTGCGGTCCGCAAGAGGATTTAAAATTTTAAACGCACCCAGGTAAGGGAGTGACGGAAGGAACCCGCAAAAATAATTTTAGGTAATTATTAGGGGTGATAATTTTTGATACGATACAGTAACTCGATACAAATACGATACGAATTAAATAGGTTTGAATTGACTATTTTTGGTATAAATTCATGTATAACATGATCTGCCAACACAAAATTTAAATGGGTCATGTTCGGATTCAACCGCTTAACCCAAATTGACCCAAATTGACTAGTGTATTTAATCGGATTAATACGAACCCGTCTGACTTGTTTTGATCCGAACCCATCACCCGCTTCGCCCGCACGTACGCCGCCATGATTCGTCCGTCATCGCTACCCGAGGCCTCTAGATCAAACAAACGAAGCTGACGGTTCCACCAACGAAGCTGGTTAAATAGTCAAAATTTAGATTATATAAATTATATATTTTAATCTGATTAGATTGATCAAATAAGCAATGCAATCAATTTGACCTAATCTACGTCTTGGGAGTAACTTTTGTGACAGTTGAGTCCAAATATCACAATTCCCTTTAACGAAAACAAAGTAAAAAATAAAAGCAATTGTCGTTACTCTTTTTTCCTGAGAAACTTCTTTCACTCTTAAGCAATTACCTTATAAATGATAAAATACTAATAATGACTGTTTAATGATATTTTAGAGAGTTTAAATGACGATAATTTTTTACTCGCACCACCGCTCTCTTCGACTCTACCCTCTTTTCGCCGGCTCATTTCCCATTATAAAATCTCATACGGGTTTTATTTCTTCCGCCCTCTCGGGTCACATGTCGTCTCATGTTAATCGTATTTTGAGTTAGATCGTGTTCGTGTCCAAATTACCTAACCCGTTTAACTCATAGGTCATGTTTGGGTTGATGTGTTTTCAACCCGACCAAAATATGACACGACCCGGATACAACACAACACGACACGATTGCCACCCCTAGTAATTACATCAGCAATACGTGTACTTATTTAAAATTTATAATTAAATTATTATATTTTAAATTAAATATATCCATTTTAAATTTTGTTTACTTAAACGTATTTATAGTTATTAATAGTGATTTGATGAATTATTATATCTAACATTATAAACATAAAAAAAAATAGACACATGTTCCTTGGCTGATACAACTCAACTCAACTTAACTCATTTAAGCCTTTTTTTTTCAACTACATAAGATAGGCTACATAAATCTGCTTCCTCCACTCTACTCTATTTAGGACCAAGACAATTACAAATAGTTATATCTTTTTAATTATTTTTATCCATATTAGTTTAGATCTACATTTATCTCTATCCTTACCATAAATTATTAAAAGATCTCTTTTTCTAACTGATGAATTTAAAGGTCAACATTGTATATGTACAAATCATTCACTACAAGAAAATACTGAAATAGCAACGCAAATTTAGCGACGCAATTATGCGTCGCTAAATTGTGACCACTTTGCGACGTCTCCGTGACAGCAAAACATTGCGACGCAATTAGCGACGCATTAGCAACCAAATAAACCATAAAAAATTAATTTTTTTATTTAGCGATGCAAATAATACATCGTAATATTTTTAAATTAATTTTTTATAAAATAAATATGGAAAAAAAATATTGCGACGCAACTCAGTGCGTCGTAATGTTTTAAAAGAATTAAATATGTTAAATAGCGACGCATTAGCGACGCAATAAAATCAAAAAATTAGAAAAAATATTTTTAATTTAGCGACGCACCAATGCATCGCAAATAATTTAAATAAAATTAATTTTTATACAATATAAATATTAAAAAAATATTACGATGCAACTCAGTGAGCCGTAATGTTTTTAAAAAAATTAAATATATTAAATAGCGACGCAATAAATCAGAAAATAGAAAAATTATTTTTAATTTAGCGACATAATAACTGCATCATAATTATTTTAAAAAAAATAATTTTTATAAAGTATGAATATAAGAAAAATAATTACGATGCAACACAGTGCGTCGCAATGTTTTTAAAAAATTTAATTATATTAAATAGCGACGCATTAGCGATGCAATAAATCAAAAAATTAGAAAAATAATTTTTAATTTAGCGATGCAATATGCATCGTAATTATTTTAAATAAAATAAATTTATATAAATATAATTATGAGAAAAAATATTGTGATGCAATTCAATGCGTCGCAATATTTTTAAAAAAATTAATTATGTTAAATAGCGATGCATTACGATGCAATAAACTAGAAAATTAGGAAAATTATGTTTAATTTAGCGATGCACTTGTTGCGTCGCAATTATTTTAAATAAAATTAGTTTTTATATAATATAATTATTATATTAAAAAATTACGACGTAACCCTTTGCGTTGCAATATTTTAAAAAATTTAATTATGTTAAATAGCGATTGGTCCAAGATCGATCGTGGCCGATCGGGATCAGGGCTTGGATCGATCGTAACCGTCGAATCGTCAGCGATCGGACCGATTGCCACGGTCCGAGATCGATCGTGGCCGATCGGGATCAGGGCTTGGATCGATCGCAACCGTCGGATCGTCGGCGATCTCGGACCGATCGCAACGGTCCGGGATCCGTCATGGCCGATTGGGATCGGGCTTGAATCGATCGCAACCGTCGGATCGTCGTCGATCGGACCGATCGCCACGATCCAAGATCGGTCGTGGCCGATCGGGATCATGGCTTCGATCGATCGCAACCGTCGGATCATCACCGGTCTCGGACGGATTGCAATGGTCCGAGATCAGTCGTGGCCGATCGGGATCATGGCTTGGATCGATCGCAACCGTTGGATTGTCGCTAATTGGATCGATCGCGACGGTCCGAGATCGTTCATCGCCGACCGGGATCGATCAGGGCTTGGATCGATGGCAACCATCGGATCGATGCCGATCGGTCCGATCGCCATGGTCCGAGATCGGTCGTGGCCGATCGAGATCAGGGCTTGGATTGATCGCAACCGTCGGATCGTCGGTGATCGGACCGATCGCCACGGTCCGAGATCGGTCATGGCCGATCGAGATCAAGGATTGGATCGATCGCAACCGTCGGATCGTTAGCGATCTTGGACCGATCGCAACGGTCCAGGATCGGTCGTGGCCGATCGGGATCAGGGATTAGATCGATCGCAACCATCGGATCGTCAGCGATCTCGGACCGATCGCAACGGTCCGGGATCGGTCGTGGCCGATCGGGATCAGGGCTTGGATCGATCACAACCGTCAGATCATCGCCGATCGGACCGATCGCCATGGTCCGAGATCGGTCGTGGCCGATCGGGATCATGGCTTCGATCGATCTTAACCGTTGGATCGTCGCCGATCTCGGACGGATTGCAACGGTCCGAGATCGATCGTGGCCGATCGGGATCACGGCTTGGATCGATCGCAACCGTCGGATCGTCGCCTATCGGATCGATCGTGACGATCCAAGATCGTTCATCGCCGACCAGGATCAATCAGGGCTTGGATCGATGGCAACCGTCGGATCGACGCCGATCGGTCCGATCGCCACGGTCCGAATCGGTCGTGGATGATCAGGAATAGGCTTGGATCAATCCCAATCGTCGGATTGTCGCCGATTGGACCGATCGTCATGCTCCGGGATCGGTCGTGGACGATCGGGATCAGGGCTTGGATCGATCGCAACCATCGGATCATCGCAATCTCGGACCGATCGCAACGGTCCGGGATCGATCGCGGCCGATCAGGATCAGGGCTTGGATCGATCGCAATTGTCAGATCGTCGACGATCGGACCGATCGCCACGGTCCGAGATCGATCGTGGCCGATCGGGATCAGGGCTTGGATCGATCGCAACCGTCGGACCGTCGGATCGTCGGCGATCGGACCGATCGCCACTGTCCGAGATCGATCGTGGCCGATCGGGATCAAGGATTGGATCGATCGCAACCGTCGGATCGTCCATGATCTCGAACCGATCGCAACGGTCCAGGATCGGTCGTGGCCGATCGAGATCACGGCTTGGATTGATTGCAACCGTCGGATCGTCGCCTATCGGATCGATCGCGACGGTCCGAGATCGTTCATCGCCGATCGGGATCGATCAGGGCTTGGATCGATCGCAACCATCGGATCGTCGCCGATTGGATCGATCGCAACCGTCGGATCATCATCGATTGGATCGATCGCAACCGGCGGATCGTCCGTGATCTCAGATCGATCGCAACGGTCAGGGATCGGTCGTGGCCGATCGAGATCAGGGCTTGGATCGATCGCAACCATCGGATCGTCGCCGATCGGACTGATCACCACGGTGCAAGATCGGTCGTGGCCGATCGAGATTAGGGCTTTGATCGATCGCAACCGTCGGATCCTCGGCGATCGGACCGATCACCACGGTCCGAGATCGGTCATGGCCGATCGGGATCGGGGCTTGGATCGATCGCAACCGTCGGATCATCGGCGATCGGACCGATCGTCATGGTTCGAGATCAGTCGTGGCCGACCGGGATCAGGGGTTGGATCGATCGCAACCGTCGGATCATCAGCGATCTCGAACCGATCGCAACGGTCCGGGTCGGTCATGGCCGATCGGGATCGAGCTTGGATCGATCGCAACCGTCGGATCATCGCCTATCGGACCAATCGCCACGGTCCGAGACCGATCGTGGCCGATCGGGATCACGGCTTGGATCGATTGCAACCGTCAGATCATCGCCTATCGGATCGATCGCGACGATCCGAGATCGTTCATCGCCGACCGGGATCGATCAGGGCTTGGATATTTAAAATATTACAATTTTTTAAAAAATATAAATTTTATCAGTTTATAAATATTTAAAAATATTGTGATGCATTTGCGACATAATTTTCTAGAAAATAAAATTAATTTTGCCAGAGAAAATAATTTTTAATATTGCGATGCATTTATTGCATCGCAATGTTTTTTAAGAAAAATAATTGTAATAAAAAAATTAAAAAAAATTGTGATGCAATATTTGCGTCACAATTATTTTTAAAAAATATAAATTTTATCAGTTATAAATATATTAAAAATATTACGATGCATTTTCGATGTAATTTCCTAGAAAATAAAAATAATTTTCTTAGAGAAATTAATTTTTAATATTGTGACGCACTTGTTACGTCGCAATATTTTTAAGAAAAATAAATGTAATAAAAAAATTTAAAAAAATAATTGCGACGCAATATATGCATCGCAATTATTTTCAAAAAATATAATTTTTATAATATTTAAAAAATATTGCGACGTAATTTCCTAGAAAATAAAAATTATTTTCCAAGAGAAAAATTTTTTAATATTGCGACGCATTTATTGCATCACAATGTTTTTAAGAAAAATAAATGTAATAAAAAAATTAAAAAAAAATATTGCGACGCAATAAATGCATCGCAATAAATGCGTCGCAATTATTTTTTAGAAAATATAATTTTTATCTGTTATTAATATTTAAAAAATATTGTGATGCATTTGCGACGTAATTTCTTAGAAAATAAAAATTATTTTCTCGCCGAACATTGGTGCCAAGTTTGCGACTCATTAGCGACGCAATTAGTTGGATCGCTAAGTTTTGCATAAAAAATAAAAAAGCCAAAGTAGCGATGGATTAGCGACGCATTGTTGCGTTGCTAATCCATAATAATAATAAACGCATATATTGCGTCGCTAATCACCACTATTTAAGGCTTGGTCAGGCCGGTCCCCTCCGCTTCCCTTCTCTTCTTCTTCCTATTCCTACCCTACCGCCGTCGTCCGTCCGCTCCTCTGGCTGCCCCGTCCTCTCCCCCGGCGGAAGCTCCCCCCACTCCGGTGGCATCCCCTCGCGATCGAGGTAAGCCCATCCTCCTTTTATTTATTTTTTTTTAAATAGGGTACGGCCACGGCCACGGCCGTGGCCATCTTCTCCGGCCATGGCCGGTGCCGTGGCCTGGCCACGGTGGCCAGGCCAACAAAAAAAAATTACTGTTTTGGGGGGGGAGGGTTTCCCTACCCCCCTTCGTCTTCTCCGGCCATGGCCATGGCCATGGCCGTCATCTCCGGCCACGGCCGCTACCGTGGCTATTTTCTCCGGCTACGGCTGCTGCCGCCGTGGCCTGGCCACCAAAAAAAAAATTTACTGTTTGGGAGGGGTTTTCCCCACCCCCCCTTCGTCTTCTCTGGCCACGGCCACGGCCACGGCCGCTGCCGTGGCCGTCTTGTCCGGCCATGGCCGCTACCGTGGTCGGCCGTGGCCTGGCTACGGTGGCCAGGCCACGAAAAAAAAATTGACAGTTTGGGGGGGCTTTTCCCCACCCCCCATTCGTCTTCTACGGCCACGGCCACGGCCGTGGCCGGCTTCTCCGGCACGGCCGCTGCCGTGGCCGGCTGTGGCCTGGCCACGGTGGCCAGGCCACCGAAAAATGCCCCCCCCTCCTGTTTGTCTTCTCCGGCCACGGTGGCCAGACAAAAAAAAAAAAAGGTAACAGCTAGGGGGCTTTTCCCCCACCCCCGGCCCCTTAATTAAAAAAAATTAACACTCATAAAAAATTAGATTCTATCATATTTATTTTTTAAAATATTTTTAAATAATTTGATGATAAATATAAAAAATATAAATATATTTTTAAAACATGGGCAACTTAAATTTTTTTTTTAAAAAAGTAACAGCTAGGGGGGTTTTTCCGACCCCCCGGCCCCTTCAAAAAATTTTTTTTTAACACTCATGAAAAAAAATTAACTAAAAAATTAGATTCTATTATATTTATTATTATTAAAAATATTTTCAAATAATTTGATGATAAATATTAAAAAAAGTGACCACTATCTAATTTTTTTATTAGATTAGTTATAAATTAATTAATTTATGTCATTAGTCGGAGCTCTTTGGATAGACTGATTGTTAGTCTTGATTATACAATAATATTTGTAATGTTAGATAGAAAGTCTTGTTGTATTATTATTTAATTTACAGAATGTTTATGCAATAATTAATTTAAGCAGAATGTTTAGCAATAATATTTGTGTATTTGTAGTTATTTACAATTGTTATGTCTTGATTATTTATATTCTGCTTCAAATTGAATGATGCATTAAATTATGTAATGCTAGATAGAAAGTCTTGTTGTAGTTATTATTTAATTTTGCAGCAATAAATTAGTAGTTTCAATGATTTATATTTTAGTCTTCACAAACATTTATATTCGACACAATAATCTTAAGAAGTCAGAGACTATTTATATAGAACACTATTCCTATATGTATAATTGACAAGAAGTTAAGAATAACAAGCATAAGTTCGATTGTCTTCGGATTTCCATATTATTAATCACAGCACTATAACCTTTAGACCCGTTTGAGAATTTGTAAGCCTTAGTCTTGCAAATTCTCAAATTGTCCTGGTGGACAGTTTGAGAATACTTTTTGCGATATGTTAGTCTGCTATTAATCATCGATGGTTGAGATTGCGGTTTGTATTTGCTCATATGTTCTCCTAGTGTGGCATATATGCCACACATTTAGGAGAACATATGGGAAAATGCTGCCGAAATTTTAACGTAACCGATCGATGATAATTAATAGCAGAATAATATATCGCAAAAAATATTCTTGAATGGGATAGGGCCTTACCTTTTAGACATGGAGTGAAGGTGGAATTAATTTAGGACACTTGAATGCTTGTGAAGTCTCATGATTGAACGGACCGCCTTGCAGCCCTACCCAAACTCAAGCCCTAGCATTAGCCTAGCATGAACCTGTGCCTCGGTCCTTGCTAGCACGCCAAGGATCGTAGCCGTGGCCCGGCCTTGTAGGGTAGGGACCTTAGTTGTGTAAAAAAAATTGGTTAGTTATAAATTATTTAAATGTTATTATTAACCTAAGTTGTGTAAAAGAAATAATTTAGTTATATATTTAGTAATGCTAATATAGTTTTATAATGTGGTTTCCGTTAATGGTTAACCAGAAATTGTATAAGTCGGTCAAAAATGAGCGGGGCTCGCTCGTGGATGTATGCAAGGATAAAAGATGGCTTGCTTAATCTAGATTTTCTGAATGGATTGGAAGAATTTATCGCATTTGCATGTAGCCAACCTGAATGGATGGATGGGCCTAGGATTAGGTGCCCATGCAACTATCACAGGTGTCAGAATAAAACCTACAGAGATGTTCGAACTATTAAGGTGCATTTGTGTAAAAAGGGGTTTGTTCCTGATTACGATGTTTGGTACTGTCATGGTGAACCAGAGGAAATTCCAGCCGTTGTTACAAGCCAACAAGTGTCAATTCCCGTTGATGAACCATTTGTGAATTTAAACACATATGAAGAAATGGTGATGAATGCATCGGGTAATGAATTCAATCAGAATACATTTATGGAAGAACCAAATCCAGATGCACAACAATTTTATGATATGTTGCGTGCTGCAAATCAAGAATTGTATCCTGGTTGTGAGGGTCATTCCAGTTGTCTACGGTTGCTCGGTTGTTGAATATTAAGGCAGAACATCGATTATCAGAAAAGGCGTTCAATTCTGTAGCTGGGTTAATCAAGGAAATTTTGCCAAATGATAATGTTGTAGCAGACAGTTTTTACTCAACGAAGAAGTTGTTACGTGGGCTTGGGCTCCCGGTTAATAAGATCGATTGTTGCTTGAACAATTGTATGATATATTGGGGTGAAGACTCAGAGCTGAGATGGTGTAAGATTTGTGGGCAATCGAGGTACAAAAATGGCGAAGGGGGAGCTAGTACAAGTAGGAGGAAAAGTGTTCCTTACAAGAGGATGCATTACTTTCCTCTACTCCACGCCTGCAGAGATTATACAGATCTGAGGCTACAGCTGCTGATATGAGATGGCATGCCGAACATGAATCTAAAGAGGATGAAATGCGGCATCCATCAGATTCAAAAGCTTGGAAGCATTTCAATGAAAATCATCCTGATTTCGCTGAAGATATAAGGAATGTGAGATTAGGTCTTTGTACCGATGGCTTCCAACCATTGGTCAAGCGGGGCAACAGTATTCATATTGGCCTGTGATACTGACTGTATATAACCTTCCTCCATGGAAGTGCATGAAAGAGACTGCAATGTTTTTGACAGTTTTGGTTCCAGGACCATCAAATCCAAAGGAAAAGATTGATGTCTTCTGCAACCGTTGGTGGCCGAATTGAAAATGTTGTGGGAAACAGGAGTCGTAGCCTACGACATTTCTATGAAACAGAATTTCATCATGAGAGCTGCTTTGATGTGGACAATAAGTGACTTCCCGGCATATGCAATGTTGTCTGGTTGGAGCACTGCTGGACGTCTGGCATGCCCTCATTGCATGTATGATTCGGATGCATTTACATTGCAGAAGAGTGGTAAGCAGTCATGGTTTGATAATCATAGGAAGTTCTTGCCCCAAATCATCCTTACAGGCGTAACTTGATCGCCTTCCGGAAGAACAAAGCAGTCACAAAATTCGCCGAACCGGTTAGGTCCGGCACGATATATTTGATACTATAGAGCATTTGGGGTTGAGGTATGCTTGGGAACCAGATGCAGATAGAATAAATGGCCGTATATGTAAAGAACATAACTGGAAGAAGCGGAGTATATTTTGGGATTTGCCTTATTGGAGCACAAATCTCATCCGGCACAACTTGGATGTTATGCATATCGAGAAAAATTTCTTTGATAACATATTTAACACGGTGCTAAACATCCCGGGAAAAACAAAGACACTGCAAAGTCAAGAGAAGAACTTAATCAGTATTGCAGAAGAGGTGATTTGAGGAGGAGTGCCGACGGGACCTATCCTAAAGCCTGTTACACTCTTGACAGAAATTCACGAGAAGTTTTATGTAACTGGCTTAGAGGGTTAAAATTTTTAGATGGTTATGCCTCAAATATCGGTAGGTGTGTGGACATGCATAAGCTCAAGTTGTTCGGCATGAAGAGTCACGACTGTCATGTTTTCATGCAACGTTATTGCCTATAGCTTTTCGTGAGTTGCTTCCGCAACATGTCTGGAAGGCATTGACGGAGCTCAGCTTGTTCTTCAAGGAGTTGTCTGCCACAGTCATTACTTCTGCATCCATGGCAAGGCTTGAGGAGGAAAATTCTAATTATTTTATGCAAGCTGGAGCGAATATTTCCTCCAGTTTTTTTGACTCAATGGAGCATTTACCGGTTCACTTGCCATACGAAGCGAGCATAGCTGGTCCCGTGCAGTATCGCTGGATGTATCCTTTCGAGAGGTAAATATATACATCATTAAGACATGTTGACATTTCAAATATTATTTCATTGCGAGAAAATTGGTTAATTTTTTGTCTCAACTTTACATATAGGTACCTTAAGAAGTTAAAAAATAATGTGCGTAATAAGGCAAGGGTTGAAGGTTCTATATGCAATGCACACTTGGTCGAAGAAGTTTCAGCTTTTGCCTCGCATTACTTTGAGGGTCACGTCCACACGAGGAGCCAAAATCTTGGTCGTAACGATGACGTATGTGTGGACGAAGGAGAACCTAATGACGGTAGAATATCAATTTTTAAAGGTATCGGCCGTTCATTTGGGGGCAGAAGTCAAGAATCTTAGCGATATGGAGTATAATGCAGCACATTATTACATCCTAATGAACTGTAGAGAAGTCGATCCATATATTGAGTAAGTGTATACTTCAATGCTTAATTTGAACTTCTAATTTAAATTACAATATACCACAATTTAATTGCTAACATCAGTTTTAATCCTTATCATCCATAAGGATGTATTGTGATAGACAACGACAGATGAATCCCGACATCAGTCAAGTTGCAATTGGACAGAAGTTAGAAACGGAGTTCGCTTACTGGTTTTATGAATTTGTGAGTAGTATCACTCAATCAATTTCAGTAATGGCTTTAATTTTTTGAATTGGTTGTGAATAGCTTATTAATTTATAGGTAAACGGTCCATGGTCCCCAACCGATAATATTTTCATTAAATGTCTATCGCAATGGCCATTGAAGACCGTAACAACCTCTACTGGCTATTTTGTTAATGGGTACAAATTTCAGATTGAACGATTAGCAGCTTCAAGAGGCACGCAGAACTGGGGCGTGTGTTAAAGGAGAAAGTGTTGGAGCAAATATGCAGGATTATTACGGAAAGTTAGTAGAGGTGGTTGAAGTTGAATATCCCGGTTGGCCTATGAAACGAACGTATTGTTTCGTTGCGATTGGTTCGATCCGACAGTTCCTGTGGGCAAAAGGGTTCATAACGACTACAATTTGGTTGAAGTGAACCATCGACGAAGATTGCAGAAATATGACCCATTCATCCTTGCATCCCAAGCTCAGCAAGTGTTTTACTGCGGATATCCAAGTTTGCGCAACGACAAGCGAGATTGGTGGGCTGTTTCTAAAATCATCCCACGTTCAACAATCTTATTAGAGGAGAGTTCATCAAGTCAATCAGCCGAGTGCCCTGCATTTCAAGAGGATGAGATGGAAATGCATGCAATTGAGGACGACACAAGGGCTCCTGAAACATCACTTAGAGATCCAAATGGTGATGTCCAAGAAATTGCGGATGCAAATGTTCGGTTTCCTTCCGATGATAATGAAACTGAATCGCAGTCCGATACGGCATCGGATGTTGAACCAACATTTCACGAAACAAATGACACCGATTAAACATAGAGGTTTTTTTAAATTCAACTTTATTTTATAAGTGGTAAATTTTTACATAGTCAATCATTAATCGTAATTTAATTGCATGAATCTTTAGTATTTTCAGTATGACGGGCAGAGGTAGATCTATCGATGACATACGGAGTGAGCAGGGACGTAGCTCTGCTGCATCAGATCACATTAGCTTTGGAGATGGAGAGTTCGGATCTCCACACATCGCACAGCCTTCGATCTCTTCAACAGTCGGCGGTGATCCTGCATTGGTATTACCATCCAGCCGATCGGCACATACCTCCGAGAGTTCTTCCACCATCGGCCGCACCGTACTTCGACTTGATGCTCATGGGCTGTAAGTATATACTAATTAAAAATATATGTTTATGTTTTTAAGTCAATTACTTATAAACATGCTTTTTTTTTTACAGATTTATTGAGCAGCATCATGTATCCAGCCACATCAGCGCCGTATTTCAGAGGCGTGCAGATCCCAGTTACTACGATTGGCGCCACATATCTCCAGCCACGAGGGAGTTTTATTTTCCTGAGTTTCAGGTAAACTTATTAAATACAATTTATCATTGATATAAAATTTCTTAATCTTAATAAATTCTGAAACTAATTATTTATTTTAATGTAGAAAAAGTTTACGTGGGACCCTGCCAGCCATGATGCCAATAGGGAGGCTCTGATGGGACGCCGATACTCTGACATGCTTCATCATTGGAGGTCATCGGGTCAGCGTCCTGCGCATGTGCCAGAGGGTATTTGGCACGAGTGGTAGCAGGCCTGGCAGTCCGATGGCTGGCATAGGAGGTCCACATCAGCTAGCACGAATTGCCGATCCGAGAAGGGCGGTCCTGGCATGGGTCTCTCCCGCCATACTTCGGGCTCCATTTCGATTCAGGAGCATAGATGACATATGGTAAGAAAACATAAATATCTTAATTACTAATTTAGTTATTTACAAATATTTGTATTAATATCAATTTTTTTATTGTTATAGTCTGAGCAGGAGGGCGGAGATCCTGGTGAGTTTCGTCTATTCAGGGCGACACATACTAAGAGGGACGGTTCCTGGGTCGACACGCGATCATGGGAGGTTGCGGTAAGAAATTAGCTTTATGTAGTATCTGTTTAATTTCTAAAATTTTATTTCGAGAAATTTATTAACTCATTTATTGTTGATTTTATAATTCAAAGACACGAGTCGAGGAGCTTCGCTCCTAGGCATCGCAGTCGACTCCACTGATGGGGAGATGCCCGTCAAACTCTCAGCACAGGAGAGTCGGCATGTATTTTTGGAGGCTGTTGGTGCCCAGTCGCGAGACCGCAGGGTCTATGGTCTGGGCACTAGAGCTTCTGCATATTTTCCCCAACAGGCCTTCAGCTCGCGATTTTCTGGTGATATTCCTGCCGAGCATTTAGACGACATTCAGAGATCTATTGCGAAGGAGGTTTGGTAGGACGTTCGTCAGGAGGTTCGGCAGAAGGTTCGGCAGGAGGTCGAGCACAGTTCGAGCAGCGTATGCGAGGTCGGGATTAGGAGCTTGCAGACGTGCGAGATCAGATGCGTCATTTGCAGGATATGGTTAGCCGCTTGTCGCAGGGTCTCCAGCCTCCACGTGATCGCTCAGATTCTTGATGTATTTTTTTTTTCTTTTTTTTTATGTTGTACATGAAAACTTCAAAATTTTAATATATGAATTATTTTTAGAAATTGATTATTGTTTGGATGAATATGAGTGAAGAATGTTTCTATCAATATTTAAATGTATGAAATTGTATTAACCGTTTTAATTTTTAATATTTTATATTTTTTTAAAAATTTAATTTGCGACGCATTAGCGACTGAAATTGCATCGCTAATATTTTCAAAATATTATTAAATATTACGATGCAATGACCTAGCATCGCAATAATTAAAAACAAAATTAATAGCGACGCATTAGCGACTCAATTGCATCGCTATTATATCTAAAATATTTTTTCATAATATTGCGACGCAATGACCTGCGTCGCAATATTTTAAAATTTTTTTCTTTGCAACGCATTAGCGACTCAAATTGCGTCGCTATTATATCAAAAATATAATTATTAAATATTACGACGCAACTAAATGCGTCGCAATATTGCGACGTAATTGAATGCGTCGTAATATTTAATAATAATTTTAAATATTAAAAATTAGTTTTAAATTTAGCGACGTATTTGTATGCGTCGCAATATTGCGACGCAGAGAGTTGTAATATTGCGACACAATTGCGACAAATGGATATTGCGACGGACATCTGAGCGACGCCGTCATTGAATCGCTATTGCGTCGCAATAGCATGTTTAGCGACGCAATTGCGACGCATTTGGGCGTTGTAATATTTTTTTTCTCCTTGTAGTGATTGCAATCAATTTTCTATCTAAGGCTGATAAAGAATAAAAAAAAAAAGGTATATAATTTCATTTTTTTAATCTTTCACTAATAATACCTACGTGGATCTTACCTTATCACCATTTTTCATCTCCAATACCTCTTAAACGTTATGCAGTGTCGTCTTAACAATTTTATCCCTTTGTTATACCAAGCAAGATAGTCGGTTAAACTATTAATCATAGTTTCTAAAATATACTTGGTTAAATTTGAGTTAAATACTTAACTAAAATAAAAATATAAAAATTCAATAAAAAAATTTTAAATAATTTTGTAAGCCTGGTTGTTCTATGCATGAGTGCACGACCCTCTCTCCACACACATGCGCGCGCGCACGCGCGACCCTCCTCTCTCCCTCCACACACACACACACACACATATATATATATATATATATATATATATTAACTTGGCTATATCAAATGTAGTCAAATTCAAAATTCAATTTTTTTCATCACTAAATTCATACAGATCCTGAAGTCACTCCATCTTTTCTATTTTTTAATCTTTAGAATTGTTAAACTATGAATTTAAGGATAAAAAAGATGATCTAATCTATTTTTGATTATATTTAAATATAGCCGAGTTTAGTTCTCTTTCTATATTTATTGTGTAGTTCTCTTCCCTCGAAGAAGCATAATCAACATAAATTTATTAAAGTAATACTACGTAGATGACATTATGCTAGCTAATTAAGGACTAGCTTTGAGAATCAAAGTGTCACTATAATGCCGCTTTCAATGAAAGGTAAGAATATTATATTAAACTTAGGATGATTTAATGTTTTAAGCACATTATTTAGTAGGAGGTAGATATATGTACCTTAACACTATTATTATAGTCGTGGTACCATTTCAAACACCTTGGTAAGGAATTATGGCACAACAAAAGAAGAAAGATTAGGAAAAAAAAAAAGAGAAAACAACAATTTTTTTTTTTTTAGAGAGACTCAATTTTTTCATGGGTAACCTATCCTCTCAATAAATTCCTTGCAATCCATCACTTCTATATGCACTAGAGAATCTTTCTCTACACTCAACCAGGGTAAGTGAACAAGCAATCATATCTACATAGTATGGAGATAGCCTAATCTACTTTCTCACATAATTGGTAGCAATGTTATAAGATTATTGTTGAGATGGTTCCATATCATGTATAATTTTTTCAATTTGCACTTCCATCTCAAGCCATGAGCTGATAAGTCTCGCGACTCTCTTTCTAAATCTACTACCTTAATCTCCATCTTCTTGCAAATACAATGGTTCTCTGCTTGAATTTCAATAGTTCTTTTCTTTTGGTTTACACTGGTATACTTATTAAAAATAATATCCTTAATGAAAATAAGTTTGGATGACTGAATATTTTCTATACATCATAGTCTAATCCTTCGTCGTGATGCCATAACATTCAAATATATACTTCTTTGCTCTTAATTTAAGTTTGTATTATTAACATGAATATATAGGATAATCAAACATCTTTAAACCAGAATTATCAACTGAATGATGTGGCTATACCTTTTAAGAAAATTTTAAATTAAAGATAATTGAGACACTATAAAAAAAATAAGAAATAAAGGGATAACGACGCTTTTTTTTGAATTAGACCGATACTTTTGTAAAGCATAGGAGGATAACGAGTTTTAACGACGCTTTGGTGCCTGATTTTTGATGCGGATGCTTAAAAGCGTCGGATTTAAATCGTGGGATGCCAACATTTTTTTAGGGTCGGCATCATATTTTTTATGCTTAAGCTTGGCATCGTATTTTTTTTTGGGATGCCAACACGGCAGGATTCAATTTTTAAGCAGGCGCCAAATATTTCGGAAGATCGAAACTAAATCAAATACGCCCTCCTTCTCTTTGGCTCAGTTCCTCTGCCATGATGATTTCTTCCGGGCTTATCGGGCCTCCGGCGGCGACTACGACGACCGTCCTATTTGAGAGAAGATACGGGGAGCATAACAGTTCGCATGAGAGTATTCAACCTTCTCCACTCGTGTCCATAAACAGGGGAGGCATCTCCTCTGAAAACCCATTCCTCTATTTCTTCCCTCGCTTTCGTTCTTCCTCCTCTTTCCCTCTCCTCCTCCTCTTCTCATATTTCTTTTCTTTGGCCGAAGCTTCGAGCCCTACTGCTGCCCTGCTCTTGGAACGACGCACCGTCACTATGCTTTGTTCAGCCAAGTGATGGAATGTTGCAGAAGCTCCGCCTCCTTGGCTCCGCTCTCCAACATTGGATGATGCTATCTTCTCCGGCACCATCAGCAATAGAATGGCCACCAGATAAGATAGGATACCCTTCTCTATTCCGATCTGTAATAGTGTCTTTAATCAGACTCTTTCTCACTCTTTTGGCCAGGAAACCCTACGGACACAGAGCCGGAGTCGCCGTCCACCCTTGGCCTTCTTCTAGAGAGGCTTCAGCTCCACCTCGACCCCCTCTCAGACGAGCAGCACCGCGTCCGAGCCATGGCCTCCGCCAGAGCTCTGATCGCCAACCCCGACTCCTCCGGCTCCACCCGAGGCTTCGCCGTCGACGCCCTCATTAATTTGCTCCCTCGACGCGCACCCTAGAGACCCCACGTTCATCCGCCCCGCCCTCAAGCTCCTCGGCGAGGTGGCCGTCCTCCACCGCCCCCTGGTCCCCTCCGTCATCGCCACCGTTCGACCTTTCTTGGGCAGCAGCAAGAGCCTCGCCGCGGATGCCATCGCCGTTCTTGCGTCCATAGCGGAGAGCAACCCGAAAGGTGGAGGTGAAAGAGGCCTCTCTCTTCTTTCCTCGGTACTGGACGAGGATCTGGTATGCTCGCTTGCTTCAAGCCCCGTCGCGTTGGTTCGATCCCGGATTCTTGATTTGTTGGTCTCCAGTATTGAAAGGGTTCAGAGTTCTTTCGCTCTCCTACGGCCTCATCTCATGCTCAAGGTGCTTCTTGGCCTTGCAGTGGACCTCTACCCGTTGGTGTGGAGAGCTGCCCTCGGTGGTATCATGGCATTTTGTCAGTGTTGCCGTCGGGATCTGTCCTCCGACTCAAGCGCGGCTGATCTTTCGATTTGAACTTCCTCTTGAGCGGACCTGCACAGAAGTCCTCACGCGAGAGGCATTGGGGATGCCCTCGTGGAAGACCCTCCGACGCTTAAGTTAGTGGGGATCGACGATCAACAGAAATGAGAAGAAGGATCTCTCTAGGGAGTTCCTGCAGGGGTGACTAATCGGGAGCTCTGAGGGAGCGCCGACGAGCAGTGAAGGTGAAAGAGAGTGAGTGAGTGTGGGAGTGAGCCAGGAGCTGTGAGCGCATACCTGAGAGAATCTGGGGATGTCGTATTTATAGGCAATCACCTGGATCTTGAGCGCCTTCTGGAAGGTTCGAAGGTTGTTAGGATACGCAAATGATTCGAATCAAGCCGTTGTAAGGCTGGTGGGATCCGTATCTTGTTTGTTGAAGGATCGACGGCTGGAAGAGCTCTTTGATGGCCTGAGATCCGATAGATGCGTAGGTCCCAGGCAGTTATTCTAGATCCTAGACCACTCCTCAATATGATTCTTTGTTTAAGATTTCGTTACGATAGGCCTAGGCTCTCCCGCGTCAGGTTCCACGAAAGTGAGTGTCTAGTCGTGGATTGCTCGTGGAAGCCGAGCTATGGAAGTTCGGGGAGGCTGAGTTATGGGAAGCTCGTTGAAGCCGAGCTATGGGAAGCTCGTGGAAGCCAAGCTATGGGTAGCTCGGGGAGAAACAAATCATTGGTAGCTCGAGGGAGGTCGAGCTACGGGTAATTCGGAAAGGTCGGGCTATCGAAACTCGGGAAAATCGAGCTATGAGTCACTCGGAGAGAATCGAGCTATGGGTTGCTCGACCCGCTAGACCACATTAGTTAGCTTGTTCCTCGGGGGCGTATTGTAGCGGGCGGGGGAATGGGGCTGATCTTAGCCCTTCGCACGATTATCAACGCAATAACGATTCTACCCCTCAACACATGCCCCCCACTCCCTAGTTCGAAGCGTAGGTTCGAGCGTAGGGAGTATAGACCTAGGTGGCGGGATCCGAACGGGAGGACGCGTATTTGACAGCCTGCGCAATGATGCCCTAATTAATGCCGTGGGGCCATCTTGCTTTTTCGAGGTGGATCCGTCGTTCCTTAGGGGTGAAGGCAACGACTGGGGAGGCGCCACGTAGGAGATCTCGATTTTCACGGCGCCCATAGTGGCGGTTCCGGAAGCCTTGGTTAAGACGTCTCATCTTCACCCTGAGACAGTTTTCCTTGGGAAAAACGGGGTCATGGCGGCGCCATCCCTATTTGAAGCGCTCTCTCGCCTTCCCTCAAAGAACTCCGTCTTTCCACTTTCACAGCAATCTTGCTCAGTGTCTCTTGCAATTGAAGACATGGTGAGTCCGAGTGATCAGGCTTTGGAGGTGACCTTGGCGGACCTGGAGCGGATACGTCGTCTGTGCAAGTTCCCCCAGGATGTTACCTTGTTGCTCCCGACGGCTGAGGACAGGGTAACATCTAGATTGGGAGATGAAGCGTTCTGCTACGAGGAAAGTTTGAGGGCAGGCCTCAGGTTTCCTCTTCATCCGCTGGTGCGGGAGGTGATGAAGTTATAATATATGCTTTACCATGGTGACTCCCAACAGTTGGTGTAACCTCATCGGGTTCATATCGCTGTGCAACTATGTCGGAGTGACCACGACCCTTTCGATGTTCAGGGTGTGCTTCAATCTGGTCTCCGGGAGGGCCTCGGAGTGGCCCTACATCGACCCCCAGAGATCCTTCAAGATGATCTCCGACAACCTGTCATCGATAAAGGAGTGGAAGTCGCGATTCTTCATAGTCGAGGGGAATATCGGCTCGGATTTTCCTTGGGTATGGGGGCAATACGTAAAGGATCCGGAGGCGCACCGGAGCTAACCGAGTCGGAGAAAAGGAATCTGATCGTGTTGCGCAGCGGTCGAGCGCTTCCGGCTAGTGTCCTTCTATCGGAGAATGCTCTCTTCGCGGCCGGATTGAGTCCCTTCGATCCTCGCGGTGAGTTTTACTTTGCGGCCAATAGCCTAATGTGGCTTCATTTTGATTTTTGTGCGAACTAACAGGCGAATCATATTTCCCTTGCAGCCGAAAGGTCGGCGCTTGCAGACCAAATGAGGGAGGAGTTGGGAAAGCGCCGCAGGAGATCTGGCTCCAGCAGCAAGCATCGGGCCGAGAAGAGGCCCCGCCCCTCCGGCTCCCACCATAGAGGGATCGGGGGAGACGGTGATGACCGGCGCTCCTCGTCGCCGCGGACTGGAGGCATCGAAGTTCCGGCAGCGCATGATCTTTCGGCGGCGGAGGAGGGTCTGTCCGGAGGCAAAGTCGGGATGCCGCAGGGGTTTTAGAGGAGGCTGCTGGAACTTCCTCCCCGCCCGTCGTCGTTCTGTCCGACGATGGCGAGGGAGAGACGCCGGTTGGCCTGGGGGCCTCCGCAGGCGGGGCGGTTCGGTCTCCCTCATTGGAGGCCAGTGGTTCGGAGAGGTTACAGGCGGAGGTGGGAGCGACCTCCGCTTCCATCGAGGCGGGGGAAGTGGTTACGGCTGCTGAGGTTCGGCCTGGGTCGCTGGTAGGAGAGCCAGCAGGCGATGAGGAGATGGCCGAACCTGCCGAACCAACGATCGAAACTCGCGGGGGGCTTTCTGGTGAAGGGCCTTCCGCCGAGGCACAGGAGGCTCCGGGGGGAGCCGAAGTTCTTGAAGAGTCTGTTGTGGGCAGGGGGATTTCTGAGGAGGTAGAAGCAGAAGAAGAGGAAGAAGGAGAAGGAGGGGAGCCATCAAGCGAAGGGGATGCTCGGTCGGGGGCCCCCTCGCCGGAGTCGAAACGCCTGAAGTTTCTCAAACGAGGGCTCTGGTGGTGGAAGCCGGCCTACCGGGGAGCTCATGGGTCGCGGGTGCCCAGGTTGGCTCCCTGAGCGCAGACTTTCACCTACGCGACCCGAAGGTGAGTGCCAAGTTCTTCGCTCTGATGCGGTCCGCGTTTCCAGGGGGAGAGAGTTCCTCGACGGAAGGGAGTTATCCAGAGGACATTGTTGAGATGGCCTTTAGATCCACCGGGGCACCGGATGAGGCTTTTCTTCTCCCCGAGATTGACGATCTTGCTCTCACGAGGATTGCTACATATTACGCATCTCGGGTAAGCAATCTCACTGATGTAGGGTCTTTAGTCAGCTAGTTCGACTGCATTCTTTATGTATGCAATCTTCTTTCTTTGCAGAACGCCCTGATTATGAGGGCGCTGAAATGGTGCCTGCATCTGTCTGTTGGGGCTTGGGCTCGGGCCCGCCAGGAAGTCGATCACCTCAAGGAGAGGGTGGATTCTTCAGATAAACTTTCCCGAGCCCTGATGGTCTGTCAGAGGGAGTTCGATGAGGCTCGTAGGATTCTGGCAGTTGAGAGGGAGAGAGCCTCTCAACTCGCCATACAGGTTAGTGAGCTCCAAGGCTTCCGCGAGCAGTCTGAGAAGGCTAGTCTGGAGCTTTCTCAGGCCAAGGCGGAGCATGAGAGCAAGGTCAAATCTATGCAACAGTTTTTTGATAAAAGGTGGGACCAGTTGAAAGCTAGCCATGTCGAGGATAAGGTCAACTGGAACAAAAGGCTCGAGGAGGAAGAGCATAAGTGTCGGCGGCAGCAGGACCACCTCACCCGCCTGAATAAGGAGCTCGCCGATACAAGGGATCGGCTGAAGTGGTCGGATGAACGAGCTGCCCGACTATCTGATGAGCTTGACTTCGCCCGTCAAGAAATTGAAGATACCCAGTCCCGGGTGGATGAGCTAAAAGAGAGCCTTCGCCAGAACCAATCAGCTAAGTCTAGGGCTCTCAATAGGGTCCAAGTGCGGAGGGTGAGCTAGCCCGGCGGGAGGAGCAAGTAGGGCGCTATTTGTTTTACCCATTTTGATCTTTCAACTTTCGCTTTACCTGGCTTTTTCCTGCAGTTGAACAGGGTGAACCAGGAGTTTCAGGGGCGGTTAGCGGCATTCGGAGAAGAGGCGGCCTCGAGGCACCGAAGGATCTCCGAGTTGGAGAAACAATTAGCCGAGGCAAACGCGCGGGTCTCTTCAGCGGTGGAGGAGTACAAGAACTCTACCGAGTTCGCCGACGAACGCAGGGTGGCCTGCGCCGATGCATTCAGCTCGGCGAAGAGGAGGCACGGGCTAAGATCGCCCAGACTTATCCTGACCTGGACTTATCCTGTTTGGAGGCCTAGTATTATGAGGCACGCACCCCGGGGTCGAGGAAGATGAATATGGAGAGATTTCTGACGTCGATCTCGAAGCTGTTCTGGGAGTTGACGTCGCTGCTGAGGTACCCCGGCAAGGCACCATCGAGAAGGGGGGTCCAAGCGACGTCCCTGCTGGTGCTGCCGCAGGAGATGCTGGGTGATCCCAAGTTTGACCCTTTGGGGGGCTATATGTATTTTTTCTTTCTTTTGTTTTGTAGTTCGACTGGGAATCAATAAATGTCAGTTGTTTTTATTGTCTGTCTCCCTTGGATGATTTCTTGTCTCAAATTTTTTCCCAAGAGTGCCGCCTGGTTCATTTTTGGAAAGAACATCTTGGTCGAGGCCAAGGCATAGGGATAGTCCTATCGAGAGAGTCAAGTGACAGCGTAGCTTGGTACAAAAGGTGGGGGTTGAGAGAGGTTGAGAGACGATTTAACTCGGCTTAAGCCGAATGACGCAATGATTCAGCCAGGTCCGAAGAATGAAATAGCTCGGCTAGGGCCGAGGATACTCGGCTAGGGCCGAGGACAGAGTAGCTCGGCTAGGGCCGGCTAGGGCCGAGGAATGAAGCAGCTCGGCTAGGGCCGAGGGACAAAAGCTCGGCTAGGGCCGAGGAACAAAGTAGCTCGGCTAGGGCCGAGGGACGAAGTAGCTCGGCTGGGGCCGAGGGGCCAAATAGCTCGGCTAGGGCCGAGGTAGTCCGTCTTATCAGTGACCAAACTGAGATTGCGCCCTCAACAAAAGAGGGGAGTTCGCCCCCGAACCGGGGGTTTGCTGAATCGTCGCTGTCGTCCCCTTATTCTTTTTTGGTGAAAAGAGGGTTTTGCCTTTGCATCCATTTATTACCCCTGCCAGTGCTTTGTCTTTTCCAAGGCGGGTCGATTTTCATTTCACCGAAGTAGGTGTACGGTTTGTGGCCAGCAAAAGGTCGCCTGGCAATTTCCATCGAACCTTTATTGTATCGACCTTTTCCAACGTAGGTCGCTTTAACGTGCGGTGTTAGTGCTCATTTGCCATTGGAGGATGTCGTTTTCGCAGGACGATCTCCCAGATCTGCCAGTATCCGCAAGGTTGGCGGACAGTTTATGCATTTAAAGCTCGTGATCCAGGATCAGAAGTAATCTTTTGGCATGCGTCATGGTTTGGGCGACGTGCCTGGCGCATTGGGGGCGCTTTTCATTTCAGGAGGCCATGTGGTGGCATGGGCTTGGCGTTTCAAGTCTCGGGGCTTTCCATAGCTGTTCCCAGCTCGTCTCCGCCTATAAAAGGGGGAAAGGAGGGCTGTGTTGGGCCATCCCAAAATTTTCTCTTCTGTGAATCATGATGCCTGTCTCTCCGAGGTTTAGAGCGGAAGGACCGAGCTTTCCTCCTGCAAGTCGCCGTTGTCCTCCGGACAGCTGGGGGATAAAGGAGCTGCTGGGGGGTGGCTTGCCCTCAAGAAAGGAGCTTCGGAGATCGTATGGAGAGCGCACAAGAGGTCGCAGAGATCGCATGGAGAGCGCACATATACGCTTCCCGTGTGACCTTTGTGGTTCACCCTTCGGGACGTAGGGTAGGAAGTCCACGCGTGCTCCCCATGACTTGCGTGAATTTCTCCTCCTCCCCTGGCCTGGATCCCTGGGCTCGTCCGCCCCGGAATCTTTTGCCACATGAGGAGGGGGTGATGGTGTGCGGTCCGCTAGTACATTGCCTTTCGACTTGGGCAATGGCTAGCTGTACACACTAGATTTGGGGAGTGCCCTGGTATCAGGGTCCGCGATCTTCCCTCCTACCTCGTCGGGGGGCCCTTCGGTTGGGTGGTTGGGACAAAAGTCCGTCCGCCCTTTTGATTTCTCTGATATCTCGGTTGGGTCGCCGAGATATCATTATTTACCGAAGCTGGTCGCAACGGTTGGGCCAAGTCGTCCGCTCATTATCAGCTCGAGCTGGCTGGCCCGTGGCTTGCCTGATTTGCTGGACCGGATGCCGAAGCATCATAGTCGCACGAAGCTGCTTTGGAGCAGTTTGCCCGAGTTATGTACCCGTTTTTATTTCATGCATTTTAATGCACTTGTAATGCCTCTCAGGCGGTTGTAATTTGATTCGATAATGAAAAAGGAAGTTTTGTTCTTTCCTCTAGTTTCTGTTTCTTTTGTGCCAAGAGTTTGTTGGCGATGAAGTGAGGTGCAAGGATATCTCTCATACTTGTCCAAGGATTCCGCGTTATCCGACCTAGCTGGGGCTCATAGGCTGCCCGACTTCGGGTGGAACCCTGGAGATTGTTTGATAATTCCTCGCTTTGGCCGAAGCTCAGTGATTTACTACTTGGCCCTGCTGAGGTTCGAAGATTTGTTGCTCGGCCCAGCCGAGGTTTGGAGAATTGTTGCTCGGCCCTGCCGAGGTTCGGAGAATAATTGCTCGGCCCAGCCGAGGTTCGGAGATTTATGGCTTGGAGGGATGACTTGGTCGCCACCGAGACTCTGATGTTTGGTTCCTGTGAGATTCGGCGCGAGCGCCAAGGCGGGACGGGCGGCGCATGGGTACGCCCGTCATTTATGATTTGGCTACTTTTGAGGGAAGCGAGTCAGCGTCAGGTGCTGACGCTTTTTCTTCTTCGCATTTTCCAAGGGCGGCCGATTTAAGGCGATTAGGAGGGTTTCGAGGGCATTTACTCCGCGAGGGCCCGCAAATCGGGAGGAACCCAGTTTCTAGAGAAGGAGGGGGGTTCCCGAGATTCGTCGACGTTTACCGATATCCCTCGGGAGGGGGCACGGCCCTTCGGGTCCTGTGGTCGCCAGCTAAAGTGCGACACGTGGCGAATTCCCATGGGTCGGTATTTATGACCCGACTAATCGAGATACTCGCCTGAGGAGTATAAATACGGATGAGAGGGATGCCCATTCACCGTCCTTTCGGTTAGCCTCTCAACAGCTCTCGACATGGCTTCTCAGGGTGGAGAGCAATCATCCAATGGATCAGGCGTAGCGATCAACGGTCATGGGGGCTCCGAGGGGAGCCGTCCCACCGTCGTGGTTGACGGCCTGGCCTGGCATCAGCCTTCGCAAGCCACGAGCGGCTCGAGAAGGCGGTCGAGGAGTACCTCGCCGCAAGGGAGACCGAGGCCCTCACCGGGTCGTACCGGCAGGAGGAGGAGATTGCATCCCTCGCCAGCAAGTCGCCGGGATGTCCCGCGTATGGAAGACCCGGCAGCTCCCTGGGGGAGACGTTAGGCCTCTGCGAAGGCCATATTCCTTTCTTACTTTTCCCTTTCTTGTACTTCTTCTCACAATCAATAAAGAAAGGTCTTTTTTGGCAATTTATTGTTCTTCTGATGATATTGTCGTTCAATCCATAAAAGAGAAAAAATGCTGTTTCTATTTGAACCGATAGGGGATCTGGGTGGTCCCGCGGGTTTATGCACTAAGTCATGGCCTCGTTTGAGACAGGCATTTTGGGCGGTAGGATACAGGGGTATCCCCGGGGATTTAGCAGCAGGGGGGATTCCCCGACTTTGCCTGGGGTTTGTGGGCGGCCGTGTAGGGCCTGCCGAGCCTTTAGGGGTTTGCTAAAGGCGCATACTTTGTGTCTGTTGGTGGTTTTGCACAGTGTGCTTTTTTCAAACTGGCCGAAGTTCTGGGGACTGTTTGAAGTCCTTCGGCTTTAATCGAGGTTTGCGTGCTTCGGTTTTTGCCGGGGCTTTAGGATTCATCACTAGGCCCAACCGAGTTTCGAGACTTATAGCTCGGCCCAGCCGAGGTTCGGAGAATTGTTGCTCGGCCCAGCCGAGGTTCGGAGAATTGTTGCTCGGCCAGCCGAGGTTCGAGAATTTCTGTTTAAACAGGTAACTCGGTCGTGCCGAGGATTGGTAAGCAGCATCTTTTTTTCATAATTTTTGGTGATATAATTGTGGTGATTATGTCATGAATTATGAAACAAGTGCCAACAAAAATTTAAGAAGGCGAGCCTGTAGAGGGCGTACCCTACTGATGATACTTGCGGAGATTGTCCGAATTCCACGTCGAGGGATGGATCTTCCGCTTAGATCTTGCAGCTTGTAGGTCCCAGGTCCGACGATCTCCGCTACTTGGTAGGGGCCTTCCCAGTTTGGGGCCAGCTTTCCTTGCTCCAGCGGTTTGGAGACAGATGCTTTCGGAGAACAAGGTCGCCAGGCAAGAAAGCTTTCCCTTTGACTCTGGAGGCGTGGTACGGGCCACTCTTTGCTGGTAGGGCTATTCTGATCCGAGCCTTTTCTCTGATCTCCTCTACCAGGTCAAGGTTGGTGCGGAGCTGCTCATCGCTGGCTTCCTCCGAGTAGCTTTCCACCCGCAGAGAAGGGAGCCCTATCTCCACGGGGATGACGGCCTCTGTGCCGAAGGCCATTCGGAATGGGGTTTCGCCTGTGGGTACTCTCGGGGTGGTGCGGTAGGCCCATAGGACATGGTGCAATTCGTCTGCCCACCTGCCTCGGGCTCTGGAGAGTCGAGCTTTGATCCCTTGAAGCAGGTTCGTTGGTTACTTCGGCTGCTCCGTTAGCCTGTGGATGCCCGACCGAGGTAAGGCGGTGGTGGATCCCGTGCTCCTCGCAGAACTGGCGAAACTTCGGATTGTCGAATTGCTGCCGTTGTCAGATGATAGTGTGCGGGAGGCCGAAGCGGCAGATGATGGACTTCCACACGAAGTCCTTGGCCCGAGCCTCGGTTATTTGTGCAACTGCTCCGCCTCGACCCATTTGGTGAAGTAATCGATGGCGACGAATAAAATTTCCGCTGCCCCGTGGCGAGCGGAAATGGGCCGAGAATGTCCATCCCCACTTGGCAAAGGGCCAAGCGGAGGAAATGGGGACCAGGCTGGCGGAGGGGAGCCTCTGAATACTGAGTGTCTTTGGCATGGGTCGCAAGCTCGGACAAGGTCTGCATCCTTCTGCATGGTCGGCCAATAGTAACCTTGACGCAGCACCTTGTGGCACAGGGACCGGCTCCCCAGATGGTTGCCGCAAATCCCTCGTGCACCTCCCGAAGGGCATAATCAGCTTCAGATGGGCGGAGGCATCTGAGCAATGGCATAGAGAAGGACCGCTTGTAGAGCTGGTCATCAATTAGCACATAGTGGGTGGCTTGCAGCTTTAGCCTTCTAGCTTCCCTTCGATCGGCCGGGAGCGACCCTTCTTTGAGGTACTTCAGGATGGGGTCGAACCATGATGGTTCGGCCTCAACTTGCATCACTCGGTCAGCTTCCGCGATACTAGGTCTCTCCAAGGTCTCCAGGTGGAATTTTTGTTCGGCGTCCATTGATTCCGCAGTCGCCAGCCGAGAGCAGGTCGGCACGGGCATTTTCAGATCTAGGAATCTGAATGATCTCAAATTCGGGGAAATGGGAGAGTAGGCTCCGAACCTCTTGGAGATATCGGATCATGTTCGGTTCCCGGGCCTCAAACTCCCCTCGCACGTGACCTGCCACCAGCTGGGAGTCGGTGAAGGCATTCAGTTTCTCCACCTTAAGGCTGCGGGCGATTCGGAGACCGGCCAGCAGGGCTTCATACTCAGCTTCGTTGTTGGAGGCGGGAAGGAGAAGCGGACGCCATATTCAAAAGTTGCCCCCTCCGGGCTGGTGAGGACCAAGCCCGCACCGGAGCGATGGGCGTTGGATGACCCGTCGACATGGAGGAGCCACCGGGCGCCAGATTTTGGTTTCTCGGGGGAGTCAGGGGTGGAGCCGTCCTCCGGGATGGTACATTCGAGGAGGAAGTCGGCTAGCACCTGAGCTTTGATGGCCGGGCGAGGCTGAAATCGGATGTCGTGCTCGCTCAGCTCGATGGCCCATTTAGTCATTCTCCCTGATGTCTCCGGCGGTGGACCACCGCCTTGATGGGTTGGTCAGTCAGGACCGTCACAGAATGCGCCTGGAAGTATGGCCGCAACTTCGAACTGAGGTGATCAAGGCCAACACCATCTTCTCAATCCGGCTATACCTCGTCTTGCATCACGGAGCAGTTTGCTGACATAATAAATCGGCTTCTGGGCCTTGTTTTCTTCTCTGACCAGCACCGAGCAAACGGCACCTTCCGAGACAGCCAGATACAGGAACAATGTCTCCCCAGGATTTGGACTGCTGAGGAGTGGGGGAGAGCCGAGGTACTTCTTGAGATCTTCGAATGATTTTTGACACTCGGAAGTCCATTGGAAATTCTTAGCCGACCGGAGAGTTTTGAAGAAGGGGAGGCATCTTTCGGCAGAGCGCGCCACGAAGCGGTTAAGGGCCGCTATCCTCCCAGTTAGGCGCTGGACTTCTTTAATAGACGCCGGGGGCGCCATCTGCTGGAGAGCTTGGATCTTCTGGGGGTTAGCTTCGATACCCCGCTGGGAGACCATGAAGCCGAGGAACTTCCCAGAGTTAACGCCGAAGGCGCACTTAGTTGGGTTGAGCTTCATCTGATATTTGCGGAGTGTCGCGAAGCTCTCCGAGAGATCCTTGACGTGCTGTGATGCTTCTTTGCTTTTGACCAGCATGTCGTCGACGTATACCTCCATGTTCCGGCCGATTTTTCTTGAAGACTTTGTTGACCAGCCTTTGGTAGGTGGCTCCTGCATTTTTAAGACCGAAAGGCATAACACGGTAACAGTAAGTACCTCGGTCGGTTATGAAGGCGGTCTTTTCCTCATCTTCGGGGGCCATCCGGATCTGGTTGTAGCCGAGTAGGCATCCATGAACATCAGCATTTGTGACCCGAGGTGGCATCCACAAGTTGATCAATCGGGGAGAGGGAAGCTGTCCTTCGGGCATGCTTTGTTGAGGTCGGTGAAGTCGATGCAGATCCGCCACTTGCCGTTCGACTTCTTCACCATGACGACATTTGACAGCCAACTTGGGTAATTTACCTCCCGAATGAAGTTCCTTGATGAGTTTATCAACCTCCTCTTCAATAGCCCTCTGCCTCTGGGGCAAAGCTCTTCTTTTGCTTGACGGGCCGGTACATCTCGTCCACGTTAAGGCGGTGGACGAGAACTTCGGGGCTGATTCCTGGCATGTCGGAGGCGGACCAGGCGAAGACATCGGCGTTGCTTCGGAGAAATTCGATCAGCTCCGCCGAGGTTCGCCTTTCAGCAGCGACCCGATCTTTATGGTTCGGTCGGGACGAGCCTCGTCCAGTGGTACTTCCTCCAGTTCTTCGGCTGGTTCTCCCGTTGCTCGGCGAAGTCCTCCCGAGCGTCCAGCCCATCAACTTCAGGCATTCTGGACTGAAGGCTGGTGACAAAACACTGCCGAGCCATAGTTTGGCTTCCTGGACAACACCAATTCCTTGCCCGTGGGGAATTTCATAGATAGGTGTGGGATGGAGACGACGGCTTTGAGAGACATCAGGCCGGGTCTTCCAAATATCGCATTGTAGGGCGACCTGAGCTTAGTCACTAGGAAGTCGTGTGAACAGTGGCCACAAGGGGCCAGGTTCCTGCCCGAACCGTTAAGGTTACGACCCCTTCCGGGATAATGAATCGCCGGTGAACCCCATTAGGGTGGAGTCCACGGCTCGGAGGTTTTCCATGAGCAATCTCATCTTGGCAAACACATCAAGGTACAAAACATTCACGGAACTTCCACTATCAAAGGATCCGGCTTACATCGTAGTTATTTAAATTGAGGGATACAACCAGTGCGTCGTCATGTGGGAACTGTATCCCTTGGAGATCATCGTCGGAGAAGGAGAGCTCGCCCGTTCGTGCTTCTCTTTGGCGCCGAGCCTTCATCATCATTTCTAGAGCTCGAGCCGCCGGCCTCTTCAATCATGTTAATATGGCCGATCACGGGTGGATTGGGAGGAGGAGGAGGCTGCTGAGGCTCGGGCTGGCGGTCACCTCCTTGTCCTGGCTCAGGCGCCCTCCTGAACTGGTTCAGTCGGCCCGCTGGATCAGCCTCTCAATTTCATTTTTCAGCTGCCAGCATTCCTCAGTGTCGTGGCCGTGCTCCCGGTGATAGCGGCAGTATTTGGTGGGTCCCTCCGAGTTGGGTTCCCTCGGAGAGGGGCTGGTCGGGGAGCTGGCGCTCTATCTCCATGAGGATTTGCGCCCTAGGTACAGTCAGTGGAGTGTACCGGTCGAATCGCTGGGCGGGCTCGGGAGCGATTTCGGTGGCAGCGGGGGAGCTCTTGGCGATGAGGCGGGCTTGGCTGACGGATGGGTCGGTGCCTGTCGGGACCTTTAGGTTCTTTCTTCTTCGCCAGCTCGGGCAGGCAGCTCTCCGTGATTCTTCGACCCTGGCATATTTGTCTGCCAGGGCCATCATATCGGAGAGGTTTGGGGGGTAGCTGACTTCCATCGCCAGGTAGAAGTCGCTCTCCTTCAAAACTCCCCCGCTAGGGCGGACATAGCCACCTCATGATTAAGGTGGTCCACCTCCAGCATGGCCTTGTTGAAGCGGCCAAGGTAATTCCTCAAGGACTCCCCCTCTCTCTGCTTAACTTCAGAGAGGGAGTCGGACCTTCGTCGGTGACGGCGGCTGCTGACGAACTGGCCAATAAAAAGACGGCTCAGCTCGTCGAATGAATCAACAGAACCTGGTTTCAAGGCGTTAAACCAGGTTCGGGCAGATCCTCTGAGGGTGGAAGGGAAGGCGCGGCAGAGGATCGCGTCGGATGCTCCGTGGAACATCATTATTGACCGGAAGCTACTGAGATGATCATCCGGATCAGAAGAGCCGTGGTAGGGCTCGATGGCGGGTAGCTTGACATGGGAGGGAATCACTTCCTCCATGATCCCTTTGGAGAAAGGGATGCCCTGCTCCGCCTTGGGCTGAGGCGGATGGGCTGCTTGGCGGCGTCAGCTCCTGACGCATCTCCCAGATTTGTCGACGGATCTCCTCTTCAGATGTAAGAGGAGGAGCTGGGCGAGGAGAGCGCAGGGACGGCGTCGAATCATGGCGGGAGGACACTGGGGAGAGGGTCCGGGCCTGCCGAGATCTGGGGGATCCCTGTTGTAGCCACCTCGTGGGACTGGTTTGTCCCCTTGGGTCGGTGCTGGGGGTCCGTGCTCCATGCGGACCAGAGGAGGAGGTGGCGGAGAGAAGGGGCAGCGGCCTCCTCAGGGAGGCGTGGAGGGGGCAGTTGCGAGGCGCTCCTGAACCAGATGGGTCAGGGCTTGGACCTGCTGGACCAGTGGCAAACTGGTCCTGGGTCACCGGATGGCTGGCGGCGACGGGGTCTCGATGGTGGCGGCTGCGGCGCCACGCTGCTCATCGGATCAGGTGTCTGGGAGGCGACCTGGTCCTGGGCTTCAGAAGTTGCCTTCTCCGATTAGCCATTGGAGAGGTTCTCTTCCGGATCGAGATCCTTGTCTCCTTTCTTCAAGTTTTAATGGGACTTGAGGCCCTTCCTCTAGCGCCAATCTGTTGCCGCCGGGATCTGTCCTCCGACTCGGGCGCGGGTCTCCTGATCTGGGCTTCCTCCTGGGCGGACCTGCACAGAAGTCCTCACGCGAGAGGCATTGGGGGTGGCCCTCGCGGAAGACCCTCCGACGCTCAAGTCAGTGGGGATCGACGATCAACAGAAATGAGGAGAAGGATCTCTCTGGGGAGTCCCTCAGGGGTGGCCAATCGGGAGCTCTGGGGAGCGCCGACGAGCAGTGAAGGTGAAGAGAGTGAGTGAGTGTGGGAGTGAGCCAGGAGCTGTGAGCGCATACCTGAGAGAATCTGAGGATGTCGTATTTATAGGCAATCACCTGGATCTTGAGCGCCTTCTGGAAGGTTCGAAGGTTGTTAGGATACGGAAATGATTCGAATCAAGCTGTTGTAAGGCCGGTGGGATCCGTATCTTGTTGTTGAAGGATCGATGGCTGGGAGAGCTCTTTGATGGCCTGATCCGATAGATGTGTAGGTCCCAGGCAGTTATTCTAGATCCTAGACCACTCCTCAATATGATTCTTTGTTTAAGATTCCGTTACGATAGGCCTAGGCTCTCCCGCGTCAGGTTCTACGGAGGTGAGTGTCGAGTCGTGGATTGCTCGTGGAAGCCGAGCTATGGAAGTTCGGGTAGGCCGAGCTATGGAAGCTCATGGGAGCCGAGCTATAGGTAGCTCGGAGAAGCCGAGCTATGGGAAGCTCGGGGAAGCTGAGTTATATGTAGCTCGGGGAAGCCGAGCTATAGGAAGCTTGTGGGAGCCGAGCTATGGGTAGCTCGAGGAAGCCGAGCTATGGGTAGCTCGGGGAGAAACGAATCATTGGTAGCTCGAGGGAGGTCGAGCTACGGGTAGTTCGGAAAGGTCGGGCTATGGAAACTCGGGAAAACCGAGCTATGAGTCACTCGGGGAGAATCGAGCTATGGGTTGCTCGGCCCACTGGACCACATTAGTTAGCTCGTTCCTCGGGGGCATATTATAGCGGGCCGGGGGATGGGGCTGATCTTAGCCCCTTCGCACTGTTATCAACGCAATGACGATTCTACCCCTCAACAGTGAGGTTGCCAAGTAAGTGCCAAGATCATCTGCTTATATTGAAGATATGGTTCTTGAGAATGGACGGCATGAGTTCGTTGGAAGGTGTTGTTAATGGATGGGACTTCCTCATCCATAAATCGCCGGCGAGTAGCAAGGTCAACAGGCAAAAAGCCTCAAGAAGTTGTGGCATCTTCTTCCGACGACCCCAGCTTTCGTTTTGGGTTTTTTTTTATTTTTTAAATGTTGCCGTCGGCAAATTTGTTATTAAAAAAAATATCGCCGACGCTTTAAGGCAAGGTCAAGATTTGCCGATGCTTTTAAGCGTCGGGGCATCCCGACGCTTTTTCAATGCTTTTATAAAGCATTGAAATTTTTTGTCTTCATCCCTACTTTTTCGACGCATGTAAAAGTATCGGGATAATATTTTTCGATGCTTTTAAGTATCGACAAATGATATTTTTAGTGTCGGAATAGCAGGAATTTGTTGCAGTGATAATCAACTCACCAAGAAACTTGTATTACTACTTCAATCTAAAATGATTTTCTCGATCTAGCATTAGAGAGATACAACGAGATCTCTTCGAAAGTATTCCATTTATTAGTTTTACGATTTTATTTTGTTGTGATATTATTTATATAGTGCGGTATCTCTTAACTATTATTCTTGCAAAACTCATCAAATTCACCTTTGTAAAATTTCAAGCTATTATCCATTTGCAATATCTTTATTTTCTATGTACTCTTATTTTTCATCATAGTTTTTTACTTCTTAAATTTGATAAAAACTTCATCCTTGTATTTCAAGAAGTACCCTTAAATATTTCTAGAGTAGTCCTCAATGATTGCCATGAGATATCATTGTCTACTCATTAACGTATTAGGGCTAGGTCTCTAAAGATCAAAATAGATGAAGTCTAACATCCCTTTAGAACGATATATGCTAATATTAAATTTTACCTTACTCTATTTTTTATCCACGTAGTGCTCACAGACGTTTAGCATACCAAGTAGACCACTCTTAGATAACTCATCACACAAAGAAGCAACAATATACAAGGATTTGATGTGGTTCAATTTGATTGATCTATGTCTACACATGTAACGATAATATAAATTCTACCATGAAAAATAGTTGGAGATTACAATGATTATTTCCTCACCACAAACTCTTTCAAAAAACCTTAGATCTACTTATTTCTAATGGAACCCTTTCTTAGATTCTCTCAATAATGTTCTGGGTTAACCTTCATCAAGGCTTTATATTTTCATATAGAAGAGGGACCTATAATGTTTTACATAGATTATGATTTGTGTTTTTTACATATATAGAAACATGTTATATTAAGCATGTTAAATTCAAGCTCCAACGTGAATTCTGTGTTAAACTCTTAAAAGTTATGGCATGCATGATTTCAAATCCTGATAAAACATATGTCAAGATGTATTGCTATCCCAAATATTCAAATGAAATCATTTAGGTTCGGTATCCTGATCGATGCATCTTGAAATAATCTACATCTCAAATATAGGAATTTAATAGAACAACGATACATCTCATTCAATAAAAAAAATAGAAATGATATCCTTTCATAAGATTTAAAATTTTGATAACATATATCCTAATTATTATCGAAAGATAGAGTTTACATGATCTTTACAATGGGAGTTGATGAAGAGATGGCAACATGGTAAGATGGAGTTGAAGACTCTAATCTTCATTCTTACCCTTACTAAAAAAAATGATTTTTATCTTTACTGACATTCTTGTAATTTTTTTTTTTCCATTCTATCACTGTCCCATGAGGAAAAAAATTCTCTCTCTCTATCCTATCTTCATATCGCCCCATATTTCTCCTAATAATATTGTTAAATTTTTATTAAAAAATTATAAAAAATAATTTTATAGATATAAAAAATAAAGTATTATTTGAAACCAATATGATAAGATAAAGCAAGAATATACTTATTTTTATTTTTATTTTTACTTTTATAAAAAATAAAAAATTTTATCCGAACTAAATGAGATAAGGTAGATCTTCGCATTATGTGTTGAAATTATTGTCTTTATCTTATTGCTTCCTCGTATGAATGCAATAATGATGGCACAGACAGAATGCGTGTCTCCACGTGGACTAGAGTCCTAGCAACATATGTCTTGGACTAAATGGTGCTATCTAAACAGTATTATGTGAGGAAAAACGAGGGATTGTACCACGGAAGCTTGGGGAGTTACTCTCCCTTATACTCACCATCAATCAACATACACCAAGGAAGAACACGATAGCAATAAAAATTAGCGATGAATTTATATTTATAGTAAATAATTTTAAATTATTAATAAATTAATAAGTAAAAATAATAAATAATTATTATTTTAGTAATAAATAATTTTATTGCTAACAAAAAATTTAGCATTAAATTAGCGAAGAAAAATTTTTGTCGCTAACAATAGCGATAAAAATTTTTCATCACTGATATCAGCAACGATAAATTTCCATCGCTATTGTTAGCGATTAAAATTTTCTATCACTAATTTCCATTAATTTTTGTTTTTTTTAACCTTAATTTTAATGACCGTGATAGTCTGTCGTTAAAACCCTTAAAACTATTCCCTTGATCCCGATTTTATTTTACCCCACCGCTCCCTCTTTCTTCTTTGCAGCGCCCTGATCTCGCCTCTAGTGCCCAAATATCGCCTCTGTCCATCATCTCGCTCTATCGCGCCTTGCTCCTTCGATTGATTGAAGAGGAATAGAAGAGGACTACAAGGACAAGGAGCTAGTTTTCGAGAGTGATCATATTCATAGCTCCACCCTCTTCTGTTCGCATTTGGAGCAGAAAGGAAAGAGTAGCAGTACCAGCAATTAATGCAGAAGGATTTTGCTACCTCTCCGATCCTCGGTATGATTTTTTCTTTATTCTGGATCTTATTATTGTTAATTCCTTCTCTTTACTTTCTTTTATTATTATTTTATTTTATTGCTCTATTTTGTTAAGATTTTTTTAGTAGGTTAGATGGTGGAGTTGATAGTTGATTTCATAAGCTAGTCGGTTGATTCTTGTTGCTTTATTTATTTGTTGGAAATTTAGATCTTAGAATTTTTGAATAAGACATGATGTGGCTAATCACCATCAGGCGGTACAATAACGTACCACATGATTCTTTGAACAATTTCTGATGGCTTAGAGCTCGGCCTCGGCTTCGGCCCCGGATTCGGCTCAGCCTCTGCTTCGGCCTCGGATTCGGCTTCGGCCCCGGATTCAACTCGGCTTCGGCCCCGGATTCGGCTTCGGCCCCGGATTCGACTCGGCCTTTGCTTTGGCCTCGGATTCGGCTTCGGCCTCGGCTTTGGCCCCAGATTTGACTCGGCCTCAGCTTCGGCCCCGAATTCGGCTCGGCCTCTGCTTCGGCATCGATTCGGCTCGGCCTCGGCTTCGGCCTCATATTCGGCTCAGATCTGGCTTCGGCCTCGGATTCAGCTCAAGCTCATCTCCAAATCTCGCCTTGACCTCGGTCTTGGGTCCCGATTACCTTCATGCTACGCTCCCCCTGCGCTCATGAAACCAACTCCGGATATCAAGCTCGGTGATATAAAATGCCAGCTACAACACGGCTGGCCCGCCTATCACGGCCAAACTTATGGGAAGTTGCCAGCACATGCAACAGTCGCCGATATACGCGGCACCCATTCTGCAACGGCTCACCCGCCTGACATCTGCGGAACTTATTCTAACAAAGCCAATTCGACGGTTCCAACGGAACGAGGTAAATGTGACCCTCAAGACAGGTATAAGAAGAGGACCCGAGCTCAACGCAAGGGGGACCCTTTTCTCTCTCTCCATCTCTCTCTCATGCACGACTTGACCTCTGCTATCTCATCTTAATTCCTGTTCTCCAAATCGCTAATTTGAGCATCAGAGGGTCCCCATCGGAACAATCGGTCCGGGACTTCTCTTGCAGGTTTTCGGCTATAGGAGGCAATCACATCATTCTTCTGAAGACCCAAAAAGCTTCTCTCTTGCCTGACACTCCTCGAAAGTGATTTGGCAGCAACAGATTAGCGCATCAGGAAGGGGGCATACACCGCAGACAAATGTTTACCCTCACGCATCTGCGACCCCACGACCTCTGCAAGGAAGATGATGGTGACTATGCGAGCTCAGGAAGCTTCTACCAGCCATGCCGCGGAATGCATCCCACGGACTGAACAGTCGGAGGACAACCTCCATGTTCTGTCTCCCGCACCACCCCAGGTTAGCCGGTCTGATCGGCTTGATGCCCTGACCCATCAGGTACAGGATCTGATGATGGTGGTGCAGGGATTACAAGAGCATTGCTTCACTGCCATGCTTGGGCCATCTCAACCCCCTCCGCCCCGCGAGGAGGGTCATGGAGTCAGTCAGCCTCATCAAGGTAGGGCCCCTCCTAAGGCCTCCCACCACTCGCCTTCGAGACCTCACCATCGGGGGACTTTAAAGCGATGGCGATCTCTTTCTCTCCACTCTGATCGCTCCAACAGGCAGCGTGGAACAGGCAGTGTGGTGAAAAAGAACCAAGACATGTGCACCCCTTGCACCGATGGTCTTCCTCGTCCTCCTCTTCTGACTCCTCTAAGGAAGACACCAACAGGAAGACTGCTCGTCGGGCCGAGCAACGGCTTGATGAGTACAACCAACAGCTGGAGGAGCTCAGTCGTCGGATCACCAACCCTTACAGGATGGACTATGACCACCGTCCCCCGCTTTCTCACCGTATCATGGAGGAGCCGGTTCCGCCACGGTTCCGTCTTCCCTAGCTGGACCCATACGATGGCACGACGGACCCCCTGGACCACTTGGAGAGCTATAAGGTCCTCATGCAAGTCTAGGGAGTGACAGACTCCCTTCTCTATGTTGCCTTCCCAGCCACACTTCGGAAGGCGGTGCGCGCATGGTATTCTCGTTTACCATCACGCAACATCAACTCTTTCCGACAACTCGAGAGATCTTTCCTAGCCCACTTTGACGCATGCCAAAAGATCTCCCGAGTGGCGAACAACCTGTTCTCCGTCCAGCAAAGGAGCGGTGAAACTCTGAAGGACTACATTGCCCGGTTCAAGGAGGTCGCGCTCGAGGTTTATAATTTGGAAGACTCCGTGGCTACTTTGGCCCTGAAGCGGGAACTTCATCCTTCCAGGTTTGCCTACTCTCTGGACAAAAAGCCTCCCAGCTCCTATGCTGAACTGCTAAGTCGGACGCAGAAGTATATTCGCATCGACGAGGCGGACTCTTCTAGAAGAGAGGTTGACAAGGGTTCCAGCAAGAAGCCAACATCCACAGAGCCCACTGGAGGACGATCCAGGAAGACCGAGCCACCTCATCGCTCAGACAACCAGCCTCAAGCGCTTGTGCCCAAGGAGCAGTTCACCCCTCTCCTCGCTCCGATATCTCACATCTTGCTAGAAATCGAGGATGAGTCCTACTTTCGATGCCCACCCCCTATGAAGTCAGGGATTCCTCGCAGTAAGGAGCTCTACTGCTGGTATCATAGAGACTATGGTCATGACACTGAAGACTGCCGCCTTTTGAAGAAGGCTATAGAAGAGCTTGTCCAACAAGGCCACTTGGGAAAGTTCGTCCGAATAGGAAATCTCCCTGCGCCGGGTCTGTCGGCGCCTCCTGCACCACAGGTCGGCGTGGACAACCCACCAACGGAAAAGACAATAGCAATGATTTCCTGGGGGGCAGGCCATAATTCAAAAAGGCAGCAGGAGGGGTTAGACTCTGTAATTCCTTTCTTTGAAAAGGACTTGGACAGGGTAGTTAAAAAACATGACGACAGTGTCGTCATGTCCATGACAATAGCCAAATACCATGTAAAAAGAATTTTGGTGGATAGTGGAAGTTCCGTTGACGTTCTGAGCTACAAAGCTTTTGTTTGGATGAACCTGTCTAACTCTTCCCTTCGACCCATCAATACACCCTTGATAGGTTTTACTGGAGATTCTGTGAAGGTCGAAGGACAGATCACCCTCCCCGTCACAGCCGGGACTCCGCCACGTCAAAGCACGGTTGCCATAAGCTTCTTAGTAGTGCGGATTCCATTGACTTACAATGCTATTTTGGGGAAACCTGGTTTGAACTTGTTGGATGTTGTCATCTCCACCAAAAGGTTACTTGTCAAGTTCTCCACCAGCGAAGGAGTTGGAAAGATGAGGGGAGAACAGAACCTGCTACCGCTCTGCTATCACTTAGCCCCCAGTCCCCAAGAGATGGCATCGGCAACAGCACCTGAACCGCTTGACCCTCGAGACTTGGGGAGGAGAGGGGAGCCAGCCGAGCGTCTTCTGACGTTCCCCTTGGGAGAGGACCCGATGAGGACTATTCAGGTCGGAGCGCTACTTTCGAAAGAGGCACGAGATCAACTCCTGGTTTTCCTACGTGCTAACTCCGACATCTTCGCATGGTCGTCATCTGACATGCCAGGCATCCCTGAGGAGATAATTACTCGCTGGCTCAATCTCAAGCCAAAGTGTCGGCCTGTTCGGTAGAAGAAGAGAAGCTTTGCTCAGGATAGGCAGAAAGCCATTGACAAGGAAATCCGCAAGATGAGAGCTGTGGACCACATTCGGGAAGTTCATTACCCTGACTGGTTGGCTAATGTCATGATGGTCCGCAAGGCCAACGGGAACTGAAGGATGTGTGTAGACTTCACCGATCTCAATAAAGAATGCCCGAAGGATAGCTTCCCTTTGCCTTGGATCGACCAACTGGTGGATGCTACATCCGGCCACGAAACACTTAGTTTCATGGATGCTTTCTCTGGGTACAACCAAATTAGGATGAACACGACAGATAAGGAAGCTACCTCTTTTATAACTGAGAAGGGAATCTACTGTTACAAGGTGATGCCGTTTGGACTGAAGAATGTGGGAGCCACTTACTAAAGGCTAATGAACAAAGTCTTCGAGGACCAAATCGGATGCAACATGGAGGTGTACGTAGACGACATGTTGACAAAAAGTGTCTGCGCCACCAGCCATATCATCGACTTGACGGAGACCTTCAGCAACCTCCACCGATAACAGATGAGGCTGAACCAACGCAAGTGTGCCTTTGGGGTGACAGCCAACAAATTCTTAGGTTTTATGGTGACACAACGAGGAATTGAGGCAAACCCCGATAAAGTTTGAGCCATCTTGAACATGAGATCTCCCACCAATAAGAAGGAAGTGCAGCGCTTAGCTGGAAGGGTAGCGGCCCTGAGCCATTTTCTGTCCAAGTTTGCGGAGAGATGTTTGCCTTTCTTCAAGGTGCTACGCAAAGTCGATAGGTTCAAATGAACAAGGGAATGTCAGGAGGCCTTCGAAAGACTGAAAGAATTTCTATCTACCCCACCGCTGCCGTCTAAGCCTAGGGGTGGAGAAAAACTTTTTCTGTACCTCGCGGCTTCTTCCGAAGTTGTCAACTCTGTGCTTGTTCGCATGGACACCGACATGACACAAAAATCGGTGTATTACACCAGCAAGGTACTCCATGACGCCGAGACCTGATATTCAAGGGTCGAGAAGATCATTTTCACATTCATCGTCTCTGCCCAACGCCTCGGGCCTTATTTCCAAGCTCACCCGATCGTGGTGGTCACCGACCAGCCGCTCAAGGCGGTCCTGTCCCATCCTGATGTAGGGAGATATATTCCACGAGGCATGCATATTTTAATTTTGATAACAATTATCAATGTGAAAATTTAAAGATTACATATTAATCTATCTAATACACATCAAGACCATATCTTTGCCTTATATTATAAGATCGTTTGATCTAAATAATGCATATAAATTAAATAATTAAGATCATATCTTAATCTTCAAGATTAGAAGTCATACTACTCGTCTTGAAGCCTGCCTTAAGATTTTGGGATCAAATCACTCACCTTAAGAACAGTAGGTAAATCCTTTGTGCTCTGCAGTCGTTCAATCGTCCGGCCTCTAGTATCGTCCATGCGAAGCCCCCGAATGATCGGATTCACGGGAGTGCTAGCTCGCGTAAAATAATTTTGCTGATCTTGAATCCTCCCACTTGAATCTTCTTTCAAGATCCACCAAACATTTTCTGATCCTCCCACTTGAATCTTCTTTCAAGATCCATCAAACCTTTTCTGACACCAGAATTACACCAGGATTTTCTATTCTAACTGTTTAGAAATTCAATCCATAATATCTCATTGTTGTGATCTGGTGAGGGATGTCCTCCAATTTATAGTCTCAATTCTAACTCTTAGAATTCTGCCGGTCGGTTAAAACCAAAGAGACTCAACCTTTTGTTTAATTCCAACTGATGACGCCAAGTCACCTTCTTTAAGCATCGGGGAAGACGGACGTCTTGCTCCTAGGAGTCCTGCAAGAAAAGTCCCCGGGGACCGGTGGCACCGGTGGGGACCCTCCGACGATCAAGTTAGTGGCTTGGGTTCAGACAAGGAACCGCTTCAGCGAAGAGGAGCTGAGGCGGTTAGGGTTTTTGCTGGGAGGAAGAAAGCTCAGAAAAACTAGAGTTCAGATCCTTACTTACGGCGTGAGTATCTATCTTTTATACCTGTCCGAATGCCATGATACGCAGCTTTGGAAGATCTCTATCGTACCGTTGCCGGTTGATATGACTGGACTCCATTGCTAGAGGTAGCGAGTCGTACGCTGTAGCGAGGCATGGTGATGCACAGGGACATGCAACACGCCAAAACCCGTTATGAGGCATGGCCCTCCGTAACGGGGCACAATCACGGAAGTACTGAATGGTACGCAACGGCAAGGCATGGTCATGCACAGGGGCATGCAACGTGCCAAACCTCGTTATGAGGCATGGCCCTCCGTAACGGGGCACAATCACGGAAGTACTGAATGGTACGCTGCGGCAAGGCATGGTCATGCGCCGAAAATCATGTGCAAGTACCGTGCAACCTGAAGGTTGCCGTCTTCCTTGGCAGCTGAGTTGCGTGTTGACCGCAGATGACCCCGTGCCGAAGGGATATCGGAGATAGGGAATGATGACGCACCCCGGGACCAGTGGGGGCCCCGGGGTTAAGGAATGATGACCCCACCCCCCGACCCCGAGGGAGTGCCGGGGGTGGGGGAATGATGATGCTCCCCGGGACCGGAGGGGGCCCCGGGGTTAAGGAATGACGACCCCACCCCCGACCCCGAGGGGGTGCCGGGGGTGGGGGAATGATGATGCTCCCCGAGACCGGAGGGGGCCCCGGGGTTAAGGAATGACGATCCCACCCCCCCGACCCCAAGGGGGTGCCGGGGGTGGGGGAATGACGATGCTCCCCGAGACCGGAGGGGGCCCCGGGGTTAAGGAATGACGACCCCACCCCCCGACCCCGAGGGGGTGCCGGGGTGGGGGAATGACGATGCTCCCGAGGGGGGGCCCCGGGGTTAAGGAATGACGACCCCACCCCCCCCCGACCCCGAGGGGGTGCCGGGGTGGGGGAATGACGATGCTCCCCGAGACCGGAGGGGGCCCCGGGGTTAAGGAATGATGCCCCACCCCCCAACCCCGAGGGGGTGCCGGGGGTGGGGGAATGACGATGCTCCCGAGACCGAAGGGGGCCCCGGGGTTAAGGAATGACGACCCTACCCCCCGACCCCGAGGGGTGGGGGTGGGGGAACGACGATGCTCCCCGAGCCGGAGGGGCCCCGGGGTTAAGGAATGACGACCCCACCCCCCGACCCCGAGGGGGTGCCGGGGGTGGGGAACAACGATGCCCCGAGCCGGAGGGGCCCCGGGGTTAAGGAATGATGCCCCACCCCCCGACCCCGAGGGGGTGCCGGGGGTGGGGGAATGACTATGCTCCCCCCGGAGGAAGCCCCGGGGTTAAGGAATGACGACCCCACCCCCCGACCCCGAGGGGGTGCCGGGGTGGGGGAACGACAGTGGACCCCGAGGCCGGAGGGGGCCCCGGGTTAAGGAATGATGGCCCCATCCCCCGACCCCGAGGGGGTCCCGGGGGCGGGGGAATGACAGTGGACCCCGTTACCTCTGACGACTCTGGGATCAGTCATATCAGATGCCCCCTCGCCCCTGGGGTGAAGCGGGTCCCACCGCTGAGGCTCAAGGGGCGTTCTCCACGTGGCTGATCCCCAGCCTTGTCTTTTATGCGGACGGTACGGGGGATGCAAAGAGACGGCCTTCCGTACACCATGCCAGCCACGATCGCCCTCGAGAGTGAGGATTGGCTCTTCGAAGTCCGCGCGAAAAGGCGCATAATGATTTCTTCTCATTACGGCGACGTCAGCGGGGTCCCACCATCGGCCGGGGCATGCCGCACCACGCGCCGGGGCACTCCTCGAGGCGAGCCGGCGTATGGCAAAGGGCCGCGTGGCCGACGAGACATGGCGGGATGTTTTGAAAATCCCATAAGCCAGGGGGGGGGGGGAACTGACGCCGCACCACCCCCATCATCATCTTCTTCTTCGCTGTTCTCCCAGTGCTCCTGCAACCTGCGAGCTCGTGCCCAGCTTTCTTTGCTTTCCCAGGTCAGCCTTTTTCGGTCTTAATTTCTTTATTCATGAGTTCACCTTCCTGGACCTCGGAGGACGGTTCTGAGGACCGTCCTCCCTCTGTGAGGCTTCAGACTCCTCCTTCTCCTTCTCCTCCAATCGAGTGGTCCTCTGATTCAGAGGACCACGTCCCTTTGGCCCGGCGACGGGCCGCCGGTGGAGCCCCGTTGAGGGGCCGCCGGCCGGGGGTCGGGACCTCCTCGAGGGCAGAGGAATCCCCAGGGGGGTGGCCTCCTCGATGACGCGGTCGGATCTGGAAAGGATCCGGGCCCGTTATCGGATCCCTCGGGAGATCGACTTATTCCTGCCGACCCCGACGACCGGGTTATCTCCTCCCGACCCGGTCGCGTAGCCTTCTACGAGGTCTGCCTACAGGTAGGCCTCCGTCCCCCTTTCCATCCTTTTTTCGTCACTCTCCTTGACTTCTACTCTTTGACCCCTTCCCAGCTAGTCCCGAACTCTTGTCGGGTAATTAGCGCTTTTGTCATTCTCTGCCATCGCTTAGGTATTACCCCTAGGGTCAGTTTATTTCGCAATTTCTATTCCCTTCGGGCCCAAAAGGGATGGTGGCTGTTTCAGCCCCGACCCAATAGGGTCCTGAAGCTCCTCCTGCCTTCGTCAATCAAGGGGTGGAAACCCCGTTTCTTTTTTGCCAATATTGACCAAGTCCGGCCCCGGTGGGGGGACCCCGACCTCCGGGGGAACACCGTGGCTGTCCAGCCTGGGGATCGGGAAGCAATGGGATTATTGCTGACCGTCGAGATTCCCCGGTACACCCTACTGCTAGCGGAGGACAACTTCGAGTTGGCGGGCCTCGTCTCCCATCGGGGTAAGTCTTTTCGCACTTAGCTAGAAATTCTGCTCTTCTTTCTTTCTTCCTTCTTTTTTTTTTTTTTTTACTGTTCTGAAAACCTGACTTGCGTTATGCAGCGATGAAAGTTCCGAGGGCGAAGTTGATAAAGGCCGCCAAGAAAAGGGGCCGGGAAGGACCGTCCGGGGGGCAGCAAGCCCCGGCCCCAAAGCGCTCGGTGATCCGGGCCTCCCCTCCAGCACTGGCCTCCCCTCCCGGGGCTCCGCAACACGTCCCAGTCATCGCGGAGGTCGACCTTACGGCCGACACTCCACCGGAGGCGGGAGCTGCAGCGGGAGCTACCGCCATAGAGTCAGTAGCGGGGGAGCCTGCGCCAACCGAAGGGCTCCCGGTCCCCGAGGGAGCGACCCCATCTGGCGCTAGCAGGGACTGGGGTGAGGGACCATCCGGTCCCGCCAGTCCACCCCCCGAGGGGTCGGTTAGGGGCGACCCGCATACAGAGCCGGGGGATCTGAGGCGGCAGAGGGAGGTGGGGGCGTACCCAGGCCGCCCCTAGACTCCCTGGGCGATGGCCACTGGGCCGAGCGGGTCCTGGGCCCGGTCCTGGATCCTAGGATCATCGAAGGTCTTGGTCATCAGAAGACGGGCGAGTTCTTCCGGGAATCTTACGCCGCGTGGTCAGGGTAAGCAACCTTCTTGCTTTTTACCCTTTATCGTTCATGTATACACATACTTTACTGACTTGGGGGCTTGTGCATGCAGATTGCGCACTCCCTAAAGGCTGCCAGGGAGGTGATCCGCGGGGGAAAGAAACTTCTCCGGGAGGCGCAGGACCGCGCGGAAGCAGCAGAAAGGGCGCTGGAGAAGGTCAAAGAGTCCTGCGCTAACGAGGTGAGAGCCGCCGAGAGCAGGGCGGAGATCGAGGCCAACCGCGCGCGCGCAGCGATCTCCCAGATGACAGAGTCCGAGGCGCGGTCATGGCGAGGGATATTCATATCTCGGAGCTGACCTCGGCTCTTCGGGAGGCTGAGGAACGGGCGGGAGCGGCGTCGGAGGAGGCCAGAGTGGCGAGGGAAGAGGCCGGAGTGGCAAAAGAGGAGGCCGGCCGGTATAAGGAAGAGACAGGTCGCGCCAGAGAAGCTGAAAGGGCCGCGGCGGAGGCCCTCGCTGCGGAGAAAGCTCGAGCTGCCGGGCTCGTCGAGGAATACAGGTCGTCTGAGCGTTTCACAGACGACCTGGCCGAAGCTTCAGCCGCCGCGTTCCTCGACGGGTTCCAGTACGCCAAGGAGAGGGTGGCCAAGGATCTAAATTTCCCCCGCGCACTGGAGGTCGAGCTAGAACAATCGTCGGACCTGGCCCCTTCCGACGACGAGCCCGCACCGGCGGAGCCTTGAGTTTGCGCCCGTTATCTTGCTGTCTTTTCTTGCTTCTGTAAGCCCGACTATGTCGGAGTTTTGTAATCCTTCTCCGTTAATGAAAATACCCTTCTCAACGATTTTTGAACTGTTGTTGACTTTGTTGATTGATATGTGGCCCCACGACTCTATTCGTCCCGACGATTGGGGGACACCTTCCCACCTACGCCACTCCGCCTTAGTTACATGAACCCGCGAGTTAGAGCTAGGTAGGGTTGAATCTTGGGAGCGGGGGCACCGCTGGTCGGGGATTAGGCCGGTAGGCTCCCTCGGAGCTATAGGCGTAACGCCCGGTCAAGTATTGGACCTGGTGTTGGTCTGGCGCGCAGCTTGATGCCCGCGGGACTTAGCTTTGGTTTGACCGGCAGGGTGTCGGGTCTTGACTGCGAAGAACCGTTGGTGCACCGCTCCGCCGGCGGTTGGCCGGGCTTTATGCCTGATTGCAGGGCTTTGAGTGCCGACGGGGCCGGGCTTTGTTGTTGAGAGCCAGTGGCACACTGCTCTGCCAGTGGTACACTGGGCTTTGTGCCTGGCTAGTGCAGGGCTGCCGATTGGGCTTTGCCAGTGGTACACTGGGCTTTGCCTGGAGTGCAGGCCGACGGGGCGCCGGGCTTTTGTTGTTGAGAGCCAGTGGCACACTGCTCTGCCAGTGGTACACTGGGCTTTGTGCCTGGCTAGTGCAGGGCTTTGAGTGCCGACGGGGAGCCGGGCTTTTGTTGTTGAGAGCCAGTGGCACACTGCTCTGCCAGTGGTACACTGGGCTTTGTGCCTGGCTAGTGCAGGGCTTTGAGTGCCGACGGGCCGGGCTTTTGTTGTTGAGAGCCAGTGGCACACTGCTCTGCCAGTGGTACACTGGGCTTTGTGCCTGGCTAGTGCAGGGCTTTGAGTGCCGACGGGGCGCCGGGCTTTTGTTGTTGAGAGCCAGTGGCACACTGCTCTGCCAGTGGTACACTGGGCTTTATGCCTGGCTAGTGCAGGGCTTTGAGTGCCGACGGGGCGCCGGGCTTTTGTTGTTGAGAGCCAGTGGCACACTGCTCTGCCAGTGGTACACTGGGCTTTGTGCCTGGCTAGTGCAGGGCTTTGAGTGCCGACGGGGCGCCGGGCTTTTGTTGTTGAGAGCCAGTGGCACACTGCTCTGCCAGTGGTACACTGGGCTTTGTGCCTGGCTAGTGCAGGGCTTTGAGTGCCGACGGGCCGGGCTTTTGTTGTTGAGAGCCAGTGGCACACTGCTCTGCCAGTGGTACACTGGGCTTTGTGCCTGGCTAGTGCAGGGCTTTGAGTGCCGACGGGGCGCCGGGCTTTTGTTGTTGAGAGCCAGTGGCACACTGCTCTGCCAGTGGTACACTGGGCTTTGTGCCTGGCTAGTGCAGGGCTTTGAGTGCCGACGGGGTGCCGGGCTTTTGTTGTTGAGAGCCAGTGGCACACTGCTCTGCCAGTGGTACACTGGGCTTTGTGCCTGGCTAGTGCAGGGCTTTGAGTGCCGACGGGGTGCCGGGCTTTTGTTGTTGAGAGCCAGTGGCACACTGCTCTGCCAGTGGTACACTGGGCTTTGTGCCTGGCTAGTGCAGGGCTTTGAGTGCCGACGGGGCGCCGGGCTTTTGTTGTTGAGAGCCAGTGGCACACTGCTCTGCCAGTGGTACACTGGGCTTTGTGCCTGGCTAGTGCAGGGCTTTGAGTGCCGACGGGGCGCCGGGCTTTTGTTGTTGAGAGCCAGTGGCACACTGCTCTGCCAGTGGTACACTGGGCTTTGTGCCTGGCTAGTGCAGGGCTTTGAGTGCCGATGGGGCGCCGGGCTTTCGTAGGGATTCAGATAGCTAAAATTGAATCTTGTTAGTATTAAATAAGGGGTGGAAACCCCAACAAATACAGGGATGATGCTCAATCATGAAAGAAGGAATACATTACTGATAATACCGGCGAAGGTTATCCGCATTCCACGTCCTAGGGAGTGGTGTCCCGTCAAGTTCTTCAATTTTATAAGCTCCGTGGTGGAGCGTCTCGGTGATCCGGTAAGGTCCCTCCCAGTTAGGGGCCAGCTTGCCTCCCTCAGTTGGCTTTGAGACCTCCGCCCGTCGAAGGACTAGATCTCCTGGTAGGAACGTCCGGGGGCGCACGCGTGCGTTGTAGTATTTTGCGGCCCGTTGCCGGTAGGCTGCCATTCGAAGCCGCGCCCTATCCCGCACTTCCTCCACCAGGTCGAGGTTGGCTCGCAGTTGGTCAGGGTTACCTTCTTCACTGTAAGCCTCCACCCGGGGGCTGGGTGCTCCGATCTCCACAGGGATAACAGCCTCAGAGCCAAAGACTAAGCTGAACGGCGTTTCTCCAGTGGGGGTTCGTGGCGTTGTATGATAAGCCCATAGCACGTTGGAGAGTTCTTCTACCCATCGTCCCTTGCAGCCATCCAGTCGAGTCTTTAGTCCCTGGAGGATGATCCGGTTAGTCACTTCAGCTGCCCCGTTGGTTTGAGGATGCCCGACGGAGGTGAACCTCTGACAGATGCCCAGCTCGGAGCAGAACTCCCGGAAAGGTGCGTTGTCAAACTGCCGGCCATTATCAGTGACTAGAGTGCGTGGCAGCCCAAACCGACATATGATTGACTTCCAGAAGAAAGATCTCACTTTGCTCTCGGTAATCTTGGCCAGAGCCTCAGCTTCAACCCACTTGGTGAAGTGATCCACCGCCACCAGGAGAAACTTCCGCTGCCCGGAGGCCGGGGGAAATGGACCCAAGATATCCATGCCCCACTGGGCAAAGGGCCAAGGCGCCACCAGGGGGTCAGGTTAGACGTGGCTGTCGCTGGATATTGGCATGACGTTGGCAGCTATCACACTTCTTGACAAGCTCGGCCGCATCCTCCTTCATCGTCAACCAAAAGTACCCTTGGCGCAGGGCCTTGTAAGCCAGGGCTCTGCCCCCCAGATGACTCCCGCATACGCCTTCATGGATCTCCCTGAGGATATAATCTGATTCTGCTGGCCCCACACATCTAAGGACCGGATATGAGAATGATCTCCGATAAAGCTTCCCGTCCATCATCAAGAATCTCGGGGCCCTTCGCCTGAGCTGCTTGGCCTCCGCCGGGTCCCCTGGGAGAGTACCGTCGGTCAAGTATCGGATGTAGGCATCCATCCAGGAGGGCTCCGGCTCCACTGGTAATGCTTCATCCGCGGCCTCAATGCTTGGGACTTGTAGATGCTCCACGTATGTTCTCCCTAACGTCCCGTCGACCGAAGTGGCCAAGCGGGACAGCGAGTCAGCCCTGGCATTCTCTGCCCTGGGGATATAGCTGACACGGAAGTAAGAAAAATGAGACGCCTGGGATTGCACCTTGCTCAAGTAGCGGGACATGGTCGGGTCCCTAGCCTCGTACTCTCCGGTGATTTGTCCAGAAATGAGTTGAGAGTCTGTGAAGGCCCTCAAGCGCCCCGCGCCTAGCTCCTTAGCTAATCTCATCCCCGCCAGTAAGGCTTCGTATTCCGCCTGATTATTGGTCGCTGGGAACTGGAATCTGAGGGCATACTCCATCACGTCCCCCTCCGGGCTCGCAAGAATGAGTCCGGCTCCACTCCCTTGAGAGTTTGCCGCTCCATCCACATGCAGGATCCAGTCCTCCACCTCCCCAGATGAGGGGGGGTCCACAAACTCCTCCGGTCGCGCCTCCTCCACGTCCTTCTCGGTCCAGGAGCATTCGACTAGGAAATCCGCCAACACCTGGGACTTCATGGCTGATCTTGGCCGGATGGACAGGTCGAACTCGCTTAGCTTGATGGCCCATTTAGCCAGCCGGCCGGAGGTGTCGGGGCGAGACAGGATAGCTCGCAGGGGCTGATCCGTAAGCACCACGATGGGATGAGCTTGAAAATAAGGCCGAAGGCGTTGAGTAGAGACCACCAGGGCGAAGATAATCTTCTCAGTTTTTGAATACCTGGTCTCAGCGTCATGGAGTACCTTGCTGGTGTAATAGATTGGCTTCTGGGCTCCGTCGGTATCCATGCGCACAAGCACAGAGCTAACGGCCTCCGGGGAAGCAGCCAGATATAAAAGAGCTCCTCCCATTTTCAGGCTTGGACAGCAGCGGTGGAGTGGAGAGAAACTGCTTCAATTCTTCAAAGGAGCCCTGACACTCTTTCGTCCACTCGAAGCCATTAATCTTGCGCAGCGCCTTGAAGAAGGGCAGGCACCTCTCCGCCGACCTTGACATGAAACGACTCAAGGCCGCCACCCTCCCCGTCAGGCGTTGCACCTCCTTCTTGCTGACCGGAGGCCGCATCTCCAGGATGGCTCTGATCTTGTCGGGGTTGGCTTCGATCCCGCGCTGGGTCACCATGAAACCCAGGAACTTGCCAGCTGCTACTCCGAAGGCGCATTTGTGGGGGTTGAGCTTCATCCGGTATCGGCGCAGATTGTTGAAAGTTTCCTCGAGGTCGGTTACATGGTCTTCTACATTGGTGCTCTTGGTCAGCATGTCATCCACATATACCTCCATGTTGCGCCCCAGCTGGTCTTCAAAAATCTTATTCATTAATCTTTGATAAGTAGCCCCGGCGTTTTTCAGTCCAAAGGGCATCACCCTGTAGCAGTAGATCCCCTTCTCCGTGACGAAGGAGGTTGCTTCTTCATCCGCCGGGCTCATTCTGATTTGATTATACCCCCAGAACGCATCCATGAAGCTGAGCGTCCCATGCCCGGAGGTGGCGTCCACCAGCTGGTCGATTCGGGGGAGCGGAAAGCTGTCCTTGGGGCACGCCTTATTGAGGTCGGTGAAGTCCACGCACATTCTCCAGCTTCCGCTGGCCTTGCGAACCATCACGACGTTTGCCAACCAGTCGGGGTATCGCACCTCGCGAATGTGGCCCGCCGCCAGCAGCTTCCGCACCTCCTCGTCTACAGCCTTCTGCCGGTCCGGGGCAAAACTCCTTTTCTTCTGTCTGACGGGCCGGCACTCCGGTCGAATGTTGAGCTGATGTGTAATCACCTCCTCCGGGATCCCGGGCATGTCGGACGCAGACCATGCGAAGACGTCGACGTTGGCCCGCAAAAACGCAAGGAGCCGGTCCCGAGCCTCGTCCGGAAGCAAGGCCCCAACACGGACCGTCCGCTCAGGGTCCTCCCCGAGGGGGAAGGTGAGTAGCTGCTCGGCCGGTTCCCCCCTCCTCTCCAGGTCTCGTGGGTCAAGGGCCTCGGGTGTCGGTGCAGATGGCTGTGCAGGTGCCGCCTCCTGGGGACTGGGGCCAAATGATAGCAAAGTGCCGGTAGGCCCTGCTCTCCTCGCATCTCGCCGACCCCTCTGTCGGTCGGGAATCTCACAAGGAGCCTCTTGGTCGATATGACGGCATCCAAGAGGTTGAGCCCGGGCCGCCCAAGAATTGCGTTGTACGCCAGGGGCACTCGTACCACCAGAAATTTTATAAGGACAGTGCTTTGGCACGGAGCCGTCACGGGGAGAGTAATTTCCCCCTCGACCCTCACGGAATCTCCTGTGAACCCCATCAAAGGTGTGGCGACAGGTCGAAGTAAATCATGCGACAGGTTCATGCGGACAAAGGCGTCGTAATTCAAAACATCTACAGAGCTTCCACTGTCGACTAAGATTCTTTTTACAGGGTGCTTAGCAATCGTCATGGATACGACGACGCTATCATCATCTTTATTTACAACTCCCTCCAAGTCCCTTTTGAAAAAAGGAATTACAGCCCCCGGGTTATTCCTTTGAACAAACTTCCTCAGATGGCCTTGTTGAATAAGGTCTTCAATGGCCTTCTTCAGCTGCCGGCAGTCGTCGGTGTTGTGGCCATGGTCCCGGTGGTAGCGGCAGTAGAGGTTTTTGTTCCTGGGGATCTTCGGGTTGATAGGAGGAGGGCGTTGTAGATAAGGCTCCCCTTCGATCTCGAGCAGGATCTGGGATATTGGAGCAAGCAGCGGGGTGTAAGGCCCGTCTCTCGGTGCAGGAGGTCGAGGACGGTTGTCTGGTCGGCGAGGAGGCTCGGGCCTCCTGGGGCGGGCTTCCGCAGGTTCTGGCTGGGTTGGCTTCCGGGGTATACTCCCACCGGCTTCACGCCGGGAAAAGTCAGCTTCGTCCGCCCGGATGTACTTTTGGGCGCGGATCAAAAGTTCGGGATAGGAGCCCGGCGGCTTCTTGTCAAGAGAATATGCGAAGCGGGAAGGGCGAAGCCCCCGCTTCAAAGCCAGGGTTGCCACCGAATCCTCCAGGTTGTAGACTTCCAAGGCGGCCTCCTTGAACCGGGCAACGTAGTCCCGTAGGGTTTCGCCGTTCTTCTGCTGCACGGCAAACAGGCTGTCTGCCACCCTTGGAATCTTCCGGCAGGCGTCAAAGTGGGCCAGAAAAGCCCTCTCCAACTGGCGGAAGGAGTCGATGCTTCGTGGCGGCAGACGTGAATACCAAGCCCGGGCAGCTTTTTTCAGGGTAGCCGGGAAAGCAACACACATGAGCGAGTCAGTGGCCCCCTGAACTTGCATGAGTACCTTATAGCTCTCCAAATGGTCCAGGGGGTCCGTGGTCCCGTCGTAAGGGTCCAGTTGAGGAAGGCGAAACCTGGTGGAGATAGGCTCTTCCATGATGCGGCGAGACAGAGGAGGCCGACTGTCATAATCAGTCTCCGGCAGGTGAGTGATTCGACGGCTGAGCTCCTCCAGCTTCTGGTTGCACTCCTCGAGTCGACGCTCAGCTCGACGAGGCATCCGGCCATAAAAGGAGCCCTCCCCCGAAGACTCAGAAGAAGAGCGGGGGCGGCGATGCCGGCGCGTGCGCTCCGCCTCCTTTCCGTGCCGCCGCTTAGGAGAGACGCTGGCGTGGCGAGAGGGAGACCGGGGCCTTTTGGATGCTTCGCGGGGATGTGGCTTGGCCGGGGATCGGCGGTGATGATCTGCAGGAACGGGCGACCTCCGGCGGGTGGAGTGCTGGCTAGGCTGCACCACCCCTGGGACGGACGGGTCGGCTCCGGCTGCTGCAAGGCCGCCTGCTGGTGCTGCAGACCTTGAACCATCGCAGTCAATGACTGGACCTGCGTGGCCAAGGCTGCGAGTCGATCCTCCTGGAGCCGCTGCGAAGCAGGCACGGGGGCGTCCTTTGACGGAGCAGAAGGCCCTGCCCCCTGGAGATTCGGAGGCTCTGGATAGATGGATGTGAGAGTTGGGGGGGCTTCCGCGGGTGGACCAGCCCCGCAGTGCTGCCCCCCAACGCGACCGGCTGAAACTCCCTTCGTTCGAGTAGTCACCATGGCTTCAAAGTCTTGAAGGCAGGAGAAAGAAGAAGGCAGCTGGTTCGATGTCTTTCTTGCACCCCCCTACCTGGCGCGCCAATCTGATGACGCCAAGTCACCTTCTTCAAGCGTCGGGGAAGACGGACGTCTCGCTCCTAGGAGTCCTGCAAGAAAAGTCCCCGGGACCGGTGGCACCGGTGGGGACCCTCCGACGATCAAGTTAGTGGCTTGGGTTCAGACAAGGAACCGCTTCAGCGAAAAGGAGCTGAGGCGGTTAGGGTTTTTGCTGGGAGGAAGAAAGCTCAGAAAAACCAGAGTTCAGATCCTTACTTACGGCATGAGTATCTGTCTTTTATACCTGTCCGAATGCCATGATACGCAGCTTTGGAAGATCTCTATCGTACCGTTGCCGGTTGATATGACCGGACTCCAATGCTAGAGGTAGCGAGTCGTACGCTGTAGCGAGGCATAGTGATGCACAGGGACATGCAACACGCCAAACACCGTTATGAGGCATGGCCCTCCGTAACGGGGCATAATGAATGGTACGCAATGGCAAGGCATGGTCATGCACAGGGGCATGCAACGCGCCAAACCTCGTTATGAGGCATGGCCCTCCGTAACGGGGCACAATCACGGAAGTACTGAATGGTACGCTGCGGCAAGGCATGGTCATGCGTCGAAAATCATGTGCAAGTACCGTGCAACCTGAAGGTTGCCGTCTTCCTTGGCAGCTGAGTTGCGTGTTGACCGCAGATGACCCCGTGCCGAAGGGATATCGGAGATGGGGAATGATGACGCACCCCGGGACCGGTGGGGGCCCCGGGGTTAAGGAATGATGACCCCACCCCCCGACCCCGAGGGGGTGCCGGGGGTGGGGGAATGACGATGCTCCCCGGGACCGGAGGGGGCCCCGGGGTTAAGGAATGACGACCCCACCCCCGACCCAGAGGGGGTGCCGGGGGTGGGGGAATGACGATGCTCCCCGAGACCGGAGGGGGCCCCGGGGTTAAGGAATAACGACCCCACCCCCCCGACCCCGAGGGGGTGCCGGGGGTGGGGGAATGACGATGCTCCCCGAGACCGGAGGGGGCCCCGGGGTTAAGGAATGACGACCCCACCCCCCGACCCCAAGGGGGTGCCGGGGGTGGGGGAATGACGATGCTCCCCGAGACCGGAGGGGGCCCCGGGGTTAAGGAATAACGACCCCACCCCCCGACCCCGAGGGGGTGCCGGGGGTGGGGGGAATGATGATGCTCCCCGAGACCGGAGGGGGCCCCGGGGTTAAGGAATGACGAAACCTTTCCCTCATACCTGGAATGCGGATAACCTTCGGCGGTATTATCAGTAATCTATTGCCATATTTGTTTTGAACATTTCCCTAGAATTATCATTCATCTTTTTTCACTAACGGAAATGTCTAAGCAATTTGGCGTCGACACTCCAAGCCTGACTCCTCGTCGGCACTCCAAGCCCGAGTCTCCCCTCGGCAACTAAGCCCGACTCCGCATCGGTACTCCAAGCCTGAGTCTCCCCTCGGCACTAAGCCCGACTCCGCATCGGCAATTAAGCCCGACTCCACAACGGCACTCCAAGCCCGAGTCTCTCCTCGACAACTAAGCCCGACTCCGCGTCGGCACTCCAAGCCCGAGTCTCCCCTCGGCACTAAGCCCGACTCCACGTCGGCAATTAAGCCTGACCCCGCGTCGGCACTCCAAGCCCGAGTCTTCCCTCGACAACTAAGCTCGACTTCGCGTCGGCACTCAAAGTCCGAGTCTCCCCTCGGCACTAAGTCTGACTTCGCATCGGCAATTAAGCTCGACTCCACGTCGACACTCCAAGCCCGAGTCTCCTCTCGGCAACTAAGCCTGACTCTGCGTCAGCACTCCAAGCCCGAGTCTTCCCTCGACACTAAGCCCGACCCCGTGTCGGCAATTAAGCCCAACTCAGCGTCGGCACTCCAAGCTCGAGCCTCTCGGCCTCTAAAATGGACCCGCATCAGCACTTGAACCTGACTCCGCGTCGGTTCCCGGAGCCACATGAACTACACTACTGGCTTCAACCTCGCTTCAGCGAACGGCTTCATCCTCGCCTCGGCTACCAGCTTCAGCCTCGCCTCGGCCACCGGCTTTGGCCTCACTATGTTTTCGATCATTGGCTACTGGCTTCGGCCTCGCCTCGGTTGCCGGCTTCGGCCATGCCTCGGCTAACAGCTTTGGCCTCGACTTGGCTACCGGCTTTGGCCTCGCCTCGGCTAACGGCTTCGGCCTCGCTTCAGCTAACGGCTTCGGCCTCGCCTCGGCGACCGACTTCGGCTTCACTACGTTTTTGATCATTGGCTAAAGGCTTCGGCCTCGTCTCAGCTACCGATTTCGGCCTCACTTTGGCCTCACTTCGGCCTTGGTCCTTGGCTTCGGCCTCAATCATTGGCCTCGATCTCACTTCAGCCTCATGCTGGCCTCGATCCTTTGGCCTCGGCTGTTCCCTAAAAATGACCCCTACCTACTCGCGTTACCATGCTCACTGGAGCTTGCTAGCTATGGCAAATCAAGGGAAGATTGAATTAAAGTTCATTGATAGCAAAACAGTTTTACAAAATTACCGGTCAAAACCGGACTTGATACAACAAAAAGAAAAATTAGGGTTTGGCCGGCTCTGAGCCGTCATCCTCCTCGTCTGGCTGCAGATCTTCAATCCCTTCGAGGCCGTAGAGCTTTCGGATTTTCTCTTTGCAGTCCTGGAAGCCACCGTCATATTCGAATGCTATTGTTTTGGCCAATTCTTTGTTGAAGGCAGCAGATTTCCTAAAATTTTCTACGGCTTCAGCGGCCTTCTTCTCGGCCTCGGTGGCCCTCTTTTCGGCTTCGGTCACCACCACTTTTAGACCAGCAATTTCAGCGTCAAACCGGCGGGCGATTTCCTCCGCGTTCTCGGCTCTTTCCTCGGCCACACCGATTTCGATGGTGGCGAAATATAATTGATTCTTCAACAAATATACTTCCAACTTCACCACCTTCAACTTTTCTTCTGCTACTTTCTGCTTCTCCTTGGCCACCTGAGCATTATCCAGCTCATTGGCCGCCTGGCGTTGGGCCACCTCCAGCGCATCTTCTGCCTTTTCAGCCCTAAGCCGGGCAGCCTTGGCTTCGGCTTCGGCCTTCTACGCCCGGGCAGTCTCTGCCCGGACCTCCTCCAGAGCTGCCTCGGCCCTCGCCTTTACTTCTCGAATCTCTTCTAGCGATTGGTCGAGAGCGGCCTGGGCCTGGGACCAAAGGCCCCTTATAGCGGTCATGGAGTTCAATGCCTACGCAAAACTCACAGTTAGGTAAAGAAACATGAACAATAGAAGTTGACAATGGGACAATATTTACCCAAAGATGAGCCATGGATGTCTCTCGGAAAAATATAGAGGTCCTTTGCTGTTGAAGGAACCTCTCCAGCTCGGGCACGGAGGCTTGGGCCACTGTCCGCTTGGCCCAATGAGTGTGATGCAATAAGATCAACTGAAAGGAAACATCGACCTCTTCCTCTTCGGTGGACTCTGTGGAGACTGGTGCGGGTTTAGCTTCCGGCTGCACGTCTGGCACCTCGGCTTGAGCCGGCTCATCAACCCCTGCTCCCTTGGTAGACGGGGCAGCCTCCGGATTGAGTCCCGAAGCCATGTCAGTCGGCTCTGCCTCGGAGGCCTTTGGCGGTGATGACGTCGCCTCAGCCTTCTCTGGAGGGTCGTCCGTCAGATCAATGGGGGATGGGGAGCGAGGTTGTCCTTCTTCGGCCTCGTTCCTTCTTGAAGCCTCTCCGACCTCAGCTTTCTTGACAACTTTGGCGGCGGCCTCCCTCATGGCAGGGGTCCCATCCTCTCGAGCCTTTCTCTTCTTGATGGCGGCCCTCCTTATTTCGCGAAGCGATGGTGCCATGCCTGCAAATCAATGAACTTCGATCAAAAGAGGAAGAGGAAAAGCAAAGAGATAAAAGGTTACACTGCTCACCGTCGCTAGGAATAAGACCTGCTAGCCGAAGATTCTCCTCGGCTAGCAACTAGTTGTAGCGAGGGACGTTGGCAGTAATCAACTACCCGAACGCCTCCTGATCCCTGGGGAGGATTATGGGGTCTTTGTTGGCCTCGGTGTCGGTAATTCCCCACTCGGTCTTCACTCCCTCAATTTGGGCAAAGAAGAATATACTTTTCCACCCCTTAACCGAAGTGGGAAGATGCAACTTAAGACTTCTAGTGAGCCTAGGGGCAAAGGACCACCATTTCGATTGTTTTCTAAGGGTATAGAAGCAATGAAAAAGAGAAATCCTAGCCTCTATCCCATGGATGTGGCACAGCACTACGAAACCTACGAGGGTCCGAATGGAATTCGGGACCAACTGAGCTAAAGCTAAGGAATATCTATCTAAAACGTTAAGTATGAAAGGATGAATGGGGATACGAGACCAGCCTTAAAATAATATTCATAAAGGGCTACCTGGCCCGGGTAGGAAGAGGTTACCCTGTCTTCAGGTAAGGGAAGATATAGGCGGAGATCTACATGGATTTGGTACAGAGCCTTGAGATTGATAATCTCCTGGGCGATCATGACAGAGGCAGTCCTGTCGGGAGACTGCCTCCCATGGGTAGAGGGGCCAGCGACCGCCGGGCGGCTCTGTGCAGGAGCCCGTCTGGCGGCGGGGCAATTTCCGGCACAAGGCCGCCCCGCAGGCCGCCGCTCCTCCGAAGGAGCATCCCCTACGGAGGAGGACCAGGAAAGCGGTGGAGAAGGAGCAGGCTGAGAGTGGTTGGGGGAATGGCCCCCGGAATCAGAAATCAAACATGAAAGAGAAGGGGTGGCCATGGCAACAGAACTAACTTGAGAGATTTGAGGATGAAGAAGTGAAGGCGAAGGGCTCGGAAGGATGGAAGACGAACAACCTCGAATAAAATCAGAGCAGAGATGAAAACGAAAGCAGCAAGGATAGTTTGAGCCAGGGACGTCCCCTTTTATAGACTTGTCTTTTCAAAACCGTCCCGCCAAGTTTGCTCCGGCTACGTGCTCACTTCCCATTGGGGACGGCTACGGCAACCACCCGGAGCGCAGGACCCGGAGACCACTGCCAGCGAAGGGATGGCGGTGACCTCACCACAATGATGCGCCTGCCCAGCACTCGAGGGAAATCCTTCTCGATCCCAACAGTCGCAACGAGTGAGATGATGGCATTGCAGCGCCCGACGCATTATTAGGGGGATGGCTCTTGGCACGTGGCGCCTGAAGATTAGCCACCAGGTGATCAAGCGCCCCCTTTGAATGGTAAGAGCACACTCACCCATCTCAGGGGTGGGGGGCATCTGATGTGGCTAATCACCATAGGCGGTACAATAACATACCATACGATTTTTTGAACAATTTCTGATGGCTTAGAGCTCGGCCTCGGCTTTGGCCCCGAATTCGGCTCGGCCTCAGCTTCGGCCCTAGATTCGGCTCGGCCTCAGCTTCGGCCCCGGATTCAGCTTTGGCCTCGGATTCGGCTTCGACGTCTGCTTTGGCCTCGGATTTGGCTTCGGCCCCGGATTCGACTCGGCCTCGACTTCGGCTGGATTCTGCTCGGCCTCTGCTTCGGCCTCGGATTCGGCTTCGGCCTTGGCTTTGGCCCCGGATTCGGCTCGGCCTTGCTTCGGCCCGGATTCGCTCGGCCTCATCTTCGGTCCCGGCTTCGGCTCGGCCCCGGCTTCGGCCTCTGATTCAGCTCGGCCTCGGCTTCGGCCTCGTATTCAGCTCGGATCCGGCTTCGCCTCGGATTCGGCTCAAGCTCATCTCCAAATCCCGCCTTGACCTCGGTCTCAGGTCCCGATTATCTTCATGCTATGCTCCCCCTGCGCTCATGAAACCAACTCCGGATATCAAGCTCGATGATATAAAATGCCAGCTACAACACGGCTGGCCCGGCTGTCACGGCCAAACTTATGGGAAGTTGCCAGCACACGCAACAGTCGCCGATATATGCGGCACCCATTCTGCAACGTCTCACCCGCCCGACATCCGCGGAGCTCATCCTAACAAAGCCGATTCGACGGTTCCAATGGAACGAGGTAAACGTGACCCCCCAGCCAAGTATAAGAAGAGGACCTGAGCTCAATGCGAGGGGGACCCTTTTCTCTCTCTCTCCATCTCTCTCTCATGCACGACTTGACCTCTGCTATCTCATCTTAATTTCCTGTTCTTCAAATCGCTAACTTGAGTATCGGAGGGTCCCCATCGGAACAACCGGTCTGGAACTTCTCTTGCAGGTTTTCGGCTACAGGAGGCAATCGCATCATTCTTCTGAAGACCCAAAAAGCTCCTCTCTTGCCCAACACTCCTCGAAAGTGATTTGGCAGCAACAAGACGTTGATCCTTTTGACAAGAAAATCAAATAGTTAATTATGTAGAATTTTTAATGACCAAGTTGTTTACCAAACTATATTGTGTTGAATTTTTTATCGCAAATTAGCGGTAACGAATTTTTTTGTCATAAATCTCTCGCTAACTACAACTTTTTTCTCGTTAATTATGTCGCTAAGTTAGTGACGAACATTATATCCATTGCTAGATGTCTTGCAAGGAGCATTTCTGAGATAGATTATATTCGTCTCATTTTTGTTGCTAACTTAGATTAGCGATGGAATTCGTAATTTTAACAAGAAATTTTTTTTTTCTAAAATCAAAATTGAGGTAATTGTTCTGGAGTAAGAAAAAAAGACATGGAGCGAATAACTTAGCTTTGCCAAAACTAATTCCAAAGTTTGGATTAAAAAAAAGGGTTATGTCAGTGTAAAACTTTGTTAAAATTTTAAAATATAAATTTATTAAATTAAAATATGCATAGCGAAGGAAACAGATTCATTTAATCGATCTTATTTAGTAAAAATATTTAGATGAGTTAAATTGAGTTGTGTGTATATGACACATTAGCTCTGGACCGGCGGTGAACGCTGAAGAAAAATAACAGCGAACTTAGTGCGTGCTTTTGTTTCTCTTATCCTTCTACGTTTTTATGGAAAGAACGGTGTAAAAGTAATGGATCTTTGAGATGATGGACCGCATGATACTTCGTGGAGATGGATTTCGTAACACCCTCAGCGCTTGCGCCTTGGATGATGCCCGAAAACCTTCAGTTGCTTTTTCTTGTCCTCTGTTTCCCTCTCCTTTCGGTTAAAGATTTTATTTTTCTCCCAACCAACCATATATAAATGTGTTATCCCAAGTCGACAGAGAAAACATGGGAAATGTTAAGACCAAATGCACAGGTGTTGGTGTGGTGAAAGAAAATTTATGCGGGATTGAAACTAGAGCATAGTGAGTGTTGCCAATTCCAAAGTATAATTAACTCGGACTACTGTGTGAATTCTCATATCTCCGAAGACCAAACGTTCTCATGTTCGTTTTACTGATAATATAATGCGAGAAGCAAGTAACATATTACATACAAAAATATACTGGCAATTCACCAGAATTCCCATTCTAAACAAGGACATCTAGAATCACATAAGAACAGTCCATCTATTTTAAATAACTGCAAAGAAAACTCATCTCAAACGGATTCCAGAAAGGAAACCTATAATGAAGTCTTCTTCACTTTTTAAATCAGTAGTTAAATTCTTAATCTAACTATTCTCTCTCTCTGAGATACGATCAACTTTTAGGATGAGGACTTCTGACGTTCATTATTTGATAGGTATTTATTGAAAAAGAGAATTTTAATTTATGGATCATATATATATATATTATATATATATATATATATAACAATTGAGATGAAAGATTATATATATCTTTTGGCGGCGCTGTTGGGTTCCATTTCGTCAATCCTAATTGTGGACTGAAAACATAACCATTAATTAGGATCTACAGTTTACACGGTTATTGTTCACCATATGGCTTGTAGTTCATATCACCAAATACAAGTAACGGATGAATCAATGTCATGTTAAATTAATCATTTGTCATTTGCTTTTAAAGTCCAGAAATATTAAATCATTGTGGGTCTATAAAGTTTGTTATCACGGTGATAAGTTATACTAGCTGGTGCTTTAAATCTAATTCAAGCCTTTAACCATTTTGAATTGTTTGGGATGCTTTTGACGTCCCATTGGTTCCAATGTAATGTTATTCAGCCACTTCAACCATAATATCTTTCCTGGTTCAAAGTCATCGCATTTGGCCAAGCCACAAACGTTTGTTGAGGGCCTTCACTTTTGCGTTCTTAGCGCACGAAAATGAGATTTTTGTGCTGAGAGTTGGACCTCTGTCCCCTAAATGCTACCACCTTGACGAAATGCAAACCAAATGACACACTCCTCAGGCAGATCTCAAAAGAGTGATCCAACTACAACCTCATGATACCACTTTGATGGAAAAGTCTTTGCCCAAGTGCACGTGGTGATTAGCCACGTGCATGTGCGATTGCGCATACATCAAAAGTATTCTTCTTTTTTTTTTATTGTATGCACGGTCAATCACTGCGCGTGGTGCAAAAAAAAGTTTTTCTTACTTTGATTTGAATGTGACTCAACTACAACTTTTTAATGGGCTAGCTGGGCCGTAGAGTTGTGGGCCTGGGCTTGTGTCCGATGATGAGTTGACGATGCTTTGTCTCCCTCCCTCTCTCTCTCTCTCTCTCTCTCTCTCTCTCACTTGTTCATCATTTCCAACAAAATGTGAAGGAAGTAACTCGCTCACTCTCTTACATGTTAGCATTTATCATTGTTTTATTTGTCAAGCCAACTTATTATCCAAGGTTTTTATATTGCTATAGAAATAACTTTTTACAGCATTATCCAATTTATATTAATTATGTCAAATTAAGAGAAGAATAATTTAAATTATTTCAAAATGTATAATGTAAATCTATAAATAAACTTACGTAAAGAAATAATTTAATATATGTATTAAAAAAGATAAAAATAGATTAAAAATTATATGAAAGAAAACGTTAAATAACAATTTAAAATTTTATATTTTATTAAAAAATATAATTCAAAATCGGTTTAAATGAAGTATATATATATATATAACTGATTTTAACTTGTTTGAAATTAAAGTTCTGTTACTGGTGTTGTTGTTGTTGTTGAGAAAAATGGTGTTTAGTTGGATCAACCACAATAATTTTGCTTTTATGCTGAAAAAATTTAGTTGAAAAGGTTATTTTTATTATGCTGTTATTGTTAACTAAACCATATCGCATTTCTTTAATCACTTTTAACGGTCTCTATTTATTCGGTCAAGTCTATAGTTAGCTTTTGATTGTCGCTATTATTTCACTGTAATTGCCTTTGGCATCAAGCTGTATGTGACAACGACTCTTTTAGGATGAAATTAGCGGCCCAATCCACTCTTCGTAAGAATGGTCGTCACAACGGACATCAGGAATGCAACGGTGCGTCACTGTTATTTGATAACATCAATGCTTGCATATATATATATATAATTCTAGTTTTCGAATAATAACTTCATAGATCTTGGAATACAAATAATATTAATTATTTGATAGAACCATGGCGTTGCATGGTGGCCACAATTTAGATGCCAAACGGCCGGTAACACATCTGTGGTGCCGGATGAGATTCTAATTGCCATCATAAACGTCACGACGTCGTTATTACCCTTAGCCGACGGTCACGTTCGAAAGCATGCGTTCTCTGAGAGCCTATCATCTTGTCCCCGCCCACTGTGGGCACACGCAAATAAATATACGGTGGATATTGATGGAAAGCGATGCTTCGCCCCGATGACATGCAGTAGATTTAGTAAGATTCAAGATCCCAATTTTGTCGGAGTCCACTGTGGCGCCGGCGCCGGCGCCGGCATTTAGATCACAGCCGTCCGTTTTAGCATCCAATCGCCGCCATGAACAGATAGGCCGTCCCATTCATCGCACTGCTTAAGCCTAAATCTTACCAAGGCTTTGATTGCGTGCGCTATTTCAACGGTTATCCGGCAGTGGGCGGCCTTCACCACTATAACTAATAAAATACTCTACTTTTCCCTTTCATTAATTTTTTTTTAAATAAATTAATCTATGTGAAAATTAAAGGCTAAACCTACTTGGGTGCGCACTTAATTTATATGCGATGTGATCTTTATGGCTACTCTTACTCTTGCTCTACATTTTGTTGCAAGGACTTTTATTCTTGAAGGCATCAAATTGGATCAGCCAACATCAACAATCTAGCCTTATCCATTCATCACCTATAACAATATCACTCTATATACCTGCCATTAAACTACACCAATTCTAAATCTCATGCGCTGGAGCCAGTGCATGAGATTTAATACTCTTTTTTGAATAAAATTAATAATTAATTAATGCCAAGTGTCACTTGTTGTGGTTCACTTAATTCTAAATTTTTAATTTTTAGTGTAGCACACAAATGAAGAGATCAAAGACTTTCATACAAATTGCAAGTCAAAAATGGCACGATTGGTTAGGAAGCCGACTATATAAAAAAGAATCACCTTTGTTGGACAATAAGTCTTTGGTGCAAAATTTTTATGTTGCAGCACTATATAAAAAAATATATTAACTAATGAGCATATATGGACTTAAATTATAGGCATGTAACCCTTTTGGTTCTATTTAATATGAAATTATTTTTGAGATCAATGTTGCACACATGATTTCTTATTTAGTTATATTCAATAAATTTGAGCTAAACAAACCTCGGTCGACATTAAGGGTTACAAACACAGTAGAAAAACCAAATACGTTCGATTTGTTTAGAGCACCACTAGGTATTTTTTTTTCAGATTTCATGGGTGTACATGGTTAAAAAAATAAGGAAAAATAAATAAATAATACCCCGACCTTAGGAGATTGGCTGCATTGTTTACGTGCTTCCACAAAAGTTTGCCCATGTACTGGAGAGCAGCGACAGTCCACGTCCAATCCACCATATCTAGCTGCTGGTCCACGTAACCCTGCCCTCAGGCAAAGCAATTCAAGGGTGGAAGAGAGCATATGGGGACCAAGATTCCATAGCCTTGCACCATAATACAGGCAAGACTCGCGAGAGGTGCCTCTTAATATATTAATCTTAGAACTTGGCGAGAAAGTAACAGGCACCGCTGCTAATGCGAGGCCTGTCGTGTTCACCGTCCCATTTGGTGATTGCAACAGCACCACCTTCCTTTCTTGCTTGGGTCCTCATCTTGCCTTCCAGTTATTATAATTAATCTGATTACTGATTTAACTACGCCAAAGAAGATGCCATCAGGCTTCGTGGAAATATGAGCTAGCTTCTGGGGCAGCCCATGGATCTTGCTCGTCAACAACCTAGTTTAAGAGGAAGGGATATGTTTTAGATCGAGGAGAGATATCAGCATGTGGCATTAATGATGCTAATCCACATTAATAAAAAAGTAGGCTATGAAGTGAGTATGATCTTATCAGCTGTTAAATTATTAATCAACTAACAGTAGCCATATGCGCTGCATGATGCTCATTAGAACAGTAGGCCTCATTAGAACAGTAGGCACCATTCGCAGTGATGTATATCTCTTGATATAATTTTACTTTTAATTGATTATCCTTTGGAGCCCTCTTCTTTCAGCGAAAATTAAAATAATCAATATGATAATTATATATGTAGGTGTATGTATAGGCATTGAGTGTCCTAATAGATGCCATGAATGAAAGCTCAAAACATTATAATAGACTTGGGAAACCTCTTGGTCATGGTGATCAGCTTAACTTTCTCTGTAGTTAACTTGATAGTGAGGTAACCTTTCTTCTTCTTTTTTTTAAAGAAAAAAGTGGAGAGAGATTCACTTAAATTTACACAACACTCGGTCCATCAGTGCCTCCTCCCTCCCCCGGGTTGGAGGATGGCCATTGGTCATCCGGCATCTCGAAAGGACATGATGGGAAGGAATATCCCTCTCTCTCTCTCTCTCTCTCTCTCTCTCTCTCTATATATATATATATATATATATATATATATATAAAGGAGAGTAAGATTCACTTATATTTATTTGAAAAATCAGAATTACATATATATATATATATATATATATATATATATATATATATATATATATATATATAAGGAGAGTAAGATTCACTTATATTTATTTGAAAAATCAGAATTATTTACAAAGAGTGAGATAACTTCAATCACCCACCATGGTTCATTGTCTTATCTGTAAGGTAGAACCATATATATTGCACGCTTGAATTACCCAGTGGTGACAAGTAACTTGCTTAGCTCATTGGGTAGAACACTGTGGGTGCATTAGGTAAGCAATGAAGTTATAAATAAAATAAATAATTCAGAGCATCTTGGACCAAAGTGGCTCTGAATATTGTTCCATAGAGCTCGTGACTTGCCAAATCTCCACCAAACCATTCCTCTTGGCTGGGTCAGAGCTTGACAATAGCTAGAACCTCATAGTATTCATTGCAGTCTAATTTTCAGGCCAAGCACAAATTAAATAATAAAAGAAGGTTAACTCTGGTGGAAGAAATGTGCCTTAACTAATGGTGGAGGAAGTCCAGTCTACAGTGGCCTAAAAATTTAGGAAGCTAGCCACTTCAACCTTGAGATTCCAAAGCAATTTTTTTTTGTGGAATGGTGGAAGGAGTCCAGTCTCCAGTGGACAAATGGAGTGGGAAGCCTTGCTCAATGCTCAGTGCTCTCAGACGTTTTTTTCCTCTTCTTCTTCTTCTTTCAATCGGATGATCACACTACTCTGACACGAGTCAAACACGAAATATCAGAGTACAAAATTTGATTCAAAATAACAGGACAAGGAACACCAACGTGCCAATCCCACCGACCGAAATGGCAAGCAATCGAAGAAGCAACCCAATTAACTGCAGCATTGGCTTTCCTATAGATATGACGAATCACAAAGGTAGAAGTAGCCTAAAGAGAGACTCTAATATCTCTAATCAGGGGATTTAGAAGAGCATAGGAATCGCCATCCTGCCTAATCCACTTGATAATCGTCAAAGAGTCTCCCTTAATGATCAACCTGCGATAGCCCAGTTGTCGAACAACATAAATGATACCAGCCCAAGCAGCCTGGAGCTCCGCCATAGGGACCGAGATATCAATAGAGCTATGTCCACCAGCCGCAAGTAACTGACCCTCAGACCCACGAATGACAAACCCAGAACCAACAATACGATCGGAGATAGAACCATCAAAATTCACTTTGACGTAACCCAGGGGTGGGGGCTTCCAAGAGACAAAGATCGTAGAACGGTGCACTACCGAAGCAGCAGGGGAGTCCCAGTGACCAGGCCCATCAGTGTGAATGCCAATATAATAGTGAGTGTATTCCCGGGCATGAAAGAGAGCACGGCGAATAACACCTGCGGTGAGGCCATCTCCTCAGCAAAGACAATCGGTTCCGAGTCAGCCAAATAGGCAGATAATACACCATGAGAGCGGGGACCTCTCTGAATAACCAAACGGATAGCATGCAAAAAAGGAAGCCGGGTGGGTTCATCATCCAGCAACCAAGGGGTAAAGTGGGTCAACTGCCAAATCTGAGACGCACGAGAACATAGAAATATAACATGATCAACCGATTCATTCTGCATCACACATATCGGGCAGAGAGGCTGAATAGAGAGACTATGATCATCCAAAAGGGAACAGGTTGGTAGGCGATCCCACTTGAGCTTCCATAAAAAAAGCTAGACTCTAGGATGAACTGGCAAATGCCAAATCCAAGCAACATCAGCAAGGCCCAAAGTCGGAGGTCGGAATCGAGCAACCAGGTCCCTAGTAGGGGCGCAAGGAAGACAGGACCGACGCCAAAGTCTAATATCCGGGCCAGCAGAAAGAAGAAGAGGCATGGCAAGGATCCTTTGCGCCAGCTCAGTCCCAAACAGCCTAGACACCGTAGGGGCATTCCATCCAGCATTATCCTGGGAAATCAAAGATGAAACATGCAGAGAAGGTTCAACTTCTGAATTGATAAAAGTCGGCCATCGAGATAGAGGGAGATCAGCTATCCATGTGTCCTGAGTAACATCAACTGAAGTCCTATCCCCAATCATACAATGGATATCAGTCATAACAGTAGGAGCTGCCTAGCAGATCGCACGCCAAAAGAAGGAACATCCCTGGGGGATGCTGAAAACTGAGCCAGAAGCCCAGCCACCATATCTACCGTGCATGACAGAACTCCATAAACAATGAGGGTCCATCAAGAATCTGGAAGCATGCCACGCAATAATAGCATCCCGACGGAGCTCCAATGACTGAATCCCAAGATCGTCCTCAAAAATAGGCAAACAAACAATGTCCCAAGCCAATAAATGAAGACCATGACCCCCCTGCATAGACGCCTAGAGAAAGTCTCGAATGCATCTCTCAATCCGTCGGAGGCAAGTAATCGAGATCAAAGCATTGGATAACAGATAGAAAGGCAGCGAAGTAAGAATAGAACGTATCAGGGTAATGCGCCCCATCATAAAAAGATCCGAAACTTGCCAACGATCCAATCAAGTAGAAATCTGACGATCCAAGTCTCCGAAATCATGCTGACAGGGCCACCGGCCCGAAATAGGGATTCCGGGTAGGTTAGGCAATCAGAAATAGTAGAGATCCCTAACAACTGAGAAATGGCAGCACGATAGAGGGGAGGGGTTGATGGGCTGAAGCAGAGAATAGATTTTTGCAAGTTAACTCTGCCCCGAATTCTGGCAATAAGACTAAATGATAGCAGAACAAATGACAACAATCTGAACAGAAGCTGGGCTAAGCAGAATGCAGTCGTCAGCCAAAAGGAGATGGATGAAAGGAGGTCCGTGGGGCCCAGGCATGTAAGGCTTCAAAAGAGATGACCCAACCGCCTGATGAAGAGCACGCGATAGGTCATCAGTACACAGAACAAAAATGAACGAAGAGAGAGGGCATCCATGACAGAGGCCAATAGTAGAGGAAAAAAACTCAATCGAACTGCCATTAATAATTATAGAAAAGGTGGGCCCTTGAGTAGTGCTTCTTTGAAGCCTCCTCACTCAGCTGATGCCATTTGCCACACTTGTTGTAAAATATAATTATTCAACTGATATGGATTAATATAAATCCTATGGAGGGTCATGTTCATCAAAGATGCCGAACGCTCAGCTTTTTCTCATGGTAACAACAGAGAATTAACATTTTGTTCTAAATTAACAACTATATTGTCCATGCATTGGTATATCAAAAGATTCAGAGTTGCATTCTTAATTTTTATGAAGATTCTTGGAGAAACATAGCAACAAATTTTGAGAAACAAATAATAAACTTGCATAACTCGGCGGATATTAAGCATCAAATAGATACCAACCAGCCATGATTTGTGGAGAGTGTCATGCGATCGGATCAAGGAATTTTGCATTTTATATTGTACCAACTAATAATAAATAAATAAAAACTAAAAAATAAATTAATTAAAATAAGAGTAATACGTACTGATGATGATCCTAAGATAGTGTTTGATAGGAAAAATGTTATCCATGAATAAGTGTATGGGATAGAGTTTATCCTCTGGCTATTCCTAGGGATATCCTTGGCTATCCCATTGATCATATCAAATGCAAAACCTTTTTTTACTCTTATTTGGAGGGATAACCAGCTATTCCTGCATTCTCTAGAGAATAAATTGAGAGGATATCCCATGGTTAACCATGATTAACCATGGATTATCTCTTTGATTAACTTTATTCTCTGCTATCCTTTATAGTTATGACTTTTAAAAATAAGAAAGAATATTCATAAAATATTTATTTTTATCTTCTATTTTAAACACTACCTAAATATTTTCCTTTACGAATGGCAAGTGATGAGAGATCGATCTTCCACAGTAGATCTATATGTGAGGACGACGACAACAGCTATAATTTTTTTTAATAACAATATGGGAATCTACGGCAGAATCTACGACTTGGCCAACCTCGGCTCTGCGCGGAGGAGACCACGTGCATCAGTGCCCGACAAAAATTTACTCCTACCGTTCGGTTTCATGCTCGTCGTCGGGGGCCGTACGTCCAGAATGAAATAATTATAATAAACTGAAGTAAAGGCGCATCAATTTGAACCGTTGAGTAGGTGAACCTCTGTCCCGATTTCATACAATCTGATCCCAGGTCCTTTGATTTAAAACTCGACGGTCTAGATCTCTTGATACAAGCTTTTGCACGAGCGCTACTATCACAGCAATATGGGCATCATAGAAATAGAGCAAATTCATTTTACCATCTTCCATGGAGCAAGAATGCTAATTTCAAATTTAAAAACTTTTATATTAATCCAGTAAATTTAATTTACATCTACAAGCGAGGAATGACCAAATATTTTCTTAAACTTTAAATAATAATAAAAATAACAGTCACTATTTTATCAAAAGATATCCGTTGACAGACTGAAGTTAGTGGATTGGTAAACAATTATTTTTTCTTTTTAATATTATCTGATATTTAGATATTCATTAATTTTGTAACTAAAAATAATAATAATAATAACAATAAATAAAATTTAAGTTATGAAAAAAAGAATGACTCTATTATGGCTCCAACCAATTAGAAGCTGGATATCAGAGCTCGTTGACCTGACCGATGTTTAATTAATTACGAACCAATTATGCAATGAAAAATTTAAAATACTTATGCGTTATTAAATAAAATAAAATAAAGTAAAACAAATCTAATTTATGACTCGGTTGGATTTGAACATAAATTCTAAGTATGATGCTCAGTAAAAATAGTAAGGCAACGTTTATTTATATAGCGGAAAGGTTGTGTACATCTATTAGTGCCTTTTTTTTTTTTTTTGAGAATTTTGTATCGTGACGGCGGGTGAGGTTTCTCAATAAAAATAAACATATAATAACTATTGGACGTTAGAACCAAGAACCAAAGTCAGTGAAAGCGCCTCGCATCTCCCTCCCGTCCACCACTTCCTCTCCGTCTCTCTCCCTCTCGCGCGCATGAATATTCTAGTCGAATCCTGGCACCCGAATCGAGACCACCCTCCCCTCTTCTATCCTCTTAATTTGAAGCCTCCTCCACTTGCCTAAAACTTCGGTAGAAAGGGGGAAAGCAAGAAGACGACTTCTTGCTTGATAGAAACGGAAGGGAGGAAAGAGCTCAGGAAGACCAGAAAAAGCGAGAGAGAGAGAGAGAGAGAGAGAGAGAGAGAGAGAGAGAAAGAAAAAGGAGATGGGCCTTCCGAGCGACGACGTGGTGGTCATCCTGCAGCCGGAGAAGCCCGGAGAGCCGACCGTTATCACCATCAATTGCCCGGACAAGACCGGCCTCGGCTGCGACCTCTGCCGCCTGATCCTACAGTTCGGCTTGAGCATTGTCAGGGGTGGTAAGCCCAATATGCGTACTATATATACCCCAAGTTCTTGGCCTTCTCCTGTCGAGTCTGATTTGATTCTTCCGTAAAAAGCCGATCTTGGCCCGTTCCCATGAAAAAAGAATCGATTCTAGATGTGATTCTTTCGTAAAAATCTCAACTAAATGTGTCTTTCGCCGTTCCTAGTGAGGAAGAAACAATTTTTTTTGCGTGATTCTCTCTTTCGAAGAAACTGAAATGGGTGCTGCTGCTTTATAGACCTGAGCACGGATGGGAAGTGGTGCTACATCGTGTTTTGGGTGGTCGAGAGCGGAAGGAATGCGACGAGGTGGGGGCTGCTGAAGAAGAGGCTGTTGGGGGCCTGCCCAGTGGCGTCATATCTGTTGGGGATCGATAGCTACCACCATAGGCAGTTGGAAACGGAGCAGCAGCAGCAGCAGCAGCCTCAAGTTTTTCTTCTCAGGTTCTCGTGCTTCGATCGATTGGGCCTCTTGCATGGTGATTCCCAGTTTCCCTTCTCGTTTTCTTTTTGTATTTTTTCGAATCCAATTGTTTCTTAATTAAGGTATGGAATATGAGATAGTATTGTAATTTGCGGCATCTGAAAGATTATTTTATTTATGGGATTCGCTAATCTTCTTTCTGTTTACAATCTTTGGGTCTTGTTCTCTATAATCCTGATCTATTTAGGAACCTATAAGTTATTAGCATGGAGTGGTTTCTTAATCTCCTTTCCTTTTTATTTAGAAAGAAAAATAATTAAACCTGTTTGAAGTTTTATTTTTGCAGGAGAAAGAGGAGGGGTGGGGCGATATTTTGGAGATATGAATTTAAATGTTCCTTTCTATTTGGAATTTATTCTACATCGTTCAAATAATGAATTAACAATATTTCGGCAAAGATGTTGGATTTTTTTTTCCCTATCTAATCATTTTTGTTGAAGATCCAGATGTTCTCAACATTGGTAGTCCGACACTTCCAAGGCTTTTATGGATTTCTTTGAAATATCGTGGACTTTATTATACAAATTTCATTTCAGATTCTTAGATATCTGATTTCTTCCCATCTTTTCTTAAATTCCTAACATGGACTTTTCCCTTCTTACCGCTTTTGAGATATTTGAAGACTCTTTTAATTATAAGCAGCTGTGAGTTGGGATATGGTTATTAATTAGGGCAAAACTCTCATGGGTCAAAATCTGAAGTTATTTTGTCTTGGGATTTGGCAGATGTGACGCAGGTATTGTGCGTGCTGGAGCTCACAATCAGGAGGGTTCACGTATCCACCACTCCCGATGGGAGAGTTTTGGACCTCTTCTTTATCACTGACACAAGGTATCACCTGATCCTCTACATCTTTGTCTCATTTCAATGTGAGGTTCTTAGCTTGTTTTTCTTCATGTAGTTCCTTTTATCGTTTTCTCTCATCATACATTGAAATTTATCTTAGGTAAGAAAATTATCTGCTGCTTAGAATACTCGCATCTCAAAAATTTGGAAGTTTTGGAAGTGGTGTCCTAAATGCTATAAATTACAGGAAACCCCTGAGGTGTATACCTAAGGATTTAGAGATATGATACATTGCCTTTTCCTGGAATCCTTGCCCACTCCAAAAAATGCTATGTAGCTGTGCATGTTGAAGCAAGCCATCATGAGATTGAGTGTGGAATGTCAGCTTCTCTACATTCAGAAAGGTTGGGTGTGTCACTTGGGCATATATTGTATGATGAGGCTGCATGTCTGTTGTGATTGTAGAGATGAGAGAAGGAATTAAGTTGGCTGCCTGCTTGTGTGGGGACATACAATTCATTCATAGGGCAGTTGTTTGATACAACTGTTAGTATACAGCCCAACCGGTGTTGCATGCTTGCAAAATGGCTTTCAATTCCACGCGTTGGATCGTGTAATTATCTGCACGTGGTTTTTGCGTAGTAGTTTATTAGGTTTTATTCAAATATTTACTTTTATAAAACAATGATGCACCATGAATAGGTTCTATCGCATACTGATCACCCGCGACCTTCTCCAAAATTTTAATTTGTTTTTCACCTACTTCCCTTTAAAAATGCTTTACTTATGGGCCATTCATTGCCCTGGATATATAATCTCAAAATTCATGTGCTGCAAAATGGAAGTTCTAAATACTATTTGAAATAAGGTGGCTTCTATATGCAGATTCAGTGGCATGAAAACATTGGGATATGTGGTGGTGAGCCTGTGGGATTTAGGTACCATTTCAAGTGATTCCTGTACATCAGTTTAAAAGCTTGCACATCCTACCATTTCTTTTACCATTTATCCTTAAGTAAGTGGAGGTGGATAATCTTCTGTTCCATAAATGGCTAGAAAAACATAGTCCTTAAGGAAATTGACCTTGAAGACCTGCTGTTTTATATCTTTGTAAGCTGCTTTAGAAGCCTCTACCGCAACTGCATTGTCCTCCTCATAAAGAGAGCTGTAACTGTTGGGGGCCTTTATCTTTATGTTCATGTAGTTTAAGGAAGTTTGTTTAAATTTTATTAGTATGGAGTTGAGAATAATACAGCTTATAGGGCTTATTGTTATGTTTTGTTTATGGTGCCATAAAAAGAGATGCACCTTGTTTGCAAACTTTCAGTCATGCAACTCCTTGTCTGAAGTCATATTAGCATATGCAATGATTCTTGTGTACAAGCAGCTGTATGCTTGGGGATTATTCTGTGTTTTTGGACCAAGTGTTCTTCTGTTTATTGCTTTCTTTTGAATCCGTCATTATTCTAGTAAGACTTTGTTCTGATATATGTATTTATGCCAATAATTGTGATACTGGTCCTAAGACATGAACAAGTGCTGCAAATAGTGTAGAATATATGTTCTGTTTCTTGGTCTTGCTTTATTCTATCCTGTTGGCATGGATCTCTCAGGCTTTCTGGATTTGATCCTTGTAATTAATGATCTTACCTTGATGTTTCTACATTTATGTTAGCTTATGCCCTAATGTTTCCAATCTCCAAATTGTTTCAGACAGCTTCTTCATACAAAGAGCAGAAAGGATGAGACATGTGCTCAATTGAAAGCCGTTTTAGGGGACTCCATGGCTAGTTGCAACATTGAAGTGCCTGGTGATGAGATGTTTGCACGTTTGCAGGCTTCATCTTCTCTACCCCATTCAATCCCAGAGGAGATGTTCAGCCTGGAGCTTCCAGATGAACCATCCATGGGATCTCTTCCAACAACTACTAATCTTTCAGTCACCATGGATAACTCTCTTAGCCCTGGGCATACGCTTGTTCAACTTTATTGTCATGACCACAAGGGCCTTCTTTATGACATCATGAGAACTCTGAAGGATTACAACGTCCAGGTAATAACATCAAAATCCAACCAGGAATCATCTGACAAATTTTGTCTGGCATGGGGACATGCATCTGTTATTGTGATAAAGGATTGTAGTATGACCAGTTTCTGGCTGAGTTATCCATGATTCATAAACTTGCATTAATCTTGATTTGGTGGTATTTTGAAAACGCTGGGATGCCTTTGCTGGCCTTAACAGAATGAAACTGATTCTTGATGGTCCTTAGGTGATCATTGGTCATGAAATAAGTGTTCTGCCAATTATACTGATACAGTGAACACCCAACAAGCAACGAGACCATCTTAAATATTGCAGTTATGCTACCATTTATTTCTATATATTATATGGAACATCTTTATCATTTGAAAAGCCATTCTTTTTTTTTTTTTTTTTTTTTGTGCTGCACTGTCATCTTGTCATTTTCCTTATGTTGGTCATATTCATAATATGCTGATACAAACTAGTCTGCATGTTTGCCAATGATTTCTTGTTCTTTTTTTTTTTTTTTTCCCTTTCTGTATGCATGTTTAAATGGCAATGCTTGTGCCTGTCAGATTTCTTATGGGCGATTCTATGCATCTCGTAATGGAATATGCGAAATAGACTTGTTTGTGGTGCAAACGGATGGGAAGAAAATTATCGACCAAAACAAGCAGAAGGCAGTGTCTGATCGCTTGAGAATGGAGTTGTTTCGTCCGCTTCATGTGGCTGTGGTGAGCCGTGGACCTGACACGGAGCTTTTAGTTGCAAGTCCAGTTGAATTATCCGGCAAGAGTCGCCCTCTTGTTTTCTATGATATCACCCTTGCCCTCAAAATGCTCGGCACATGCATCTTTTCGGTAAGTCTTTGCCCCTTTTGCTGATCATCTCATGATATATGAACCCTATCTATATATCTCTTTGCTGCCATTTTATTTTATTTTGTTCAACAACATTAATGAGGAAATATATTATTGTTAAATATTTTATCATTCTTGTTAATTTTTATGCGAACTTTCTTGTCCTATATCTGAAAATTTCTGCATTCTTTTTCTCTTGGGACTTAAGTTGATCGATGACTTGTAATTGAAGATTTATTCCTACACAGTGAATAGTTATTTAAACCGTAGTTAAATGCACAGTGAACCATTCCTACTAACATCTGAATTTGGATATCTAGGCTGAGATTGGGAGGCATGTTATTGGTGATAGGGAATGGGAGGTTCACAGAATCCACCTCGGTGATGATCACGAGCTTGCAGCATCAAGGAATGAGATCGTGAAGGGAGTTAGAAAGATGTTAATGGGTTGGGACTAATTTGCATTGACGCTATCTCGGTGCCTTTTGTGAGGCATTCACTAAGTTTTTTACAGCAAGGAGCCATTTTCAGCATATATAGTTATTGTACAGGATCCACTCCATGTTGTATATTTTCCTACTGGCTGTATATTCAAACCAATGGGTGAACTAACCTGTTTTATTTGCTTTCCCTTGTAGACGAGGGTTTAGCAATACTGTAGCAAATCCTAGCTAGCTGGCATATTATAGATGAAAAGAGAAAGGTAATGATAGTAAAAGAGAATGTAGCTCCTATAACATTTGTATATAGTTGTGGTAGAAAGAGGAGATACATGGACATGTAAAAAAAATAGTAGTAGATACTTGTTTAATAATTAGTGTTAGCTTGCTTGAATTCACTTTTTTACATGCCTGTTTCTCTGAATGTTTGTGAATTAAGATGGTTTCTCAATATTCTTTATTGATTTTTTTTTTAATAAAAAAATTTGTAGTTCTTCCAGGTCCATCTAGATGTCCTGCTATGAATTGTATAAGCTGTCAAATTGGAGCACGCCTTTGAGGCTGCGAGACTTTACAACTCATCGTCCGACTTTGCTTTAAGGTTTTCCCTTTTAACAACTGGCCTTTTCTTTTGATTGAGGGAGGTGATCAAAAGTTTCCTCCTGAAACCCCTTTCTCGCTAGATGTTGACTTTTGGTTGGCTTTATTCTCTTTTCCTTTATTTGACAACGGGGGTGGACTTTCTCTTTTGAAGTAGAGAAGATTGTTCAATTTTGCTTTGAATGCATGCAAATGTTTGGACAATGGGAAATTCTCTCTTTTACTCTTAAGTCTAGTCAAATTATCTTAAGAGTTAAATTTTATTAATTGTACCATAGAATTTTAAACAGTGGTTGTAGTTTAGGGGTAAGAATCCGTCGTAAAAATTTGGGCTTCAATCCCAGCAGCCACAATTTACTTTTTATTTATCTTTTTAAAATATATTACATTTCTTTTCTGTTTTTTGTTATATTGGTTTTTGGTTAATTTATTTTTTTATACTTTTTATAATGTCTTACATTTTTCAAAATTTTTATATTGATTGTTGTATTACAGTAATTCTTCTTTCATTTTTTTGTCATACATTTTGACATATTTTTCTTATCGATCTTTTGTATTCCTCCCCACTTTTACTGCCTTTTCTTCTAGAATTTTCAATATACGGCAATCATCAAGCTCATAGCTTCAAAAATCAATAATGTTAATAATCTCTTCAAATTACAAATATCAATAACGACTCATAATTTTGTAGATGACACAATAAAAAAATTTACAAAAGCATCTAAAAATTTTAAGATATTGCCATTCTTGGGAGAGTTAAAAAAAATAGATAAAAGTTTTGCAAAATCTATAATATAGATCTGCAGGTAAATTCATTACCATTCACTTGAACAAAAACTACGCCACTAACAATCTTTTCAAAAGAAAATCATTTGATTCATCCCAAAATAATCATTTAGAGTTATTGCATTGTGTTGCTATGCTTTCTTTTTTTTTTTTTTCTTGGAACATTTGAAGAGCTAACTAGGTTGAGTTTGACATCATACAAGCTTTATTAGATCACTCTTTCTTGCAATCGTATTGACATTTGAAATTGACTTTAAATCTATTGCGAACTCCAATCGCAACAATTGATAAAATAAAAATTTAGAATAATTATATTCGCTTCAAAGGGATCATGCCTATATATAATCGCTTTGAAGAGGTTAAGCTTTCAAAAAAAAAAATCAATAATATTATTCATTATCAAAAAGTTAAAAGGATCATTATATAATTATTAATTTGAAACCCTAATTATTTAAAAAATAATAAATATAAGAAAAATTACTCAATATAACTAATTCATAACCAAAGAAATATATCAATGATGGAAATTAAATTTTTTCTTAATAATTAGATCCCTCTAAATCAATAAAATTTTATAAATTGAAAGAATCTTCAAAATAAGGGGATCCTAATATTCCACCTCTTTTAAAATCAACGAACGTTATCCTTATTTGCAACCCTATTAAGATGGAATTTGATCTATATATGTTGCTCAATCATGAACAATAGATCTAAAGTTTATGAGGTCACTATTAAATAATACAGTAGCTTTATGGAATAGGATAAAAAATAAATTCATATGGAAACTAATCTATTGCTTCATTAAATTAGAAATATCACCTAGTTTTATAGTATGAGCACAATCATGCATTAGAAATTCTTGTAATAACGAATGATTGCAGTAATGCTAGGATTCCTTAATTTTGAAGATTGCGGAAAGATAAAAAATTTAAGATGAAAGTAAGATAATTACCAGGCTTTTAACTTGCTCTAATACTAACTGTTATGAACTCTAATCACAATGATTGATAAAATAGAAGCTTTGAGATAATTATGATCGCTTCAAGAGACCATACTTTTAAATAATTGTTTAAGATTATATATTTTGATAACCACTTCGATGGGATTGAGCCTTCAAAAAAAAGAAACCAATAGCATTATTCATCATCAAAAAATTGTTATATATTTATAGGATTAAAACCCTAAAAAGCTTAATATAATTATATAAGAAACATGCTTGATATAACTAATTCATAACTTAAAAATATATTAAAATATTTTAATAATCAAATTCTTTTAAAATTAATAAAATATTTTTTTTATTTTTTTAAAATTAGGGAACGCTAAAAAAAAAAAAATCCTAAGATCATTGAAAAGGAAAGGATGGCCATGAAAGCTCCACTTGCGAACTTGCAAAAGAAACAAAAGTAATTCTCTAAATAGAGTTCATCTTATAAAAAATATTACCCTGTCACGTGTTATGCAGTGATTGGATATTTATTTATGCTACACCAAACTACTTGATCAGCATTTCAAACATAAAATCTAATTTGTAACAAAAAATATAAAGCATTGGAAGGCAAACCTAGGTTTCATTGTTTATAATTATATTTTTTTAGTTTTAGATATAAGATTTTGAAAAAAAAATTATGTATCGATGTTCGATGCATAAAATGGGCATGGGGTGCATGAATTAAGTATGTGTCCATGCCACACGTGCTGCGGCTTAATTAGCTGGTGCATATCGCGGATGGGTGCTTTGTGCGTCGGCGCAAAAAGACTTTTCCATGAGATTTATCATCACGTCGCTCGAAAATACATGGCAGGATAATCAATCCATTAGCAACGTGGCATCAACTTATTCGGCAGATTTTGCTGACCTCTGTGTCGGGCACAGGAAGCGGCCTCCAAAGATCTCGGCCCCGGCTTCGAGCTCCGTCCCCCGGCTCTCGCGACATCGAAGGCGGTCTCTCCTCCGCTCCATCTCCATGGCCGGAGCGCTCGTAACTCATCCCTCCGGCGGCTCGCCGGCTTCCTCCCCTACCTTCGACCCGGTCTCCGGCCTATCTGTTCGTCCTCCTGGATCGACGATGACCCCGCCTCCGCCTCCTCCACCGGCGCCGCCTCTTCTCCCAGTCCCCGTCAGAAGAAGCTTGCGCACCGCCTCTCGTCGGTCATCGACGCCGTCAACGATCGGAAGCTCCCCCCGGAGCTCCGCGGCCGGGCCAACGCAGTCAGGTGCCTCTTCCCTCTCTTTAGCATCAATCACCAGTTTGTCGGGTTTCCTAATTCCTTTTTTTTAACCTAACCTGCAGTTTTTTTTTTTTTTTGAATTTTATATCTCTCCTGAAATATTAATTTGATAATAGTCTGAAAAATAATTCCTTGTAAATTTTCGAGTGAACGGGAACCTAAGCGATTATGATGCCCCCCGTCATAAGATTAGGGTTTTGTGCCATCAAATTGTTGTAAAATTTCGTCTTTTGAGCAATTCTGTCTTGATAACCGAAGCTAAAATCGTCATTCATGAAGCTAATCAATGATTCCGTTCCTGTATTTTTGATGATCAACTGGTTTAGGAGATGACTTAACCTTTTGGAAGAATCTGTGGGCTCCAAGTGCGTGAGATTTGCCCTTGCTTCTGCTCCGTCGGTTCTGAATACCAATTTTTCTTCTAATTTTGAATAAATATTTGCTTTTATGTCTCTCACTACCATTTGGTTGTGCCTTGTGGGTTGATTTCAACACACCAAGAATAAAGTAATTCATCGAACCTTATTTATCATCAACAATTTATTGTTCTCGGTATATGAATTAAAGTTACAACTGAAAATTTGATGAGCCAACTATTCGAATCAGTAATATAGAGCATATTTGAACTTAAGAATCAATTCCTGTATCCCTCTGATATCCCATGTAGCCAAAATTATAGCTTCTGATCCAAAGTCACATGGATTATAATCACAGAAGCTTCACCATTCTTATATTACCAACCGCCAACAGCTGCAGATTGTAGCATGCACGGTTCCCCCCCTTTCTCATCTTTGATGTTGCTTGAATATGTCCTTCCTATGATTATAGCCGATGATAGATTTCTCTCATCTCTTCAGGTCTATTATTAAAGTGTCTATTAGAAAATGTCACCTCTCTTGATAGATCATCTGTTATTATGACTTCTTACCACTTCATACCGCTTGTTTTCCATGCCTCCTCTCAACCTATGCATGTAGTTTAACATAATAATGGATGCAACAGTGATTCCTTGTGCCCTTTCTTTCATTCTTTCTTTTGAAATCATCAAATGTTTGTGCATTTTCTTATGCATGTGGGATTGAATTAGTTCATATTTGTCTCGTTTACATTAATTACGTGTGGACTGATTATAAAGCGCGAACATTTCATTATTTTCAGAATAAATAGTCATTTTATTTTGCCATTGTTATCCCTTTCAATTATTCATTGCATATATACAGTGGCAAAGACAGAGATATACTGTATCCTACATCATAATAATCTTTGGTGGAGAAGCTGGATATGTTAATCTGCTATTTGTTATGCTAGGTCAAGACCCATTTTAATGTAGTAATTGCTTTCAATTGGCACTCAATTAATTGAGAAAATGTGAGATATTAATAGGCTTTTGCTCACCCATATTTACTGTCCAATTTTCTAGCCAACTTGTGGTTCCCTCCAACTTTGCTAGGAACTGTTCTTTACTCCTCATTCCAATATTTTCTGTATTGATGTTGCCATTGCATTTCTGAGAGGATTAATAGTGTGCAGTGTCTAAGAATGATTTTCCCCCCCTGGTGGTAAACATCTCTATTCTTCATAATAAAGCTACCCAGGATATTTACATAAGAAATTAATCTTTTGATGTGCATATACAATCCTGAATAGTACCCATTGATATAGTTCTATATCTGTTCAACATTTTGACACATTATGCTTATTTTGTCAAGCCCCTGACTGCTAAGCTCCTGATAAGCATTCTGTTTAATGTTGACATTATTGTTTCTTGTACCTAGCATTTATAAATACTACAATCCAAAATGTAAGAAAAAATCTCAGATATGTTTGGCTCCTTATGGATTGGAATGTAGAAACACAAAAGGAGAATAATTTGCTTCCAATTTCTACCAAATTGAGCCATATATTTTTAATCCATCAAATATACATACATTATCAACCATCAATTTGTAGTCACTATATATATTCTCTTCGAGAGTAACAGGAATGATGACCTGACTGCCAATCTTGGAATCAACTCCTTTGAATCAATGCAGGGAAAAATCTTCAGCTAAGATAGCAGATCATTTATTGCCTCCTGATAAATGGGCTCGATAAATCTGGACAATTAAAAACGATATCCATTTTAAATGGAAAATATATCTCTGCTGCCAGAAGTCATGTTGATGACGGCATTAACAATTTCCAAGGCGAGCTAATTACAACCAAAGAAGACGAGTATTGTTACCAAGCCTATAAAAAGAGACGTGCTTCACACCAAGTAGCTAGAAACCAAGAACGTAAAAGATGAAGGCATCTCTCTTGCTCTCCTCGCTTCTTTTGTTCAGCTTCATACCATGCTGCTCAGATGCTTCATCCTTCGAGAGGATATGCAGAGAAGCAAAGCGGAGATGACTACGTGTTTTGCGTCTCGGCTCTTGGAATTCCGCGGAACGGACGACGAGTATCCAAGAACTGGCGATCCCAGTCATAGGGCATCTGATGGCCACCAACGATGCAACGCCAAGCTTCGACTTTGGGGATATATTTGAATGCGCCTTGGGGCTGGTGGACATTTTGAACAACTTGCGAGAGGCTATCGCAAGGATTGAAGCAGGGGATATCCCAGGGGCGATTCAACAAATTCTTGGAATAAAGAATGATGATTAACATTTAACTGTGTTTAGAAACTTAGAAATAATAGTTGGTAACTATTTTACAATAATATACACTCCTCATTTATTACATTCATATGCACACCTTTTATATAACATTCTGTTTAAATCACACCTTGTAAAAAACATGTTTTAACAAAACACCTTTCAGAAGATGGGTTCAGCTCTCTGAAACATGCAAAAATCTGATTCTTGTGTATATTCCCAAGCAAAGTAATTATTCCACCTTATGATCTCCAGCTCTTGTCTCTGTGGGTTCATGTGCGTGCGTCCATGCATGTGTGAAGTATTTAGTTATTTATGGAATAATCAAACTGAGTAATCATTCTTTTTGACTAATTCCTTCAGTTCAATCTGGTTAATATGTTAATATTGATTAGAAACCTGATAAATGATGAGTACAAAATCAATGTTCAATCAGGATCACGTCCTTTTGTTTTACTGCTGTCCAAAAAAGTGTCTAATCTCATCTTGAGAAATCTATGGTGTTTTGACTAGTTGGTCCTGATTGTAATATTTGCCAATAAATTGCGGTAAACAGTTCAAAACGAATAGCTCTGAAAATTATACTAGAGGGGAAGGTCACCACCCAGGCATGTGGCCCTTAAATGCTTTTGTAGATTATCTGGGACTATTTTTCTTTCATGGTGGGAATTTGTCAAGTTATATGCTGTCCTAGTCATTGTACTAATACACTATTTTGGCAAGATTCCTATTCAAGGTATCTAATCTGCTTGAAAAGTCTCTTTCATTGTGATATTATGCATATGTGCCAGGTCAGAAACGGACATAATGAATCTTGTGGAACGAAGAATATGGCATTCCATGGAAGAAGGGCACTTTGAGAACCTACCAGGAAGGGGAAGCCTCTCAACCTTAGTACAAACCCCCATGCAGATCCTGCAGAAGACACCTTGTATAGAATCCTTTCCAGAAATGGTTGTGTCCCAGAGTGGGTTGAATTAAACAAGGAAATTCGTTTAAGGATTGCAGAGTGGAGGTCAGCCTTGAAGAAAGCTTGGGCCAAAAGATCAAATCATGAAGATTCTGAATGGCTTGAGGTCTCCGAGGCACTCAAGGCACAGATGCGCGACATCAATGATAAGGTGAGTCGATGAAGCAAACTCCCTGCTTCTTTAGGTTTGAGACCATAGGGTGAAGTCTACAAGATATTTCATGGAGTTAAATTTTGCAGGTTTTGCGTTACAATCTGATTGTGCCCTTTGGTCGTCAAATATTTGGACTCAAATGGGAGAAAGAAATAAATAAGTTGGAATAGCCTATTACAGACGCATCTTTTAGCCTATTTCTAAAAGATCGCATCACAGTGCCGCTTCATGACACATACAGGAATACATGAATGAATTGTGAAGTAGTGTAATATTTATGTTTTAGTGATTATGCTGCTATGAAAGCATTAATGCGATTTAGAGTGAACAATTTTGTGAGTTGTAAAAATGGCTGCACTGGCTGATTGCTTCAAATGAAGAGATGCTTGTCACCAGTGTGAACAGGATTCTTTACAGCTATAGTCTTTAGATGACTTGGATTGTGATGGCTGCTTATTGTTCCAAAATTAAGATCCATTCAAAAAATACACGCTAAGGCAATATGTCTGGCAGATGGTTGGTCGACCAGATGAGTTATTTCTCTTTGTTGACAGTATGGGCGTGCCTATCACCTGTGAATGTAAATATATGCAAATACTCTGAACCATACATTCTTCTTTTGTCTAAATCCTAGTGTTTTTGTCAGGCTAAATATTCAAATTCAAGCAAATTCAATAAGAAACAAACGTCATGATTGATCTGTAATCAGTTCTAAAACAATTCTGAGTTGTAGTTTCTCATAATTTACATAGGCTTTGAGCCAACACTGCTCTTGTATTATTCGTAATGCTTGAGAACTTCACCATTCAAGATCTTTCTAGCAATGTTTTGAAAACCGGATCGGACAACGAACCGGCTTTACATTTGGGTTATGGGTTAATCGGTTTGATCGAATAAACCGGTTTGGTTGAACCGGATGATGTCATAATTAATTTTTAATTAATAATATTAAAATAATAACATATAAATATTAAATTATAAAAAAATTTATTTGTTGTTATCCATGAAGGCATATTTTTACACAGCAAGCATTAAAAAATAAAAACTCATAAAACTTAAATCCACTTGTTAAGATCACTGGGACTATCTCTATCGGTGCTTCTGCCTTCTCAATTTCATTCGCTCTTCAGTTTTATCTCTCCACTCCTCACATACGGATTATAAGCAAAGAAAATCACAAGAACTTATTTGTCTGTTTTCTTCATTCTATTTCCATATAACCAATAGTATCAGAAGACAAAAGAAAAAAAAGTAAAAGAAATCAATAGACGAAGGCTTCTTGCTCTTCCAGAGACATGAGAAACAGAGAGAGAGAGAGAGCATAAAACAAGGAACAAGATAAAGTACAAAGTTGGGCAAAAAAAAATACATGAGAAATAGAGAGAGAGAGAGAGAGAGCATAAAACAAGGAACAAGATAAAGTACAAAGTTGGGCAAAAAAAAAAAGAGTAAAAAATAATCAAAAGACAGTAGAGGAAAAAGCATTGGGATAAAAAAAATAAAAAAAAGAAGCATACCCGAGAGGAGAGGCAGAGGTAACGGCGGACAAAGGAAGACGAAGGGGCAGACTGTTTTAAAAACCGTAAAAAAATCTAACTCTAACTTTATTTTTTAAACCTAGAAGTTTAAAAACCGGGGTTGAACCGGTTTTTCAAAACCCGGCCGGTTCAATGGGTTTTCCGATTTTCACCGGGTCATAGAAAAGTTAGTTTTAATAATAAAATCGGACCGGACGGATGACCAATTTCCGGTTAGACTGGTTTAACCGGTCCGGTTTTCAAAACAGTGCTTTCTAGCATTAATTCAATTTGAGAGCAGATGAATGATCAGCATACTTTCACACAGCATCATATTTTTGGGCAGCACATGATAAATTCGGTGTCCATCTGGGGATGCACCGGCCTAGGTAAGCTTTAGATGACCTGTGCCAGGTCAATTGAGTGCAAGAGCCGCTCTCAAGTGCCGTTTGATGTCAGCTTTCAGTCCAACGTTTCCTAATGAATGAGCCAGAACCAACCTGTCACCCCGCCCTCACGCCACCAAACGAGCATAAATCCTGTTCCAGTTCTTTTGTGGACATTCTCGTATGATTCCACAAGATTGTGTATGTGTTGTCTTAAGGTTTACTCCTGACAATATCCAGATTTTCTTTCTTTTTGTTTTTCTTGAAAAAAAAAAGCAGCAAGATGACGGGTGTGTTATGCTATGGCAACAAAAGAAAACATGGGACTCGCACAACAGCAGGAGGTGTGCATTACATGGAGAATATTACAATAGTAGCAGTTTAACATGAAAGACATTCCCCTTAATTGACATCCCAAAGTATTGGCGGCAAGATTGAGATGCGCTCATCTGTGGTAAATATTGCAAAGTTTCTTATACTTCTATGTAGGATTTTTAAACTTTTAGGTCAATCTTTCAGATTTTTAAACTTTAGGTCAATGTCTAAGATTTTTAAACTTTAAGATGGACTACTATTAGTTAAATATTTTTATCTTTGTAAAAAAAAAAAAAAATTTAAATATGAATCAAATTAAATAACCGGTTAAGCGCAAATAAAACGCATGATTCATAGCGTGCCTCAATATAAGTTGGTATACTGCGATATAAATTAAGTTGTAGGACTTGGTTATTTGGATGTCTTAATGAAAAGATCTAATAGCTATTTTATTTTATGGTTTGGTTTCCTTTTCATTCTAATTTAATTCTAATACTCACTAATTCCTTGTATAAAGAGTTTCGGATTGTCAGCATTATTAAAAAGATGGTTTGGCTTCAAGTTATGATTGGTACATATTTTTACATATTTTTTTAAACAACTTAATATGAAGTTAGATATTAAATCTAATACAATCTATATCAAGGAGCTGCCAATGTAATATTTCGGATTCCTCTTCCACTCTACTCATTGCCACTGCAGAGAAATCAGAAATCATATGAACAAATTTTGTTTGTGATACAAATAGAAAGGTAAGAAAATTGTCGACCCAAACAAGCAGGAAGGCATTGTGCGATCGTTCTCTTGGCAAAGGCGTCTTTTTGGCAAGTCTTCGCCCCTTTTGCTGATCATGTCACGGTAGTAAGCATTGCTGTTCAAAAACTTTAATGAGGAAATATTATTGTTACTATATTAATGGTTCATTATCGTTCCTGTTAGTTTTTCATGCGAACTTTCTTGGCCTATATTTGAAAACTTTCTGCGTTCTCTCTAGGTTGACAACTTCTACTCCCATATTTATCCCTGCGCAAAGAATAATTGAATTAAACTGAGGTTATCAGTGCACAATACCCATTACAACTAACATCTGAATCCGGATACAGAGGCTGAGATTGGGAGGTATGTTGTGGAAGATAGGGGATGGGAGGTTTACAGAGTCCACCTTGGTGATTATTATTAGCTTGCAGCATCAAGGAACAAGATTGTGGAGGGAGTTACAAAGATTTTAAGGGGTTGGGACTAATTTGCATAGACTCTTTCTCTTTGTCAGGCATTTGAGAGTAAAGGGATTCACAGAGAATCTTCGACAGCAAAAAGCCATTTTCAGCACATTTATTGTACAGTCTACTCCATGCTGTATATTTTTCTACCTCCTATCTATATATATTCGGATCAAAGAGTGAGCCAACTGTTAGATTTTTTAATCCAATATTTGGCTTATATGTGAAATAATTATGTGTTGCGGACTGTCAAATAAGGTTAAGCCCAATTAAAAGTGATCAGCTAAGGTTTCAGTGATTTAGGCTTTAATGTATCTAATTAAGTGTGGCTCTTTAATGTGTAGAGACCTAAAGGATTATTTCTATTTTTATGATAGGCTAAAATAGAAATACCAAAGGATAATGATGAAATTATCTATATATAGCGGTTACGGTTATGGTCCCTGGATCGCACGTACGATTTCTTCTCTGAATCCCATCATCAGAAAGAATAGCTAGAGAAAATTTTAAAGGGCTCTCTAGGAGTACGTGTTGATCTTGAAGGCCAACCAAGTATGGATTCAGGTACGCTTCCGTTTGTCAATTATGGATTCTTGATGATTAAACATGAATGATTCTTGGGCTTCATGGTGATGGTCTTCACCAAAAGGTTCGGATCTTATTTCCAACAATTGGTATCAGAGCCCTATTCATATTGAATCGTTGAGAAAATTTTTGGTTATATGTATTGATATTCGTATTTGTGCATATAACTTCTTTGGTTTTATTCAGTATGATATGTTTAATATCTGTAGATCTAGATTTTTAAATAAAATAAAGGTCATAGTGCATCAAAACTTTATTTTCAAGAGCGAAAATATTCGCTGCATCATGAAACCAGTCTCACGATCCGGAGATAAAGTTTTTCATCTGATGAGATAAAGTTTAATTACGGGTAAAATCAAATCTGTATTTAATTTAATTTTAATAAAGGATCGCGTGAGGGAATGTGAGTCTGCATATAATCGCTTTCCTCTCGTGTCATATGAGGTTTTCACGGCTTTGTTCCATGAAAATTATATGATATATCTCGGCAACAGTATGAAGTTTCACGAGAAAAAAAAGGAATATTACAAAATAAATAAATAAATACCTGGGATTGAGTAGATTACAAGCTGCACATTCGGTTCTCGCCAATTTTTCTGGTAAAATTGAACGAGCAGTGGAGTCCAGCTTTGCCTTTGGCTATTTTTATAACCGAATCCTCCTTACAAAATTTGATGGGTTGCCTTGAGTTCCTTTAAATCAGACGGAATCCTAGAATGCTAGTATATCCGTTGAAAATCTGGCCGTTTGTTTTTTTTTTTTTGTGAATTCGGAAATTCCATGGGGCGTTGGGCTATGGACCCTTCGAGTTTCATGTGAATAAAAAGAATCGGATGTGAATCTAGATGAAAATCTAGAAAATCTTTTCGAAAATCTGATGGTCGGATAAAAAAATATTGAGGGAATAACAATGGGGCATTGGAGTTGTGTGAAGAGTTAAGATTGCAATTAACCGCTTTATGGCCTCTCGCAACTTTTTCGGCTTTTAGCGCGTCACAAAGGAACGGCTGGTTTCCGGGCTTTAGCGTCTCACACACGAACGACTGGTAGGAATTTTTTTTGGATACCATGCCTCCACTATTCCGTGGGTCTTAGGTATGGCACCAAAGGGGAGCATTTAATGCATAGAATCTTATTTAATGCATGGCATTTAATGCATGGAAGGGGATAACATTTATGAATAATTAATGCATGAATTTTAGATCGGTTCATGCCTTTGGCAATATTTTCGGGCTTTTATTAAAAATTATTATTTTTAATTTTGTAAGCATGAGCAACCTCCTTCTATATGGTTTAATTGGTTCCATAAAGTAAAGCTTTATATTATTTTTCTGTTATAAAGATTAAGTTGGAACCACGAAATAACATATCGTTAATTTTAAAGAGGTTTAATCAAATTTAAATTAATGGTATTTTTATGCCTAATAAATTTGTCTATCGTTCGAAATTGAACTAATTGAAATAAGATATCACCAAAGTGACCTCTCTTGTGTAGATGGTTCGTGAAGGATGTTGGATGTTGTATATGTGTATGTTTCATGCGGGTATTAATCGGCCCAAAGGAAGGTTAATGCTTGGCCGAACTACACATATGTGTGATAGTAAACACGTAACGATTATAAGGATTTACATGTAAGTAATAAGTCGATCCAAAGATAGATTTATTATTTGACATGCATTATTGTTAGTGTTTGATCATTACAACAAGAGTACCACTCGCAGTTAATATTACTGTCCAAAGACTTGATATTAATGTTGCACTGGTATCTTGAGATGAGATTTACCATTATTTGAATTTATTGATATTTGGTGTTAATTATTTATATGAGCATGTTATTTATGTATTGCTTTTATTTTACAGCTAAAGTTGCTACTATTTCTGCTAACCTCAATTCAGTGCCGATCCTTAATGATAATAACTTCAAGGGCAGGGATAAAGGCAAGAAAATAAAGAATAGCAAAGAAGAAACAAAATCAGGATAAAGACAGTTGTTTCTTTGGTAATAAGTCTAGACACATTAAAAAGGAATGTTTCAAATTTCATGCATGGCATGAAAGAAAGGTACATTTCTTAATATGTCTGTTCTGAAGTAATATAGCTTTAGTACCTAGAAACATTTGGTGGTTAGATTCTGGTGCTACTACTAACATCAATGTTTCAATGGAGGGTTGCCTAAGCTACCGAAGGCCAACTGATGCTGAAAGACGCATTTATACGGAAGATGGCAAGTCGGTAGTGTAGGGAGAAATAGTCTTCGAGGCATGCATATTTTTAAAAATTGATAACTATTATCATTGCGGAAATTTAAAGATTACATATTAATCTATCTAATATGCATCAAGATCATATCTTTGCCTATATATTCAGGGTTGTTTGATCTAAAATATGCATATAAAAACATCAAGATCATATCTTGATCTTCAAGATGACTAGTCACACTATTATCTTGAAGCCTGCCTTAAGATCTAGGGATCAAATCACTTACCTTAAGAATAGTAGGTAAATCCTTATTGCTCTGCAGCCGTTCAATCGTCCGGCCTCTAGTATTGTCCATGCGAAGCCCCGAATGATCAGATTTCTGGGAGTGCTAGCTCGCGGAAAAATAGCTTTGCTGATCTTGAATCCTCTCACTTGAATCTTCCTCCAAGATCCACCAGGCTTCGCTAACACCAGAATCACCAGGATTTTCTATTCTAACATTTTAGAATTACAATCCACGACAATTTAGAATTACAATCCATGATAAATCGTGTATTGTTGTTCTATTTTTGTTCTGTGTTCTCTGGTGAGGGAATTCCCTCTATTTATAGTCTAGATTTAGCCTTGATATTTAATTCTGACATTTAAGAATCCATCGTTTGGCAAAAGCGAAGAGACACCGAAGGTGCGGTGCTTGGTTTAATTCCGACGTTCGGAGAAAACCAAGGAGTCGCGGCGTTTGGTTTAGTTCCGTCGTTCAGAGAAAACCAAAGAGACGAGGGATAAATCCGATGTTCGGTAAATAAATGTCATGCATTAAATTCTATCTCATGAGATAAGATTTTAGCCATCTCATCATATGATATCCATATTTGAGAGGTTTGGGTTCTGATCTGAATTTATTTGACTTAACCCACATAGATCATGGTCCAAGCCCAAATAAAATTTGGCTAGTCCTGAATCTATTTAAATTCAAATCAAGTCTAATTTCAAATCAATGTTTGAAATTGACTTGTCCTTCTAATAGACTTAAACCAAATTAAATCTTATTCAATTGTACTTAACCCAATTGAGATAATTCAATCAATCAAATTGATTAATTAAATCATATACGATTCTTAATCGTTGATCAGCAAATAGATCATCCTACGAAACTTCTATGCGTGTGACTCTCTAGGTTCGAACCTAAGCCGGTAGCATAGAAATAACTTTCTATACTAATCGATATGCCCATCTAGCAATGGAACCCGATGTCCGGATAGGTTGAAGAGTTGCCGAGCAAACTCCAAGAACCCTAAGAAACAGTTACCGTATAATTCATCCTCTTGACCACAAATGCTAAGGATGGCTTAAGAGCCTGTCAACTCTAAATAGCAAATCCATAAAGTGATTTCAACTTTAGTGATCATGTGACTTTCACATGAAGTGCCTTGGCCAAGGTCTTGCTAAATTGAAACACAAGCATTTCTCCTTTTAATGGGATAGGTCAAATTCCATCTTGATCCACAACTGACTACCACAAGTACTTGACTGCACCTAGTAACCTTTCGTAGCTGGATTAGAAATCCAGGTGGTCCGGCACCTAAGTACAATGAGTTGCTTGTAAACCACTGGTTGTGATCTTCAGGTCTGAAGGATACTTATACCTATATCTTCTCGGATTAACTCTTGACAGCAGAGTATCCGGAAATGAGTCACGTTAGGTGAAATGTACTCCTACACTTTCACCTGTATGTCATACCAGTGTCTCTACACTCCTTGGTTAAGAGGATAACCAACAAATATGATATACAACGTCCTATAATTGATAGTACTATGGCCCTGTCATAGTATATCATTTGGTTGTGAACTCTTTTAAGGACCTTCAAAGATAAATCCTCCTTTATCGTGAGGAAGATCCTAAGGGCTTCATTACTTTCAAGAGTATTAAGAAGATGTTCTTGTAATAAATAAACTGCCAAATAACTTTTATTAATATATCAATTTTATACAATTTACATCAGCACAATCATCAAATGATTGGCTTTAGGATACAATTCCCAACAAACTCCCACTTAGCCTAAAGCCACTCATTACAGTATCTAATACCCATCTTCAACTTATAGTTGTCAAACTCCTTGATGCTGAGTGCTTTAGTAAATGGGTCACCTAGGTTTTCCTTTCCATCAATCTTCTGAAGATTTATGTCACCTTGGTCTACTATCTCTCGAATAAGATGAAACCGGCGCAATATGTGCTTGGTGCGCTGATGTGCTCGTGGTTCCTTTGCTTGAGCTATGGCACCAGTGCTGTCACTGTATAACATGACTGGTTCATCTATGGAAGGTGTCACTCCAAGCTCGGAGATGAACTTTCGCAGCCACACAGCTTCTTTCGCAGCATCTGATGCAGCGATGTACTCTGCCTCGCACACCGAATCTGCCACTGTATATTGCTTGGAACTTTTTCAGTAAACAGCTCTACCATTTAGGATAAACACGAAACCCGATACACTTTTGCTATCATCATGATCTGATTGAAAACTAGAATCAGTATATCCAACAAGTTTCAAATCAGACTCTCCATAGACTAACCACTGGTCCTTAGTATTTCTTAAATACTTAAGGATTGTCTTAACAACTTGCCAGTGTTTTTCTCCTGGATCAGATTGGTATCTACTCACTACTCCTAGTGAGTATGCCACATCTGGTCTTGTACATGTCATGGTGTACATAATCAATCCTACTGCCGAAGCATATGGAATTCGACTCATACGTTCTCTTTCATTAGGAGTTGTCGGACAATCCTTCTTAGAAAGATGAATTCCATGGCCTATCGGAAGATAGCCTTTCTTGGAATTCTCCATGCTAAACCTCTTTAGCACTGTATCAATGTACGTAGATTGGGATAAACCTAGCATCCTCTTAGATCTATCTCTATAGATCTTCATCCCTAGGATGTATGATGCTTCTTCCAGATCTTTCATGGAGAATTGTGATGATAACCATGTCTTTATTCCTTGTAATGCAGGGATATCATTCCCGATTAAGAGAATATCATCCACATATAACACAAAAAATACAATAACAGAATCGTTAGCCCATTTATAAATGCAAGGTTCTTCTTTATTCTTAATAAAGCCATAAGATTTGATCACTTTATCAAATCGTATGTTCCAACTCCTTAATGCTTGCTTAAGTCCATAAATAGACTTCTGTAGCCTGCACACTTTAGACTCGTCTTCAGATATAAAACCTTCAGGCTGTATCATATACACCTGTTCTTCTAAATCACCATTTAGAAAAGCGGTTTTAACATCCATCTGCCAAATCTCATAATCGAAGTGTGCTGCTATAGCTAGCATAATCCGAATAGATTTCAGCATTGCCACAGGAGAAAACGTTTCGTCATAGTCAATACCATAACGTTGACGATACCCCTTGGCAACCAGACGTGCTTTATAGGTCTCTACCTTTCCATCTGCGCCTCTTTTCCTCTTGAAAACCCATTTACACCCTATGGGTTTTATCCCTTCGGTGGGTCAACTAATGTCCATACATTATTGTCCTTCATGGAATCAAGTTCGGATTTCATGGCATCAAGCCATTTATTAGAGTCAGTCCTTTGCATAGCATCCATATAGGTGATCGGATCCTCGTTGTTCTCATCGAGTTCAACAGGATCATCGTTCTGGACCAAGAAACCCAAGTATCTGTCCGGTTGATGTGGTACTCTACCAGATCGCCTTAATGGTGCATCTAAAATGGGTTTTGAGTTTGATCTAATCAACTCAGATTCTAGGGGTTCACTGGTTTGTGTTGTTCCTTCTACTTGATGAACTTCCTCAAGTTCAACATTAGAGCTATTTGTTCCTTCACTAAGGAACTCCTTTTCAAGAAAAACTGCTCTATTACTAATGAACAACTTTTGTTCTTCAGTATTGTAGAAGTAATATCCTTTTGTTTCTTTCGGATAGCCGATGAAAAAACATTTGTCAGATTTGGGTTCAAGTTTGTCTGATTTTGCACGTTTCACATAAGCCGGACACCCCCAGACTCTCAGATAGGTAATAACCGGTTTATGTCCATACCACATCTCATGTGGAGTTTTAGAAACAGACTTACTTGGAACCTTATTAAGAATATGACAAGCTGATTCTAATGCGTATCCCCAAAATGATATTGGCAAGCTTGCAAAACCCATCATGGACCGAACCATGTCTAACAGAGTTCGATTCCTTCTTTCCGACACACCGTTATGTTGCGGTGTTCCAGGAGGAGTCCATTGGGAGAGAATCTCATTCTCCTTAAATATGTCACAAATTCATTGGAAAGGTATTCGCCTCCTCATCTGATCGAAGGGTCTTAATACATTTTTCTATTTGTTTTTCTACTTCTTTATGATATAGTTTGAACATTTCAAACGATTCAGATTTATGTCGCATAAGATAGACATAACCGAACCTAGAAAGGTCGTCTGTAAAAGTAATGAAGTAGTAGTATCCACCTTTGGCACAAGTGCTCATTGGTCCACATACATCAGTATGTACTAGACCCAATAGCTCTTTGGCTCTTTCACCTTTTCCAGTAAAAGATGACTTGGTCATTTTACCAAGAAGACATGATTCACAGGTAGTTAATGATTCACAATCATCAACTCGAAGGATGCCCTCCTGAGTTAACCTGTTTAATCTGTTCTTGTTGATATGACCCAGCCGATGGTGCCAAAGATAAATATCTGTGACATCAGTTGTTCTAGGGCGCTTACTTGATTGTACACTACATTCACAGGCTGTGATAATATATAAATGCCATTAGATAAATGCCCAGTCATTACAGTGACTCCATTCATAATGATATTCAAAGTAACATCCTTTATTGAAATTTCATAAATACTTTTGGCCAGAAGGCCTACAGAAATTACGTTCAATAAGAACGTTGGGCAAAAATGACAATCATTTAGTATAATGACATTTCTATTGAAAACTATTTCAAGAACTCCTAATGCCAGTACTGGAACTAATCTTCCATCGCCGACATTAAGGAATCTTTCATTGTCCTCAAATCTTCTAGTGACCTGTAGTCCCTGCAATGAATTGCAAATGTTAAAAGGACTCCGGTATCCAATACCCAGGTCTGATTATCATATACAGAAAAATTACAAGGTGTTATCATATAAATACCTTGTTGAGCAACATCTTGCTCCTTTTTCTTCTTTGGCCTGTTTGGATCAAGTGTGGCAATGTAAAGAGGACAGTTCCTCTTCCAGTGCCCTTGCATCTTGCAGTGAAAGCATTCAGCTTGACTTTTATCAACTTTCTTCTTCTGCATCTGACCCCTTATAGATGTCCTAGCATGTTGCACCTTTTTATTATTCTTTTTCTTCTTCCCTTTCCCAAAGGGTTTATGCCCTACCTTAGATCCTTCAACCACATTAACCAAACCCTTAGAGAGCTGGTTATCCTTCTCAAAGTTCTGTAACAACCCCAACAAACCGTGGTAGTTGACTGCAGGCTTTGTCATTCGAAAATGAGTAAGGAAAGGTCGGAAGGATGGAGGCAAGGAATTCAGGATCGCATCTTTTCCCAACTGCTCATGTAAGGGAAAGCCGAGCTTGCTTAGGAGTTCTATCTTCTCGATCATGTACAATACATGATCAGTGACAGGAGATCCATCCTCATTCGAGCATTGAAAATAGCACAACTAGTCTTGTGCCTTTCAACATCGTCGGGTGTGCCGAAAGATTCATTCAACGCTTGAATGATTTCTTCTGGCTGAGCATTCTCGAACCGGCGACCGAATTCATCGTTCATTGCGATTGCTAGTTCTATCATTGAGCCACTTCTGATAAGTGTCTCTCTCAGAACTTTGGGTGTTTGCATCAGGTATCTTTGGTGCAGGATTATTCAGAATATATAGAATCCTCTCATGCTCAAGGACGATCTTAAGTTTTCTGAACCAGCTATTGAAATTGGAACCATTCAATTTGTCACTATCCAATAGGGACCTTAATGATAAATTAGTGGCCATGTTCTGCATAAGGAAAAACTAAAGTTTATTAGTATATAAATTGATTCAGTCTAAAGACTTGGACTTTAGTCTAAAGATTCTTCCACTATTTTGTTCAAATTGGCAGCCTCTACACCCCAATTCGAAGAATTATTCTTAATTCTTTAGCGGGCACTAAGATCTACATAAACTACATACAGGCCCAAGTGAAGCTTGGCTAACCCATATGCATCTAAGAGTAGGTTCAAAACCAATTGTTTCCCCAAACAATTCTTAGTGTTCAGTTTTGCCCCATGTACCTCTTCAGCAGGCATGAAGTGCCTCCACTGAAAGTTCTGGTTAGGTCCAACCATTAAATGATATAATCAGTGTAACCTATCAATAGACAACCAAGCCCGAGTGAAGCTCGGCTCACCTGACTGTTTATTTAATAGTTACGCTGACTTATCATATAATGAATGATAATTCCGATGGTTGACAAGCACCAGGCATGGAGTGCCTCCAATGATTATCAAGACATCGGACTCATTATCACCCACCTTAATGGGAGGCTATGATCTAGTTATCATATAACTATTTCATTTTAAGGACCTAATAATTTTAGAGGATTTTAATAATATGAAGATAAATTGACTAATCAAGTTCTCCCACTGAATCTATGAAATCGGTAGAATGAAACAAGATTAAGTCAGGTTAAGTGGCACCTAAATCAGTCATACTGATATCCTTACAGGCATGGGTCAACCCGAATCAGGTAAATGATCTGAATCATAAATGGTTCACCACAATGACCAGGTGAGAGAGATCGATGGGAGGGATATGCCATTAACTCGTTAAAGACGCATCAATACGAGTAGCTCCCAATTAAAAACCATTCGATCGTTGATCCTAGAGCAACTTGCCATCCCACCTTGACATCATATGGTTAACCAATTCTGATTTGACCATCTAATAGATTCATGCTCAACCACGGAGCCTAATCTACTTCCATTTGGTTTAATCAAAGAGAAGGACTTGATCAACTACAACTATTGTTTGATTTAGAGCATTCTTAACCTAATCTAATTAGATTTGAACAAATACTCTTTTAGTCCAGTTGATTTAAACCTTAGGTCTAACCCTTTATGGACCCGATTTAGCTAACCCAAATGATTTAATATATTTCATGTTAACATGTCATATATTTCAATCAAGCATATGTTACTACTCATAATTCCTATATTTAGATCATATCTAAAAAAAATTATGAACTAATATTTGACATTCAAATAAAACTCTCATAAATATTTGTATGTTTATAACATAGACATCATGCCATCATATATCATATCTATGTTTTTATACTAAACATGCAAATATCATGGTTTTATACAACATCAATATGTATCAAATATAAAAATCTTTTGAGAGTGTGTGTAATCTATGTTTTGATGCCAAAGCATAATTTAAATTTTCTTTAAACAAAGCATCAACGATAAAACAATCGCACGGCAATATGTCACAGAATACCTCATTGAATGGGTAATTTGGATTTTCAATCCACTGTGACCATATGGCCTTGTGATAAGTTTTAGCCATAATTACATAATTAATGAGAATATTAATTTACATGCAATAAATTAGATCATTAACGAAACCATGGCTCTGATACCATTTGTAGGGAGAAATAATCTCCGAGGCATGCATATTTTAAAAATTGATAACTATTATCATGCGGAAATTAAAAGATTACATATTAATCTATCTAATATGCATCAAGATCATATCTTTGCCTATATATTCAGGGTCGTTTGATCTAAAATATGCATATAAAAACATCAAGATCATATCTTGATCTTCAAGATGACTAGTCACACTATTATCTTGAAGCCTGCCTTAAGATCTAGGGATCAAATCACTTACCTTAAGAACAGTAGGTAAATCCTTATTGCTCTGCAGCCGTTCAATCGTCCGGCCTCTAGTATCGTCCACGCGAAGCCCCGAATGATCAGATTTTCGGGAGTGCTAGCTCGCGGAAAAATAGCTTTGCTGATCTTGAATCCTCTCACTTGAATCTTCCTCCAAGATCCACCAGGCTTCCGCTAACACCAGAATCACCAGGATTTTCTATTCTAACATTTTAGAATTACAATCACGACAATTTAGAATTACAATCCACAAATCATGTATTGTTGTTCTATTTTTGTTCTGTGTTCTCTGGTGAGGGAATGCCCTCTATTTATAGTCTAGATTTAGCCTTGACATTTAATTCTGACATTTAAGAATCCGTCGTTTGGCAAAAGCGAAGAGACGCCGAAGGCGCGGCGCTTGGTTTAATTCCGACGTTCGGAGAAAACCAAGGAGTCGCGGCGTTTGGTTTAGTTCCGTGGTTTGGAGAAAACCAAAGAGACGAGGGATAAATCCGACGTTCGGTAAATAAATGTCATGCATTAAATTCTATCTCATGAGATGAGATTTTAGCCATCTCATCATATGAGATCCATATTCGAGAGGTTTGGGTTCTGATCTGAATTTATTTGACTTAACCCACATAGATCATGGTCCAAGCCCAAATCAAATTTGGCTAGTCCTGAATCTATTTAAATTCAAATCAAGTCTAATTTCAAATCAATATTTGAAATTGACTTGTCCTTCTAATAGACTTAAACCAAATTGAATCTTATTCAATTGTACTTAACCCAATTGAGATAATTCAATCAATCAAATTGATTAATTAAATCATATACGATTCTCAATCGTTGATCAGCAAATAGATCATCCTAGGAAACTTCTATGCGTGTGACTCTCTAGGTTCGAACCTAAGCCGGTAGCATAGAAACAACTTTCTATACTAATCGATGTGCCCATCTAGCAATGGAACCCGACGTCCGGATAGGTCGAAGAGTTGCCGAGCAAACTCCAAGAACCCTAAGAAATAGTTACCGTATAATTCATCCTCTTGACCACAAATGCTAAGGATGGCTTAAGAGCCTGTCAACTCTAAATAGCAAATCCATAAAGTGATTTCAACTTTAGTGATCATGTGACTTTCACATGAAGTGCCTTGGCCAAGGTCTTGCTAAATTGAAACACAAGCATTTCTCCTTTTAATGGGATAGGTCAAATTCCATCTTGATCCACAACTGACTACCATAAGTACTTGACTGCACCCAGTAACCTTTCGTAGTTGGATTAGAAATCCAGGTGGTCCGGCACCTAAGTACAATGAGTTGCTTGTAAGCCACTGGTTGTGATCTTCAGGTCTGAAGGATACTTATACCTATATCTTCTCGGATTAACTCTTGACAGCAGAGTATCCGAAAATGAGTCATGTTCGGTGAAATGTACTCCTACACTTTCACCTGTATGTCATACCAGCGTCTCTACACTCATTGGTTAAGAGGATAACTAACAAATATGATATACAACGTCCTATAATTGATAGTACTATGGCCCTATCATAGTATATCATTTGGTCGCGAACTCTTTTAAGGACCTTCTAAGATAAATCCTCCTTTATCGTAAGGAAAATCCTAAGGGCTTCATTACTTTCAGGAGTATTAAGAAGATGTTCTTGTAATGAATAAATTGCCAAATAACTTTTATTAATATATCAATTTATATACAATTTACATCAACACAATCATCAAATGATTGGCTTTAGGATACAATTCCCAACAGGTAGATGTGGAGGCAATTGGGCATTTTAGATTGTTATTAAGTTCTGGTTATTATTTGGATTTGAAAGACACTTTTTTAGTACCATCCTTTAGATGGAATTTGGTTTCTATTTCAGCTTTGGACAAATTAGGATATTGTTGTTCATTTGGAAATAGTCCGTTTAGTCTTTCGTTAAATTCAAATATTATTACAACTGGTTCTCTTATGGTGTATGACAATCTATATTTGCTTGATACTGTTGCTTCTTATAATGAAACCCTGAATATGGAATCAAGAGGTAATGAGCGTAAAATTTGCAATGAAAATTCAGGAACATTATGGTATAAGCGATTAGGTCACATCTCTAAAAATAGAGTTGAATGACTTGTGTCATATGAAATTTTGGATTCTCTTGATTTTACAGACTTTAATGTCTGTGTTGATTGCATTAAGGGCAAACATACCAAAACAAAGAAATTGGGTGCATATAGAACTATGAAAGTCTTAGAGTTGATACATACGGACATTTGTGGACCATTTCCTACACCTTCTTGGAATGGTCAACAGTATTTTGTATCATTCATAGATGATTATTCAAGATATGCATACCTATTTCTTATTCATGAAAAGTCCCAAGTCTTGGATGTGTTCAAGTCATTTAAAGCTGAAGTTGAGCTTTAGCTCAACAAAAGGATTAAAGGAGTCAGATCTGACCGTGGTGGTGAATATTATGGTAGATATGATGGATCAGGTGAACAACGTCCAGGACCATTTGCCAGATACCTAGAGGAGTGTGGAATTGTCCCACAATACCATGCCAAGGTCACCTAGCATGAATGGTGTATCTGAAAGACGAAACATGACTCTTAAGGATATGGTAAGGAATGATTTGTCATTCTACCTTACCAGAGTCACTCTGGGGAGAGGCACTAAAGACAAAAGCCTACATTTTGAACAGAGTACCAACTAAAGCAGATGTCAAAACACCTTATGAGGTTTGGATAGGACAGAAGCCTAGTCTAAAGCATTTTCATATTTGGGGATGTCCAACTGAGGCAAGGCCTTATAGGCCACATGAAAAGAAATTGGACTCCAGGACAGTAAGCAGCTATTTTGTAGGGTATTCTGAGCGATCCAGGGGTTACAAGTTTTATGATCCCAAATCAAGGATAATTTTTGAGACGGAAACTGCAACGTTCTTTGAGTTTGGGGGGAGAAATAAAGTTAGAGACTTTATCTTTGAGGAGGAATTGGAACCTACTACTCTTGTTGAAGAGCAGCTAGTTCCTATTCCTATAATTGCTTTTGATAATGATCAAGTTGCAATTCCAGAATAACAAGAAATTATTGTTCAACCCTCAAAGGTACAAACTCAACAACCTTAAGAACAAGTGCCTTTGCGGCGATTCACTAGAGAAAGGAAGAATGCTATTCCAGATGATTATATAGTGTTTCTTCAGGAACATGAGAAAATAATGGCATGATGGAAGATGATTTTGTCAACTTCCTTCAAGCCATACAAGGTTCCAATTCAAAAAGTGGATTGAAGCAATGAAAGAAGAGTATAAGTCTATGCAAGACAATAAAGTTTGGGAACTTGTCCCATTATCAGAAGGTGTGAAACCCATTGGTTGCAAATGGATTTTTAAGACCAAACAGGATTCAAAGGTAATGTGGAAAGGTATAAAGCTCGTCTTGTGGCTAAAGGCTATACTCAAAAGGAAGTGATTGACTTTAAAGAGACCTTCTCTCCAGTTTCATCGAAGGAATCTTTTAGGACAATAATGGCTCTTGTTGCACAGTATGATATGGAACTACATCAAATGGATGTCAAGACAGCGTTTCTCAATGGAGACATTGATGAGACAATTTATATGGTGTAACCAGAAAACTTTGTGTCAGGAGACTCAAAGAAAATGGTTTGCAAATTGACAAAATCCATTTATGGGTTAAAGCAAACTTCTCGTCAATGGTACCATAAATTTCATCAAGTAATTCTCTCATTTAATTTTGAAGTGAATGCAGTTGATGATTGTGTGTATCATAAGTTCAGTGGGAGTAAATATATTTTTCTGATTTTGTATGTGGATGACATTTTGCTTGCCACAAATGATATAGGCATGTTGCACAAACCAAGAGATTTCTATCAAGCAATTTTTAAATGAAAGATCTTGGTGATGCCTCCTTCGTATTGGGAATCCAAATACATCGAGATCGTTCTCAGGGTATCCTTGGATTATCACAAAGGAGCTATATCGATAAAGTACTTAAGAGATTTGGCATGCAAAATTGCAAACCAGGTGATACCCCTGTCGCTAAAGGAGATAAATTTAGTATTAATCAGTGCCCAAAAGGAAACCTTAAAGTTGAGATGCAGAAGATTCCTTATGCTTCGGTTGTAGGGAGTCTAATGTATACTCAAGTTTGTACGCGTCCGGATATTGCGTACATTGTTGGAGTGTTAGGCAGATATTTAAGCAACCCAGGTATGGATCATTGGAAAGCAGGCAAAAGGGTTATGAGATATCTGAAAAGAACAAAAGATTAAATGCTCATATATAGGAGATCAGATCATTTTAAGATCATTGGTATTCTGACTCCGACTTTGTGGGATGCCAAGATAGTAAAAGATCAACTTCGGGCTATGTATATCTATTAGGTGGTGAGGCTATTTCTTGGAGAAGTGCAAAACAGACACTCATAGTTTTTTCTACCATGGCAACAGAATTTATAACATGTTATGAGGCATCTAATCATGGGATATTGCTGAAAAATTTTGTCACTGGGCTGCGCATATTAGAAGGAATTGAAAGACCGCTAAAGTTATTTTGTGACAATAAGTCAGCCGTATTGTATTCCAACAATAATAGGAGCTCGACCAAGTCAAAGCATATTGACATTAAGTTCCTGGTTGTAAAGGAAAGAGTACATAATGGTCAGATTTCTATAGAGCATATAGGGACAAACTCCATGGTTGCAGATCCCCTTACAAAGGGTGTGCCGCCCAAGGTCTTTCATGAGCATACTGCTCACATGGGCGTTATAGAGCATGACGATGCTTAGATTCAGTGGAAATTTGTATTGCTTCTATTTTATGCTTTATGTTTGGTTTGTACACACTTATGTGTTTGGATATTTTTTGATCAAAAATAAAGTATTTCATTCAGTTCAGTACACTCTGTACAATTATGTTAAAGTTTTGATCTCACTCAAGTTTAAGAAGGACCAGTTGGAAATAGGCATGTTAAGATCACATTACATGTAATTTCTATGCTACACATCCACATCATGATCCATGTCATTCAGTTGTATCAACATACGTGACCATTGATGGATCGAGTTATGATAGATATAACAAAGGCCGCTTTGATCCTATGTTGGTATAGTTGATGGACCGGATTGGTTATAGATACATTTCAGTAATGACAGTAAAATTGAGCTCATTTGATTATTTTTGCAACATAATTATAAGGTTACACATATAGCCCAGTGGGAGATTATTAGATTTTTTAATCCAACATTAGGCTTATATGTGAAATAATTATGTGTTGCGGACTGTCAAATAAGGCTAAGCCCAATTAGAAGTGATCAGCTGAGGTTTTAGTGATTTGGGCTTTAATGTATCTGATTAAGTGGCGGCCCTTTAATGTATAGAGACCTAAGGGGTTATTTCTATTTTATGATGGGCTAAAATAGAAATACCAAAGGATAATGATGAAATTATCTATATATAGCGGTTATGGTCCCTGGATCGTACGTACGACCTTCTTCTCTGAATCCCATCATCAGAAAGAATAGCCTAGAGAAAATTTAAAGGGCTCTTTGGGAGTACGTGTTGATCTGGAAGGCCAACCGCAGGGCTCTGGAGAGCAATCAAGTAATATGGATTCAGGTACGCTTCCGTTTGTCGATTATGGATTCTTGATGATTAAACATGAATGATTCTTGAGCTTCATGATGATGATCTTCACCAAAAGGTTCGGATCTTATTTCCAACACCAACCTCTTTTATTTGATTTCCCTTGTACGCAAGGGTTTTGCAATGTTGTAGCAAGTCTTAGCTACATGTTGGATAAAAAGAGAAAAAGATATGAGAGTAAAAGGAATGGAGCTCATATAATATTTGTATATATGTGGTAGAAAAAGCAAATAGCTGTACATTAAAAGAAAATTGTGGTAGATACTGTGTGATTTTAGGTAGTTTCTTAAGATTTTTTATAGATTTTTTTTGGGTACAAACGGGCCATCACATAACTCTGGTGCAAGAACAACCCAAAAAATCAGAGAAAAAATACATCAAAAGGAAAGATGAAATTCTATTTCGTGAGACCAACTCCAATCAGTGAAGTGGTAAGATATAAAGAAGGCAACCCAGTCAGCCGCACAGTTTACCTTTCGATATACATGATGGGCTACAATAACCGTTGAGTCCTGCAAGAGCTGCCAAAATTATGAAGAAATGGATGTACATCATTGTGATCCACCCTGTTCTGAATCCATTCAGTGACAGTGAAAGAATCCTCTTCAATGAGGAGCAGTTGGACTCGCAACTATTAGGGGGAGGGGTTTCATAGTGGAAAATGACTTTCTGTTACCCATCTCCGATTGTCATATGAATATTTAGTTATATATTATATATATATATATAGAAAAGTTAGGGAACATATTTATTTATTGAAAATGGAAGAAAGCTTTATGCAGGGTTATTTTAGAAATTTTATCGAATTATTAAAGATATTTTTTAAAAAAAAGAAAATATCACCTACACATCTGCTTTGAATCCTTTGAGAATACCAAACGAATGGACGATATTTTTCAAGGTTAAATATAAAGTTGGAGAGTCGAAAGACTTGTCTTATTTTCTATAACTAAACGGCTTCTGTGTGTCCGAGGTCCATCCAGATAACCACTGAATTCTAAGCTGAACGATTGTAGCTACATACATTGCGTACGCTTTTTGAGGTTGCAAGGCTTCGACAAGACTTTAAATTATGGCAGCTCTCTTTTAACAATGGATCATCATGATGGCTTTTGGCTGACTTAGTTCTCTTTATTTTATCACAATAAACTGAGCGATTGAGTTGGGATCCTGTTTTTTTAAAAATAAAATAAATAAAATAAAGAAAAATGTTCGATTTTATTTTAATACATATATTTTGAAAACGTAATTTTATTTAAGTGTTAGTTGATTTTATATAACTGTGGCTGTAGTTTAGTGGTAAGAATTCTACGTTGTGGCCGTAGAGACCTGGGCTCGAATCCCAGCCGCCACATTTTTAACCTTTTTGTTTTTATATGGATATTTTCATCTTACATTACTTTTTTCCTTGCAATTTTTAGGCCACATCACTTCTTCTGAAACCTTTTTACTTGTTGCTTCGTCGTTTTTTATTGAATACCTTACAAAATTCTTTTTGTCCTATTCATTTTTAAATCATACATCACTTTTCTTTCATATTTTCTCTCATATGTCTCCTTTATAACTTTCTTTACCTCCCACTCTTTCACTCCACTTTCTTTTACTCCTCTTTCTTTTTTTTTAATTTTAATTATAGTGCTACGTTAATTGATCGTCAGCCCATCGCTCCTAAGTTATATGTTTAGCATTCAAAAGTAATTTTTTATGAACATCTAATATTAACGACTCAATTTACAGAAAAGAAATTATGAATACAATCTAGATTAGATTTCTTTTCAAATTAGAGATTATTATTTTCATCCCTATCATGTCGAAGTAACTAAAAACTTTAAGCACACTTCTCCTTGACCTTACTAGATGCTTTCTAGTTATATATTCAAACATAGCACATTTTTTATTGTGAATATCCTTTTTCTAATATAATTATTGTCAATTTTAAAATTAAATAGATATATGTGTAGAGTATGTCAAGCAGAATTATAAGATAAATTGGCAAAAACATCTTGAAAATTTTAAAAATGTTATTCTATGAGAGAGAGAGAGTAAAAAAAAATGTTTTGTAAAACCTTTAAAATTCTTTTGATGTTGCATACTCTTCTTTAGGCGTGGGCTTTTGAAGTAAAGTTCATCACCATGCATCTAAACTAAAGTCATGTTATTAACATTTTTTTCAAAATTAATCATTTGATTCATCCAAAATGACCATTTAAAAGAATTACATCGTGTTACTTTTTTTTTTTCTTTTTCTTTTTGGATCATTTAGATAGCTAATGGAGTTGAGGTTGACATCATGCATTTTTTACTATGTTAATTTTACATATAATTGTTTTATGAGAGTTGAAAGATGAAGTCTAATTTGTACTGTACATTGTCCAAAAAGGATCATTAATTAGGTGATATAACTAGATTTTTAAAATATTTTTTACTTTAAAATTTGAGTGATAAATCTTACCATCCATTGCTTAAAAATAAATGATATATAAGATATTAAATTCATTCACAATGTAGCATCAACTAGTTTGGTAGATGTTGTTAATCGCTGTGATAGATATAGGAAGCATCTAAACCCTTTCACCATAAACTTTAAGGTAGTGTTGAGTAATAAATCTTAGATAGGCATGACCTACCAATATGAAACGTAACCATTAGGCCAATCAGACCTGCTACATACTACTTAGATCATGATATATTAAATTAGAATTAAAATATTAGATGCAGCAAGAGGATGGTTTAGCTCTGGTCAAGGTTAAAGTGGAAGTCAATTTGACCATTAAAAATTTTCAAAATTTAGGTAGAAAACCATCAAAATTAATGTGGCACACGCTAATTGAACTGATTTATACTTCATATCATAGATTGAGTCTACTCAAAATTTTTTCTTAAGTGTCTTGGCTGAGGCTCCAATCTTGAATCTTATAACTATCACATGCACCATCGAAACTGGCCCTATTCTGGTTAACGGCTGTAGCAATAAAATTTTATTTTAATTCTAATTTTAATGGAATTTGATTTCAATATCAATTTTGATTGCGATGCAAAACTTAAAGGGCCCTCCAAAATAGTTCTATGTAATTTTCGAGTGAATAGGAGACTTTAAGTGATTGTAATTCCACTCATCATAGTCTTCTGTCATCAAATTGTTATAAAAGTTTTATCTTCTTAGCAATTTTGTGTTGATAATAACTTAACTCAACTAATCTAAGCATTTTTCCAACTACATTGGTCGGTAATTTTGTGTTGATAATCGAAGCTAAAATTATCACTCAAGAGGCTAATTAATGATTCCATTTCTTTATTTTGATGATCAACTGGGCTAGATCGACTGATGTTTTGGAAGAATCCATGGGTCCAAGATTTTCATGCATCTCATTACCATTTGGTTTAAAATGGAGACAAAATGGTTGACCTAATTATTTAAAATTAAGACTTTATTGTATGTCTCTTTGCTACCATTTGGTTCAAACTGTTGAGCATGTTCATTGGCTTGTGAAAGCCATGCCAAGGGTTTGACACCCATGCGTCCTATGATGATGTGCGGATGGATGGTCCTACTGCACTGAAAACGGCAAAATAAGAAACCTGCCAAGTAAATGCCAACATCATCTCATCATTTCTGCTAAAATTTATGATTGATCAAGAGGAGTCTTTCCAACAGGCCTTGAACGAAGAAAATCAATGGTAGACTAAAAATACGGACACTATCTTCTTATTATAGCTAGAGGACATGTATGGTTATCCGGGTCTATTGACTGTTGGCATACTTGCCCCGTATTTCTGAAAATACTTCAGAAGTATGAACAAATATATATCTTAAATCTTTTTCGTTTATAAAAAAGTAATAACAATGAAAAGGCTCAAAAGAGCCCACTCGAAAAAAGAAAGCAGATGATGCAATCGAATGATCAATGAAGACCATTATGATATACCCATCAATTAGTGACCATTTAACAAAACACATCAAGCTTGACTCAAGCAACAAAAGTCAATGTTGGTTTATGAATGGAAAAATCGCTTCTTAGTTTGTCATGCACATTAGATGATTTAACTGGCCGGTCTTATAGCTGTCCATTATAGATGGTGACATTGACTCCCATGGATAGGAGCTCATCAACCTGTTATTAAATATCTTATCATTTATTTAATTTAAATAATATTATAATTTAATAAAAATAATAGCTAATTTTTTATCGATTGATTTTGGTAAGTTGTTATTGATAACCATTCTTTGATAAAAAGATATTTAATTTTTTTGATTTAAGTTTTATTATGAAAATTATTTATTTTAAGATCTTGATCATTATGTTTTGCGTAAACTAAGGTTTTAACCAAAAAAAATCCTTTAAAAGGATTTACAATATCATCATGGATCTGATTATTATAACACTAAGTCTATGTTTGGATGGAGAGAAAACTAGGGGAGAAACAGGAGAGAAAATAAAATTTATCTTGTTTGGATGGAGAGAAAGTAGGAGGAAAGAAAAGTAGAGAAAAAATAGAGGAAAAAAGTGATGGGCCCTACATAAAAGTTTTCTCTATGAAACCGGAGAGATTTCGGAGAGAAAACTCAAAAGTGCTCTTTCATTTTTTTTTTAATTTCAATATTGACCATTCCAAAAAATAACTGATGCATTTTTTAATCATTTATAATAAGGACATTATTGTCATTGTAAATTATCAACTTTTCTTTCCTCTCTATTTTCCTTCCACTCATCCAAATAGAAGGAGAAAAATATTTTCTCTCAATTTTCTTTCCTTCCACTTTTCTCTTCCCCTAGTTTTCTTTCCTTCCACTTTTCTCTCCATCCAAACAAAGCTTAAAGGAATGAAAAGGTCCCAAAAAATAAAGGAGAAAAATCAATGCAATGCAAATGATGTTACTTGGGTACCAGATTAGCTAAGGATACCTCTCGATCGTTGATCCTGGGTTCATATAGTCATCCTTTAGGTAGTGTTTGATAGCCCAAAAGCTATCCCTGGATAAATGTACAGATAGCATTTATCCAGGGGATAGCTGAGGAAATAAGCATCTTTTTAAAATTATAAGTTTGCCATCAAGGGATAACTTTAGTTATTCCTGGATTCCCTAGGGAATAAGTTCAGGGGATAACCCATGGTTAAACATGGGTTATCCCCTCTGGTTAAACTTTTTCAGACATATCCCCTCTAGCTATAGCATTTAAAAAAGGGGGATATCCTCTGATATCCTTCCTTATCCCTCATATCAAACACTGCCTTAAAGCCTCGAAGATTTTGATCGGTCCGGCCATTCCAACTACAAGAGAAAAACAATCTATTCTCAACAACACTAGAAGCTGAATAAAATTATGTATTCGAACCTATTATTAATGAAATGCAGTGGCAGTGCAGCCTTCTTGATCTCGGTGATAGTTATTATGAAAGTAAATCCTTACGTGACATTACTGGGGATTATCTTATTGGTGCAGATTATGGCTACCTAATTCATAAGACGAGTCTAGAATTCCTTAAGACAATTTCGTCCTTACGGTCATGACGATTGTCTCACAGGATATAACAGTCTTCTTTTGATGAAAGCAGCATCAAAAATATCGAACCAAGAATGCTTCTCTCTCTTTTTGTATGCATTATTGCTATACTTTCCTAAGGAGAGTATGCAATTGCCTAAAAGAAGAATGAAATTCGAAAATGGAATGGATTGGAATGAATGCCTATGGTCCTATTTATAGATTTTAGGTGCCCCTTGAATATATCCCTACGGAATTGATCTGCACCATTAGATTTGATCGGATGCGATCAAAGGTCTGTTCAATAAGTCTCTCCGAAGCCCTGATACAGATCACGCGATCGGCCGCCTCTTTGAAGCCTTGATATGCCAATCTGTAACCGTGATCTAAAGATCACGTGATCGATGCGCTTCTTGAAAGCCTTGATAGGCTATCATGTGATCGACGCATATCTTGATGCATCGATTTGTGATCTTGACGCGTATCTTATCACCAACGATCGACTGATTAACCGCCTTTTATCCAATAGTTCGTCATCAATCGATCCAATGATCACTCTGATCCTGATCCAATGATCAATCTGATCGATTATCTTTAGCTTCTGCTTGATTTCTCCGTTCATGAAGATATCAATACTCGGACCAGCAGACTCAGGACTCAGATACGTCGGGTAAATCTTCTTCGTTGGTGATTCCTTTGATGATGCCACCGCCATTGTAGCGAGAGAGTACCGGTTGCTATCCTGCAGCAATTAAGAAATTATAAAAATCCTGCAGATTTTTCAAACAAAACTTAGAGGCTGTTCTGGATTCCATGCTACTTTATACGATTGAAATCAACTGATTCCCAGGGTCTTAAATTGAACAACAAAACTACCACATCGTTGCTCTCCGTGCTGATCATAAACTGCAGACGTCGACGGCACTGTTCCTCCGTGGCTTCCTCATATATACTGCTTTGCTGCCAGTTGTTGGCTAATTTTTTTTAGCTAGGCTGACAATATACGTGAGATAAACACGTACATGAGATCAAAAGAAATTAAATACAACAAAATCGGTCTTTTTCTCCTGTTTATTTCCTTAGGAATTATTGGTTGATTAGGAAGGAAGGGATTTCAACCTTTTTGCTTGGCCTGCGCCAACGTAATCGAGCCTCCCGACGACGTCTAAAAGCAGATGCGCCCATGAAAAGGAAGAAGAAAAATTACATTCTGAAACTCTAGTGGGCTGATTTGACTGAACTAACCACATAATTAATCTTCCGGCGAAATCCAGCCGTTTCCCAGAGCAACTCCTATTAACATAGATTAATTACATGAGATGCTTAAAAAAAAAAGGAATTGTTTCTTAAATCGATACCCCGTAATGTAATCTTCCATTCTCCAGCCTTATTTGCTTTGGCGACTGCTAAAAGCCAAGAACACGGCAACTCTCGCACCATAAGACTCTCTCCCACAATATAGAGTGGGCTCCTTGACGACATTACATTCTCGCTGTAGAGCTCCTTGAGAAGGGTGATTAACTCTGCAGCTGCCTGCGAATCATTGTTCTTCATCATATCTTGTTGTTGAGTGTGGAAGTAGCTGAATCCAGTCCCCACTGGGCTGTCCTGAAATCGGCGCAAAGAAACGACCGTCAAGAAGCATAAAAATCGAGATAAAACGAGGTAGATGTTGGGAGGACAGACAGTTGACTCACCGTGCAGAGGAGATCAGCTTTCCTCAGCCATGTTGAATTCCGAGGTTTTAGATCCATATGTTGGGTAAAGAGGCTAATAAGGCCTAAATAGGCTAATAGGCATAAATACCCTAATGGGCCTTGAAAGCCCATCACCTCCCTTTAGTGTGTGAATGAAAAATTACGGGGACATTTAGTCACACATCGAAAAAATTAAGAAAGGAAGGTTTACGAAACCACTTCCTTGAAGCTTAAGTTCCTTAGGCTCACCATAAGTGGAGAGCTTGAGGGTGATGCACGCACGCGCGTGTGCGAAGGGCGCAATGGGCGCTTTGTAGGTGCACTTCGCACGTGCGCATCGTCGCGAGGAGCTTGAGGGACTTTAAATTTTTTCTAGATCAGGAGGATCCGACGGTGGAGACTGATCGAATCAAGATAAAGGGCTGAGATCAATTGACCGTTGATCATTGGATCAGGATCAGAACTGATCGTTGATCGATCGGATGAAGGGTCGAGATGCGGTGATCAAATCATGATCACGATCGCGATCCAACGGCTCACACCTGTCGGTTGACCAGTCAAGAGGACGGTTGGTGATAAGGCACCGGTCTGATCGTCGGTTGGTGATAAGTCAACTTGAAACGACATATCAAAGACGTGCAACTGCCTATCTGATAATGTGATCATCATATCATGATGGTGAGAAGGCATATCAGGATGAGGATAGGCTTATCTGATCGGCTGATCATCAGATCAAAGATAAATAGGTGTATCAAAGGATTATTGATCTGACCATTGATCAGATCCGATCAGATCTAACGGTGTAGATCAATCTCGTAGGGTTGCTTCCAAGGGGCACCTTAAAACCTATAAATAGGACCCTAAACCAAGCATTTTCATTCATTCCAAACCATTCCGAATTGAGTTCAATCCGAATCAATTCTAGCCTTCTCCTCTCTTAGGCATTTGCATACTTTCCTAAGGGTAGTATAGCAATAGTGCATTAAAAAAAGAGAGTAGCATTCTTGGTTTAAAGTTTTGGTGAATTATTGTACTGTTTTCATCAAAATGAGACTGTTATATCCTAGGAGACAATCGTCATACTGACCGTAAGCACCATTGCGGGACGAAATTATCTTAAGGACATAGAGTATAACTTTAGCCTCAGTCTGATCAATTAGGTAGCCACCATCTACCCCAACCAACACCATATCCAACCAACCCCGATCTCCCGGAAGCTACCGATTCCGAGACCAACTTCAAGTGCATGTGTGTGTGAGTATCTACGGTTATTTGTGTTCCAATAGAGACTTAATTACATGTCCACTCTGGAGCCACAGCACTGTCGGCCATGGCATCGTAGCATTCTCGACGGCATGTGGACTCCGATATAGCCACCAGAATATGTGGGCTTCTACATTATATACTCGGAAACAAACAGAAGAACATAAAGAATATAGCCCCACCGCTCTGATCCATCGGCAATCCCTTTAGCAATGACGAGCTTAACATGGAGAGAGAGAGAGAGAGAGAAGAGACCAGAGGAAGAGTGGAAGAGAATAGGACTTTTCCATGGCAAAAGTTGGTGTTGATGCTCGATAACTGGAATCAACCGTCGAGAAACGTCATTTGCTAGTGCAGCCTTCCCCGGAGCGGACGGCCTGTAAGAATTCCTGGGGCCGAAGTTGCTCCAGTGGGAACCCTCCGATGGTGAAGTTAGCAACCGAGGTCACAACAGTGAGAGCTTGAAGAAGCTCTGAAAAAGAAGAAGGCTTTGAGAACCGGAAGGTTTTTTCAGGTTAGAAAGTATGTGTGTATGTACCCCCCCTTTACCTCGGATTCTCTTATCCTTTTATGGACTTCGGTATCCGTCTGGGGATCAGCCACGTGGAGTTCAGTGAAGAGAAATGTCTGCTAAGCTTAGGGCGATTACGTAAATAGGAGCTGATTGGTGGGCTTTGTCCCATCAGTCATATGGGTCTGACAGTTGGTGGGCTTGGTTCCATCAACTACGCAAGTCAAGTGGCAGATGGGCCTAGCTCTGTCAGGCTGCGTAGGCCAGGCGGTAGGTGGGCATGATCTTGTCAAGCGGTGCGAGTTGCCTTGAAGAAGGCGGGGCTGTCGAGGCCGCCTTAAAGGAGTCAGGGTCGCTGGGGGCCGACTTGGAGAAGGCGGAGCCGTCGAGGCCGTCTTGGAGGAATCGGGGCGGCTAGGGGCCGACTTGGAGGAAGCGGGGCCATCGAGGCCGCCTTGGAGAAGTCAGGGCCGTCGAGGCCGCCTTGGAGAAGTTGGGGCTGCTGGGGGCCGACTTGGAGGAGGTGGGGACGTCGAGGCCGCCTTGAAGGAGGCAAGGCCATCGAGGCCGCCTTGGAGAAAGTGGGGCCGGTGGGTGCTGACTTAGAGGAGGTGGGGCCGTTGAGGCCGCCCTGGAGAAGGCGGGGCTATAGAGGCCGCCTTGAAGAAGTTGGGGCCGCTGGGGGCCGAAATGTAGGAAGTGCGGCGCGCTAAAGAGCGAGGCAGTCTTGGAGATGCACGGCCCCGCTGCCTTGAAGAAGTTGGGGCCGCTGGGGCCCGAAATGTAGGAAGTGCGGCCCGCTAAAGAGCGAGGCCGTCTTGGAGATGCACGGCCCCGCTGAAGAGCGGGCCGTCTTGAAGAAGCGGGGCCGCCTGTCCCTATCTACGCCATCAGTTGGCTTCGCCATTAATGTCCATGTGGTGCCATCGGCCACATCAGATGTCCCCTCGCTCTTGAGCTCAAGGGGCCAAGTGTCCGCTAACCCTTGAGCGAAAGGAGCGCAAAAATTTGTAATAACTACTGGCTTTTGCGTACCTTCAATTGCCGGAGGTGCGGCGTGTCCTCTCGAGTCTATGTCGCTTTGAAATCCTTCCGTAATCAAGTAAAAATGCGAAAGATGACATTAGCATTGGGCGCACCAAGAGAATATCTCTTGAAGAATGGGGAAAATGGGTGCCATCATTACTCCACCGCTCCCCACATCTTATCATTGGCCATAAATCACGCTCCTTGGGCAAAACCGAGGTGCAGTATCTCGGGCACTAGCGGGATTGTCAACAGCTGGATGTTGCATGCAATTGCTGAAGGCCGCATAGCACCACCTCGGGCGAGACAATTCAAAAAGCCTGTATAAAACCGCCCCTTCCACCCGAGGGCGACCTTTATGGTACCATCATCTTCTTTGCTGTCTTCTTCCTCCTGAGCCCTGAACTTTCAGAGTCCGAAACGTTCATTTTCTTTCCCCGATATTAGGCCAGTCTCTTTTTGCTTCCCTTCTGCTCTGTCTTCTTCCTCTTGAGTCCATGGACAGTCATGCCATTAGGGAGGGCAAGAGGCTTGTTGTTAGCTCCTCTCGATCCTCAGAAGAGGAGGAGGAGGTTCCCCTGGTTCACCAAAGGCATTGGCCGGTCGGGGGTATCACCATCCGCGACCGCCCGACGGTAGATGTCCAACCACCACCTCGAGTGTCTCCTCCTAGGGCACCTCTACCTAGGGTAGCTCCATCGTCTCCAGCTCGTCCGGCCTCTCCTCCGGTAGCCAGTTCTGATTTGGCAGGGCCGGGGAGGTGGCTTCCACCATGACCCCTGAGGAAGTGGAAGACCTCAGGGGTAGGTATAGGGTCTCTAGCTACATCTATCTGTCCACGCCTGGACTCGAAGATAGGGTGACCTCCGATCGATCTGGTCAGATAGCTTTATACGAGGAGTTCTTCAGGTGCGAGCTTCATCTTCCCTTTCATCCCTTTATTCTGAACCTATTAGATAGGTATAGACTGGTCCCGATGCAGTTGACTCCGAAATCGATTCGGATCATATGTGCTTTTGCTGTCCTCTGCTTCTTCCAGGGCTCGGAAGCTAGGATCTCTATGTTCTGGGCCCTCTATAAGCTCCGCCACCACGGTGAAGATAGGTGGTGGATTTTTACTTCTAGGCCGGGTCAGACTCTGCCACTTCACCTCCCCTCTAAAGTCAAGGGATGGAAATCCCGTTTCTTGTTTGCCCATGTGGATGGAGTGAGGATGACTTGGAGGGAATCTGATGTCGGCCCCAATAAAAACTCTACTGTGGACGAGAGGGATCGGGAGCTCTTCGACCACCTGATGTCCTTCGAGATCCCCTCCTATAAGGAGTTGTTGGCCGAGGAGAACCTCTACGAGGCCGAGTTGGCCCCGGCGGTTGGTGAGCGTGAGATCCTGTCCTTCTCATCCTTTAACTGGGTCTTTTCTTTTTCTAACTGTCGGCTCCTTATGCAGCAATGAGGGTGCCTGCCGAGAAGCTGAAGGTGGCTATGCGAAAGAAGAGGCAGGAGGCTGGCGAGGTAATGAGGCCGGCGAAGAGGGTTCGGCAGAAGGCCCAAGGCGAGCTGGCCTAGGCCTCCGAAGTCCCTGCGGAGGCTGCTCCGGCAGAGGCAGATCCTATGGAGGAGCCGAGGGAGAGCATCCTGACCAAGGCGCCGGCAAGCAAAGATGTTCCTGCGATGGCCAAGGCGAGAACGAAGGAGAGGGGCCAGCCGGCCCCGACCGAAAAGTTGGCGAAGGATCCCCGACTGCTCCCGAGCCAGTGGTCATCGACTTGGATTCTGGGGATGGAACTTCAGCCCCCACAGAGCTGGCTAAGGCGGGTGAGTTGGGGGCCGAAGGCGGACGACTGGATCCTCCTAAGCCGAGGGCGGAGGAGGTCGCCCCGATGGCTGGAGAGGGGGAGGCTGCAGTGATGGCGAACGAAGGCAAGGCGGGGCCGGCGGATGAAGGCAAGGCGGAGCCGAAGGACTCGCCTTCGTCGCCTACCCGAGCGGCCACCCAGCGGGCGGTCAGGAAGGCTCTGGCCCAGCCACAGTGGCCGCCATCGAGGTTTTCGGCAATGGAGGATGCACTGCAAGCGGAGCGCCTGCTGGAGAGGGTGCATCTGCCACGCTTTCGTGTGCAGCTGCACCGTGAGACCGCCTCTAGGCTTCTTGACGTGACATATGTGTCGGTGCTCTAGGTAACCTCTATCCGTGCTCTCTTTATATTCATTTGGTTTGATCTATGGCTGACCGGTTGATCCATGCAGATGACCAATGAGATCTTTGCTATCAGGGACTCTATGATCCGGACGTGCAACTCGGTCGCACACTCCCAAGAGAGAGTGGATAAGTACTGGGACCGATGCAAGGGAATGGCTAAGAAATTTGCCCAGAAGTTGGAAGAGGCCAAGGCCTGTGAGAACGACCTGGCCAGTAAGCTCCTTGCATAGGAAGTCAACCGGGATGAGTGGAGGGCCCGATTTAGGGAGGCGGAGAGCAAGGCGGCGATCGAGCTCAACCGGACCCTCGTGGCCGAGGCCAAGCTGGCGGTGGTCTCGATGAGCTTGGCATCGACCGATGGTAGGGTCGATGAGCTAACTTGCTGGCTCAAGGATGCCGAGAGCTGGGCCAACACGGCAGCAGCTAACGCCCATGCTGCCGAGGAGAGGGCCACTACGGCGAAGGCGGCGGCATGGGAGGCCAAACAGAAGAGGGTTGAAGCCGCAGCCTAAGTCTGGGATGCTGAGGTCGGAATGAGGAGGCTGAGAGCCGGGCCTGAGGAGCCGAAGCCTGGGCTGAGAAGGCCAAGGCTCGAGTTCGGAAAGCCGAGGCCTGGGCACAGAATGCCATCAGGGAGTTTCGGAGCTTGCCAGAATTTGAGCAGGAGGTGACCAAAGCAAGTCTCGATGCTTATGCTCAGGGCTTTGGGCACTGCAAAGCAAAGGTCGTCGAAGCCTTCAGGATCGACGACCTCGAAGCTATCCAGCCTAGAGACCCGAATGATGTGGAGACAAATGGGGACGAGGCCGGTGGAGAGTCGGGACCCGATGAACCATAGACCTTTGGGCTTTTGCTTTTATATTTTCCTTTTCCTTTTGTATCTTTTTCCTTTGCTTGTAACTGACTTTGAGTTAGATTTTGTAATTGCTTTGAATATTGATGAGAAGGGAAAAAATTTTATCCAAAAGCTTCCACTTATCTTCTGTAGCTGCTTCATGTGTCTGTGGTGTTGCGCTAGTCCCAATACTTAGGCTCGGTAGCAAGTGGCCACAGTCCCCGAGCGATCCGACTAGGGTCTGCATGAACTCGTGTTGTCGGCCGAGTCCTTCATCCCTTAGCCATCTCATGGAATGAACGCAGGGTGTCGATGTTGGTCGGGGAATACTTAAGCGCATTTAAGAGTCTTTCAGAACTGCCTCGGGGGTTTGTGTGCTGGCCCGAGAGATGACTCGAGTGGGTACAAGGCTGTTAGGATCTTTAACCACTTCAGAGGCATCTCCATACCGGATCAAGTGATGTTTCGTTAGCCATGATGCCGTCAAGCCCCTTTAGGACTGCTTCGGGGGTTTGTGTGTCGGCCCGAGGGATGACTCAAGTAGGTAAGGGTCTGTTAGGGTCTTGAACCACTTCAGAGATATCTTCATGCCAGACCGAGTGATGTCATGTTAGCCATGATGCCATCGAGCTCCTTTAGAATTGCCTTTGGGGTTTGTTTGCCGGTATGAGGGGTGACTCAAGCGGGTAGGGAGCTATTAGGGTCTTGAACCACTTTGGGGGTATCTCCACACCAGACCAAGTAGTGTTCCGTTAACTATGATGCCACCGAGCTCCTTTAGAACCGTCTTGGGGGTTTATGTACCAGCCCAAGGGGTGATTGAGCGGGTACGGGGTTGTTAGGGTCTTGAACCACTTTGAGAGCATCTCCACACTAGACCGAGTGGTGTTCCATTATCCACGATGCTACCGAGCACCTTTAGAACCGCCTCAGGGGTTTTTGTGTCGGTCCGAGGGGCAACTCAAGCGGGTACAAAGCTATTAGGGTCTTGAACCACTTTGGAGGCATCTCTACACTGGACTGAGTGGTGTTTCGTTAGCCACGATACTGCTGAGCTCCTTTAGAACTACCTCGAGGGTTTGTGTGCCGACCCGAGGGGTGACTTGAGTGGGTACAGAGTTGTTAGGGTCTTGAACCACTTCGGAGGCATCTCCATGCCGGACTGAGTGGTGTCCCATTAGCCATGATGATGCCAAGCTCCTTTAGAATCGCCTTGTGGATTTGTGTGCTGACCCGAGGAGCGACTCGAGCGGGTACAAGGCTGTTAGGGTATTTGAACCACTTCGGAGGCATCTTCACACCGGACCGAGTGGTGTCCCATTAGCCGCGATGCCGCTGAGCTCCTTTAGAACCACCTTGGGGGTTTGTTCATTGGCCCGAGGGGCGACTCGAGCAGGAATGGAGCTGTTAGGGTCTTGAACCACTTTGGGGCATCTTTACGTCGGTCCGAGTGGTGTTCCATTAGCCGCGATGCTGCCGAGCTCCTTTAGAACTGCTTTGGGGGTTTATGTGTCGGCTCAAGGGGCGACTTGAGTGGGTACGGAGCTGTTAGGGTCTTAAACCACTTCGGGGGCATCTTCATGCTGGATTGAGTGGTGTTTCATTAGCCATGATACCGCCGAGCTCCTTTAGAACCACCTTGGGAGTTTATGTGCTAGCCCGAGGGGCGACTCAAGCAGGTACGGGGCTATTAGGGTCTTGAACCGGATCGAGTAGTGTCTCGTTAGCCGCGATGCCATCGAGCTCCTTTAGAACCACCTTGAGAGTTTGTGTGCTGGCCCGAGGGGCGACTCAAGCAGGTATGGGGCTATTAGGGTCTTGAACCACTTTGAAGGCATCTCCATGCCAGACTGAGTGGTGTCCCATTAGCCGCGATGCTGCCAAGCTCCTTTAGTTAACAAGTCCTCAGCTTCGAAGATGAGCCAGATGTAATATTTGAAAAAATTTTATTATCAACAGTGGAGGGAGTACATCATTGATAGTATTGGTGGAGGTTGTCCGCGTTCCAAGTGCATGGGATGGGCCGTCCACCGAGTTCTTTGATCGGGTATGCTTCTCGGTGGAGTACCTCGGTGATGCAGTAAGGACCCTCCCAGTTTGGAGATAGCTTACACCCCTCCATCGGTTTGGACACTTCGGCCTTCCTGAGGACTAGATCTCTAGGGCGGAACATCTTGGGATGTACTCGGGCGTTGTAGTACTTGGCTGCTTGCTGGCGAAAGGTGGCCATTCGGAGCCGTGCTCGGTCGTGCGCCTCATCAATGAAATCGAGGTTGGCTCTCAGCTGTGTGGGGTTGTTTTCTTCATTGTAGGACTCTACCCGAGGACTTAGCAAGCCGATCTCGATGGGGATGATCGCTTTGGATCCAAAGACGAGACTGAAGGGGGTTTCTCCCGTTGGGGCTCTTGGAGTCATATGGTACGCCCACAGCATGCTGGGAAGCTCCTCTACCCACCTGCCTTTGGATCCGTCCAGCTGGGTTCTGAGTCCCTGGAGGATGGTCCAATTCATGACCTCGACCTCTCCATTGGTCTGTGGATGGCCGACGGAGGTGAACCGATGGCAGATGTTCAGCTTGGCGCAGAAAGTCTTGAATGTGGCGTTGTCGAACTACCGACCGTTGTTGTTGATGATGGTGCGAGGCAACCCGAAATGACATATGATAGACTTCCAGAAGAAGGCTTTGACCTTGCTCTCGGTGGTATTGGCCAGTGCTTTGACTTCAACTCACTTGGTGAAATAGTCGATGGCAACGAGCAAGAACTTTTGCTGACCCGAAGTCGGGGGAACGGTCCAAGAATGTCCATTCCCTACTGGCGAAGGGCCATGGGACCAAGAGTGGACTCAATAAAGTAGACAGCTATCGTTGGATATGTGCATGTTGTTGGCAGCCATCACATTTCTGAACCAGCCTGGCGGCGTCCTCCCTCATGGTGAGCCAATAGTAGCCTTAGCGGAGGGCCTTTTGTGCCAGCGATCTTCTCCCTAGATGGTCTCTACAAATGCTTTTATGGATTTCTTTAAGGATATAGTCAGTGTCTGCAAGTCCAACACATTTGAGAAGGGGGTAGAAAAATGACCTTATGTATAGATGCCCATCTAGAAGGGCGAACTTGGAAGCCCTCCATTTGAGCAGCCTGGCCTCCTCGCGGTTGGTTGAGAGGATAGTCTCACTTCGGCCAGCAAGGCTTCGTACTCGGCTTGGTTGTTTGTAGCTTTGAAGAGGAGCCGAAGGGCGTACTCTACCTTTTTGCCCTTCGGACCACAAGGATGAGGCCAGCATCGCTTTCTTGGGAGTTTGAGGCACCGTCCACGTGGAGGATCCAAAACTCCCCCACATCCTCGAGCTCGATGTTGGGTTGCACCACAGGAGATTCTTTTTCTTATCCCTCTGTTCAGGTGCACTCGACTAGAAAGTCGGCCAGGACTTGAAACTTCAGAGCCAACTTTGCCTAAAATGAGAGGTCGAACTCTCCTAGCTTGATTGCCTATTTGGCAAGCCGGCCCGAGGTGTCAAGACGAGCCAGTATAGCTTTGAGGGGTTGGTCCGTGAGCACCATAATGGGGTGAGCTTGAAAATATGGCCGGAGACGCTGGACGAAATGATCAGAGCAAAAATAATCTTCTCTGTCTTGACCTCAGCGTCATGGAGTACCTTGCTCATATAGTAGATGGGCTTCTGGGTTTCGTCGATATTGAGGCACACCAGGATAGAGCTGACGGCCTCCAAGAAGGTGGCAAGGTAAAGGAAAAGACTTTCTTCGTCCCTCGGCTTCGATAGGAGTGGTGGGATAGATAGGAATTCCTTCAATCCTTCAAAAGTACTTTGGTAGTCTTTCATCCACTCGAACCTGTTCACTTTGTGCAGGGCCCTGAAGAAAGGCAAGTACCTCTCAGCTAACTTGGAGAGAAACCAACTCAGGGCCACCATCCTTCCGGTGAGCTGCTGCACCTCCTTTTTGCCGGCCGATGGTCTCATATTGAGGATGGCACTGATCTTCTCTGGGTTTGCCTCAATTTCTCGTTGAGTCACCATAAAGCCCAAAAATTTCTCTGCGTGACCCTGAAGGCACACTTTTTTGGGTTTAGCTTGACTTTGTAGCGGTGAAGGTTACTGAAGGTCTCCTCCTGATCAGAGATATGGTTGGAGGCATGGGCGCTCTTCATCAGCATGTCATCCACATAGACCTTCATATTTCGGCCCAGTTGGTCTTTGAAGACTTTGTTCATCAGCCTCTTATAGGTTGCTCCCGCATTCTTGAGGCTGAAGGGCATTACCCTATAATAGTAGATGCCCTTCTCGGTCATGAAAGAAGTGTGCTCCTCATCGTTCGGGTCTATCTTTTTCTGATTGTACCCGAAGAAGGCGTTCATGAAGCTAAGGAGTTCGTGATCAGATGTCGAATCCATCAGCTGATCAATCCGAGGCAATGAGAAGCTGTCCTTTGGGCATGCCTTGTTGAGGTTGGTGAAGTCGATGCAGACCCTCCAGCTCCCATTTGCCTTATGGACCATGACCACATTGGCCAACCAACTCGGATAGTGTACTTCTTGGATGTGGTCGGCAGCGAGCAACTTGTTGATCTCTTCGTCAATGGCTCTGCCGCTCAGGGGTGAAACTCCTCTTTCTTTAGCGGATCGGACAATGCTTTGGATCGATGTTTAGCTTGTGGGTGATCACCCCCGATGGTATGCCGGGCATGTCAGATGCTGACCAGGAAAAATGTCCAAGTTGGCTCACAAGAAATCCAGAAGATGATCTCAGTCCTCCGCAGGGAGAAGCTCTCCGACCCGCACCATCTTTGTCGGGTCGTTCCCCAATGGAAAAGTCAACAGTCGCTCAGCCAGCTCTCCTCCTTTACTAGATTCTCTGGGATCCGACATCTCTGAGGCTGGCACAACCTTCTGAGGGCTTGAAGCTGTGTGATAGCAGGGTAGGATTGGACTGGTCCCTCCTCGCATCTCACCGATTTCGTTGTTAGTTGAAAATCTGACGAGTAGCCATTTGGTGGAGATGACTGCATCAAGGAGATTGAGGCCGGATCGGTCGAGAATGGTGTTGTATGCCAAAGGTACTCGGACGATCAGGAATCTCATCATGACTATGCTCTGACACGGCGGTGTTTCGGCCATCACCGGTAAGGTGATCTCGCCTTCTACCCTCATCGAATCTACCGTGAACCTGACCAAGGGAGCCGTCACTGGCTGAAGGGAGTCAAGAGATAAATCCATCCGAATAAATGCATCGTAGGTAATGATGTCGACCGGGCTACCACTGTCAACCATGATTCTTTTTATAGGGTGTTTAGAAATCGTCATCGAAACGACGATGCCCTCATTGTTTATATTGTCTACCCTAGCTAACTCCCCTTTGAGGATTACATCATCTAAGTCCCCATCCTCCCTCGGCCGCTTGGATGAAGAAGCTGCCCCTAGGATACCATTCCCATCGTTCTCTCCGTCGGGGAGTTGTCAACAACAGCTTGAGCAGGTGGAGGCCCCATGAGTGCTGGAATAGTTAGGGGTGCCTTTTGGACATACTTTCCGAGGTAACCCTGCTAGATGAGTTCCTCAATGGCACGCTTTAGGCTGTAGTAGTTGTTGGTGTCATGGCCGTAGTCCCGATGGAAGCGGCAGTAGCGGCTCTTATCGTTGAGGACACTTTTCTTCATAGGGAGAGGGCATTGGAGATATGGCTCACCCTCAATCTTCATGAGGATGTGAGAACGAGGGATGAGAAGAGGCATGAGCTTGCTCTCCTTGGGGATGAGGCTTTGGTGCCTATTGTTTGGTCGGCATGGCGGCTCGGGCTTCTTGGGGTGAGAGGATCCGCTTGGCTCAGGGTAGGTGGACCTCCGGCTGGAACCCCTCTCGGTCTCTCGGTGGGTGAAGTCGGCCTCATTCGCACAGATGTACTTCTGTACATGGAGGAGGAGGTCGGAGTAGGAACTGGGTAGCTTCTTGTCTAGAGAGAATGTGAAGCAGGACGGGCGAAGTCCTCGCTTCAACGCCAGAGTTGCCACCGCGTTGTCCAGATGATACACTTCGAGGGCGGCCATCTTGAAGCGGGCCACGAAATCTCGAAGTGACTCTCCCTCCTTCTGCCGTACGGAGAAGAGGTTATTTGCGATCTGTGGGATCCATCGGCAAGCATCGAAGTGCACCAAGAATGCTCTTTCTAGCTCTTGGAAAGAGTCGATGCTATGTGGGGACAGGTGGGAGTGCCAGGCGCGAGCAGCCTTTCGTAAAGTGGCTATGAAGGCCTTGCATAGGAGGGCATCAGTAGCCCCTTGGACTTGCATGTGAGCTTTATTGCTCTCGAGGTGATCAAGGTAATCTATCGTACCATCATACGGATCCAGTTGGAGAAGACGGAATCTGGAGGGGACGGGCCCTTCTAAGATTCGGCAAGTGTAAGGAGGATGAGTATCGTACTTCTCCTCCAGCTAGTTATTGATTTTTCTGGTGAGCTCCTCTAACCGTCGGTGGTATTCATCCAGACGTTCCTCCGCCTGGCGGTTGATAGCTGACATCTTCCTTGATGGCCCAAAAGATGAGAAAGAAGAAGAAGGAAAAAAGCGCGGATGGTAGTGCCTCCGCTTAGGCTCTTCCTAGTGCTGTCACTCCGGGGATGAGTCGTCTGAACTACGGATGAGAGAACGTGACCTCTTGAGGGTCTCCTAGCAGTGTCCTCTAGGCGAGGTACGGCGGTGGCGAGTCTCTCGCTAGGATTATCTCCTTCGAGCATACTGCTGACTGGCTAGTGCAGTAGGTGGTGGTGCAGGAGGAGCAGGCTGATGCTGGGTGGTCATGGACTACTGCTCTCGGAGCCCATGGATCATCACCATGAGAGCTTGAACTTGCTGGGTGAGCATGGCCAGCTGATCAGCTTGAGTGACCGCGGTTGGTGGTGCAGGAGTTGCCGAAGGGTCAGCGGCGGGGGGTTGGCCTCCTGCTGCTCCGCCGGTTGGAGGTTCCCCTCAGCATAGCTGGCGAAGGCCTTTCGAGCATGTGTCACAACCATTGTTGATGAAGAGGGGGAGGAGAGCTTATAGGTAGGTGTTATAGAGCTTGTCTTCCGTTCCTCCCTTCCTGGCGCGCCAATCTGTTGACGCTCGATCATTGGAATCAACCGTTGGAAAACATCGTTTGGTGGTGCAGCCTTTCCCGAAGCGGACGGCCTGCAAGAAGTCCTGGGGTCGGAGGTTGCTCCAGCTGGAACCCTCCGACGATCAAGTTAGCAACCGAGGTCACAGGAGTGAGAGCTTGAAGAAGCTCTGAAAAAGAAGAAGGCTCTGAGAACCAAAAGGTTTTTTTCAGGTTAGAAAGTGTGTGTATGCACCCTCCTTTACTTCAGATTCTCTTACCCTTTTATGGACCTTCGGTATCCGTCTGGGGATTAGCCACGTAGAGTTCAATGAAGAGGAATGTCTGCTAAACTTGTGACAATTACGCGAATAGAAGATGGTTGATGGGCTTAGTCCCATCGGGCACATGGGTCTGACAGTTGGTGGGCTTGGTCCCATCAACTATGCAGGTCAGGTGGCAGATAGGCCTAGCTCTGTCGGGCTGCGCAGGCTAGGCAATAGGTGGGCCTGATCGTGTCAGACGGCGCAGGCCAGGCGATAGGTAGGCCTGATCTTGTCAGGCAGGTGAGCTGCCTTGGAGAAGGCGGGGCCATCGAGGCCGCCTTGAAGGAGTCGGGGCCGCTGGGGGTCAACTTGGAGAAGGTGGGGCCGTTGAGGCCGCCTTGAAGGAGTCAAGGCCGCTGGGGGTCGACTTGGAGGAAGCGGGGCTATCGAGGTTGCCTTGGAGAAGACGGAGCCATCGGGGGCCGACTTGGAGGAAGCGGGGCCGTCGAGGCCATCTTGAGAAAGTGGGGCCGCTGGATACCGACTTGGAGGAGGCGGGGCCGTCGAGGTCGCCTTGGAAAAGTTGGGGCCGCTGGGGGCCGATTTGAAGGAAGTGCGGCCCACTAAAGAGCGAGGCCGTCTTGGAGACGCGCGGCCCCACTGAAGAGCGGGGCCTCTTGAAGAAGCTGGGCCATCTGCCTCTGTCTATGCCGTCAGTTGGCTTCGCCGTTAACGTCCACGTGGCGCCACTAGCCACATCAGTTGGTGAGGAGTGAAACCGGATTGAATGAATGAAGAATGGAGATCACTAAACAAACGACCAAAGAAAAAGGGATGGAAGATGATGATCATACGGCTATGAGAATTCCTCCGACTCCGTCCCTCACAAGAGGAGAGAGAAGCTTCGGAAACGAAAGAAAAGGAACAAAGGGTAGGAGATGAATCTTGCTGATGGCAAAACCGAAGGAGAGGGGTTCATATATTCATAGATTTCACATAAAATTTTCTTTTTAATGAACCACAGTTATGATTTTTAATAATCATTTATTTAATATGTCATGTTTTCTATGAAGCCTGCACATATGGGATAAAGGGATATGATTTTTTATGTATAATAAATCAAGCATTTTAATCATCAAAATTTTTATATATTAAATAATAAATTTTAACGATGATCAAGCAAGACTTTCATTATTGCTGCCAAACCCCCTGGAACCTCATGCAGCACATATGATGTTTCTTTTTTTTTTTTTTTTTTTTTCTTTTCACCATTGTTCTGGCAGTCTATGAAATTATTATGAAGAAAAGACTTCAGTAGCAAATTTTTTCTTGCATATTAATTAGTGAATTATAATTATCTCTTAAAAACATAGTACATACATTAAATGACAAGTAAAAACCTTTACAAAGTCTTCATTTTAATATATATATATAATTTAATTAATGAACGGCCGTAATCTATTGTCATTATGGATTTTGAAATGGAGCTTTGACTTACAATTTGCAATCATTATAAAAAGACTATTTTCTTTTTTTATATTGAGTATAGATAGGTCTTAAATTAATTTGATATGCAACTTTATAGCCCTATAACTTAATATTTGTTTCCTATTTTTTTTAGGTCTTATGAGCAGCTTGAAAAGGAAATAGATAAAGGAAAGAGGACCATCTCCTTCCTTTGATCATATCATTGATTTAGAGTTTCATGATAAGGGATTGTATTATTACAAAGCAAGGTCAAGAGAGTTTATTATTATGATGAGACTGAGGGCCCATTTATTATAAAATTTTATTCTTTAAATGATGAATTATGTTGATAAAATTTTATAAATACTATATTTATTATTTTATACCATTTAACTTTCATATTAAAATAGAAAAGTCATAATTCATAATCATCATCTCTTAAAACTTATGACTAATTTTAAATTTATAACTTAAGATTAATTTTGAATTTATAGTTGCCATACCTCGATCCTAATGCCTGAGTTGGCGTAAGTAACATGGCCACATATTTCTTAAGAAAAAAATCTTAGGGAGTATATAGGGCTTTCAAATATAAAGCATTATTATATATAGCAAGTACAATAATAATCTAATATTAATTGTTAGTGATTTTGGATTTGCAAAAGTTGAAGGGATAAATTTAGTCCGATGATATATGTGGAATGAGTCCACTATTGATATATGTGATCCGTATAGTTTGAATTATACATACCTTTTATTGGGTGATATGATTAGAGTTTGTATAGACCCAAAATCTAATAGTGAACTATGATGCTAGGATCTTAGCATTTCATTATAAATAGACTTGGCTCACCCTTCTCTTCTTATATCTATAATTAGATTTTTTTCATCACAAACACCATCTGTTGGAGGAGCAAGAAAAGAAAGATATGAGCCACAACATTCCTAATGAGTGGTTTTCTTGATTCAAGGATTATTTGTAACTTTGGCATAAACCAAAGTTTGCACAAATAGGCATGATAATGAATTTTATATTATTTAGTTGACATTCTAAAATTGACATATGTAATCCTAAAAATTTTTACATATGGTTTCAAAGCAAGAATATATGAATTTAGAACATAATTTTTACGATTTTGCTTCATGTTTTATTAGAGTTTTAAAATACAAATCTTCTATAATTATGTGCCCAGCTTTATTAATCTCACATGGAGTATGATGTCTCAGGTTATAGAGCAAGATGGAACTGAAAATAATTTGGTAAACATAAAACTAAAATATTAGATATTAAACAGTGACTGCTACCACTTTTGAAGTTATGAAAAAAGTGATTTAGCCTCTTGGGTTTTTTCTAAAGTATGTATAAACTTATGGATTGCAAAGGATTAGAGGAAAGCTAAAAATTATAATCTTATTTATATTCTTATTAAAAATAATAATTGACATTTCATTCTATTTCTATAATTAATGAAGATTTTTTTTTCATCCTTATCTTCAATTTTATCCTTATCGCACCTTGCCTCATTCTTAAGGATATATATGAATTTTTAAAAATTATCAAATTAGTAATGTAGATGATTTTTCCTTACTGACCATATTAATAAATTCAATATTTATATCTTAAATTATACTTATCATTAAAATAATTAAAAATTGAATTAATATATGAGGGTAATTTTGTATATATGAAAATATAAGGATATTATAATACTTAAGCATCGGATCAATGGGTGAGGATGAGTTGGGGTAGAGATATATTTATTTTTGTCCTCATTGACATCACTATTTTCATCTTCATCTCTGCAAAAAAAAAAAAAAAAATCTCTGCTCTAAACGAGATGTTTGGGCTGGAATAAGGTGGGCCTCTACTTTATGGATGTGTAAACTACCTTAACATCTTATTACTAAAGTTTGAGTTACATAAAATAAGTCATATTTTAATATTAGATTTGCATATTCATAAAGGTAAAACCTTGTTGACAGATCTCATTGAAATTATTTTAGCCTTGCTATAATTTGATTCTTCATTTAGCTCTTTTTTTCTAACAGTTTTCTTCAGCTCTTGCTGCCGCCGCCGCCACCACCTAGCCGATAATATCTATTGTTTTAGCAAGAGTAACATTTTGGAGCCAAAACTTGGCACCAAGAAAACATCCTTCATGCATCATCAAGTCTATAACTGATGGATGAAATTAATCTTTCATGCTCGATTTAGGAAGAAATTACTTGAATAAGGGCACTAGCACAAAGAAACAATTATACAAGCACGACAATGATTTGTATGGTCTTGAACAATATTTTTTTCGAAAAAGAATTCAAAAGAAATCCAAAGAATCAACATCACGATTTCTAGTGTGAAGCAGCTCTTGAGTACCAACTACATGGCTTATATTATCAAGTTTTCAAGAAACTCGTGTAAGAACTCTTTTTGACCGGTAAAAACTTGCGTGAAAAATTAAGAAGACAACATAGAAAACTACCGCCTAAAATTATTTATCGGGAGCAACTTATAAAGATTCAAATATGAAAACCTTTTCGGGTATGTTACTGTCTAAACTTCAGTCAGATGGTTTTTCAATTAACATAACATCAGCTAAATATTAATAATCTCTTCTCCCACACGGTGGCTTGGATTTCTTTTGTTAATGAGACCATGCCAAAGCTTTACCTCCCTGCTAGAGATATAATATGCTCGCGTGACATGTAGTAAGCTGCAATGATTTAACATGGCGATTTAAGTCGAGTTTTGGTTCTCACATTTAGATTATTAGTGTCCTTAAGCAAAATTAAATGAAACCACACCAGTTTAGGCAAAATAGAAGTGGCATAGCCAGAAATTATTGAAACAATTTGCTGCCCTTGATTGTTTCCTAATTTGACAAACCATGGGTCCATGGGTCATGTAGTGAAGTTTATCTAGAATCTCATATATATATATATACAGAGAGAGAGAGAGAGAGAGAGAGAGAGCGCTTTTATATCACCAACAGAAATGATGCGTTAAATCAACTTAGAACTCAAGAACATGGCTCCTCCCCACTAATTAATGACAAACTGATAAAAAATCCCATCATAGAATAAAAGCTTCCTTCCCTGTAGAACTCGGATGAATTTATGTTAGGGAATCTCATGTATGTCTGATTAGGTATCAGATACGTTGCCCAAGAAAAGGAAAATTGCAGTTAATAATGAAGTGAATATACAACCAGAAGTATTCCCAATCAAATTATCCGAGTGTAGAATTGCTTGGAAAGATAGGAAGGGGCGAGACCCTGTTTTATTCCAGCCACTGATACTATTACTGATAACATTCCCAGTCAAATTATCCGAGTGTAGAATTGCTTGGAAAGATAGGAAGGGGCGAGACCCTGTTTTATTCCAGCCACTGATACTATTACTGATAACCATTCCCAGTCAAATTATCCGAGTGTAGAATTGCTTGGAAAGATAGGAAGGGCGAGACCCTGTTTTATTCCAGCCACTGATACTATTACTGATAACATACACACACATGTATTTCATTTATGTCTTTGCGTATGAAGAAGCAGCAGCAGGAGACTGAGTAATAGAACCCAGCATTTGCAATGCCATGCAAGGCTGGTCTACTGGTACCTGCCCAAATTGAAGGAAATTTAAACATCAGAATATTATAGAAACTCTGTTCTTGGCTTATGTACTCATTTCTAGCATGAATGCCCCTACTTTCGTGCAGCTTTGAGTGTGATCAACTTAGTGGCTAGATTCAGAATTTATAGTTACTTTGACAAGAAAAGGTGGTTAAGTTATTGACAATTCAAGGGAAGCTAAACCCAGAAGTCCCACCAATGTATCAATTTGCAACCTGGTATATCATACCAAGTCTGCCCTTCGTCTCCTGCCAGATGATTTTAGCATTAAAATGAATACACATGTATTCCAAACAGAACATCCTCATGTAAAGACAATAGCCATGTAAGTTTTCCAAAAATTATCAAAAGAGATTGTCCTAAGAGGAGGCAACCCAAGAAAAGCACTCCTATAAATTTGAGGTGCGTTTGCCTCTTAAATCTATGCTAATAGAAAGTGATGGTCTTGGAATCCAAGACTTTTGGCAGATTCTCTTGATATACTTAGTTGGCATTTTTTTTTTTGGGGAGGGGTGGAATAATATACTCAATTCTTAAGGAGAGTTTTTAACTGTTGTCTCACTACAAAACCAACTCTATAGTCTTCACCTACTTTTAGTGAGTTAAAATACAGCCCCACGGTCAGACCGGTGCTGAGTTTGATACTTCAGATTCCTTCTTGACCATTTGGCTATATATTGGGTTATGGTTGCTGCCGAACCACAGCTAGAAGTCAGTAACATATGAGCAGGGCATGCACCATGCACATGAACCCAGTCAATGCTGATGCGCATGCAGAGTCTGAACTGCACTTATAGAAGATAATGTGTGGTAATTAGAAATAAACAGAAGTAGGAACACTTCTGAGCACTTATGTTATAAGTAGATTATTTCTTGTAAGCGTGGTATAACTTGTTTATATGTTCATCCATGATTAGATTGATGAGGAAAGCTCTTTTATCATTTTTTTTGCACATATGATGCATTTGAGCCATCATTTCATGCACAGCAATATCACTGCCACATAAATTGCAACTTTCTGGAGATTTCATCAGCTTATAAACGCTAATTCAAGTTTTCATTTAGCCTTTGGTTTTCACAGTTTAAACCATGTAAAATTTTTAAGTCATCATTCCAGTGGTCCCACTTTCTAGTTGTTGTTAGGTTGATGCCATTACTCCTAGCGTGTTTGGCTAACTTGTGGTTCCCGTCACCCATACAACCATATGAAACCAAAACAAATCATGTAAAGATGACCACTTATTCACCTTGGTATATAAAACAGATGCAATGATGGCAGTATTGGAAAATACTTACAAAATGTCCTGCTCCCAAATCCAGAAGAAACGCATGTTTTGATAAGACTTAACGAAGCCCTTAGTACCTCCACTATTACGGCAGACCAAAGCTTCTCGACTTGTAGTGGTGAAGAATTTTAGCCCCTCCCACCTGAAAAAGCAAGGAAGAAAAGGACCCATCTGAGGAAGTGAAGACAAGGGAGAAGGTATCTATTGAACTGCGAAAAAAAACCCAAAAAAAAATTTAAGATGCTTACTTGAGCTTCTGAACCCATGCTTCGGTGCCCTTGGTTGCACAAATCACATCAAGCTTGACACAACCAACAAAACCCAATGTTAGTGTACGCAGAGATAGAGGACAACGTAATTTACTACTCTAATTGATTTAGACCTACTTTTCTGATAGAGTTGCTAATTTTAAGCTCTCTGAAAGGAAACGTGTTTGAAAAATTTGTAAGGAAAGCATCTCAACAAGACTGTTGAAGCCATTCAAGCCTTACTCCTAGTGTATTTTTGTACATGTAAATATTAGTAAGGCTTTTCAAACAGATTCTCTAATATCTATCAAGCATATTACAGCACAAGCCCGATGCCCATTTCCTATATTATGTACTTCAGCCCATTTCATTCATTTCAATCAATAAACTCCAGTTTGTTGGACATTGGATTTGTTGCCAGGACTGGAGCCAAAACCTTTAATTGTCCACTTCCACCTGTTGCTGATCGTCCAATGTTGGCAGAAGAATCATCAGATCATCGGCATTAGGAGGATGGGCTTTCACTTCTCTCTGGGAATCTGATTTGTTAATGAACTGTTAACTGATAGTCCATTATCCTTTCATGTTCCTAGTTAGAATGCTCTCCTAGAAAAGGGGCAGAATGGTCCATTTAACATGACATATGGGTATGACACCAGTAGACCAGTACCTTGTCCTCGACAGCTATGATAACCTATTCCAAATCCTTTCTCACTGCTTCCATTAATGTTACTTTAGACATCTTCCTTAGCTCCTCACCATCAAGCACCCCCTGTATCCATATATGTCCAGTTTGCTAGTTTAGAGCCCTCACATCTCTCAACAAACATGTCCATCTCAATAACAAGGTTACAAATATTTTTTATTTTTTCACTAAAAAGAAAAGGTTGCAAAAGTTTTTGTTGGTGGTTCCACATTCATTGAAAATCAGAATGGATGATTGATAATCTTTAAAATATTATTTTCTTTGAAACTATGCGTGAATAGGAAACCATGACAGTGTGACTTTGTTAGGGTTATGAGTGGGGACATAGGAAAAGTCTTTGTCACGGGCTATGAGTGGGGACATAGGAAAAGTTTTTGTGCACCGGCCTCCAGTGCACAAAGCGCGCATCGGGCGTGGCCATTCGCCGCGCGCCGTAAGAGCGCCCATGCCATGGCCCATTGGGCCGCGGCGCGCCCCGCACGCGCTCTCGCACGGCGCGCGGCGAATGAACATGCCCAGTGCACGCTTAGTGCACCAGGGCCGGTGCACAAAGACTTTTTCGGGGACATCAGTGTAGAATGCCAATAAGCTTACATATCATAACACATACATGTTTAACTGCCAAATTTTTTGGTATTTGCTTCATATCTCTTTGATAAGAAACTACATTTTGCACCGATCACAAGAAATGACAAAGGAGATTCACATTCTTAATGGTCCAGAGCACAATAAATTACATCTTATACAAAGAAATTTATACTGTAGGTTTCTTCACATTCTTCAGAAATTTCTTTTTCTAGGGCTGTTCTCATAACCAAGAAAATGTAAATCTGTAATATGTAATTTTATAATTTATAATTTATTTGCATCATTCCAGGTGCAGCCAACTTTTTGTGGGTCACTAAGTAAAGGCTAAAATGAAGTGAGTTGATTGATGGAATTCATACCTGTCCATTATATATAGTGACATTGACTCCCAAGGACAGGAGCTCATCAACCTGTTAGACAGTATACCAAGCATCTGCTTTTAGGAAATGCCTGGATGATCTATGCAAGAAGTATTGTAACACTAAAAATATGAAAAGAAATGGTTAAATGTCACTGCAAAAGGGAGTATGACACTCCATAAGATGCACTAACCATCATTAATCAACTATATAACTATTATTGCTCCCAAAATATCAAGAGCAAGAATCCATGAGCAGATCCTTGAAAAAAGGTTTAGGTGATTGGTTACCTCATTGATCCTGGGTTTCATGTAGTCATTCCTCAGAGCATTAAAGACAGAACTGGACTGCCCATCCCAACTGTAAGAGATAAACAATCAAGCAATTCTCAAGATCCTAATTTTGAAGCCGTGTCATGAGTTTTCTTCTAAACCATTATGCTAAAAGTAGCTCACCTTACATTCTTGGGGATTATCTTTAGCTTCTCCCTAATTGCACCATTCATAAAACTATTAAGATCAACGGAGGAAGCTTTGGAGCTGAGATACATCGAGTAACTCTTCTCCATACCAATTTTATCTGATAATGCGACTGCCATCCCAGAGATAGAGTAACTAACGTCTGGCAAAAAATTATAAAATTCTGCAAATCATTTAACAAAAGTTAAAAGATGTACTCATGCTACTTATATGACTAAAAACTAGTTCCCAGAGTTTAAATAAGACAGCAAGACTACTTACAACACCATGAGTGTCCTTGCTAATCTGAAACTGCAGACTTTGGCACGTGCTTGTGGCCTCATAATACTGCCCTTTTGCTAGTGTTGTCTGATCGTTTCAGCAACACTGACATACAAAATTAGTGAATTAGATAAAAATAAATAAAAAATTTCACAACATCAATGGTTTCCTCCTGTTCTTATGCATTATTATTTAGGCAAGAATATATTGTAACCTGTTTGATCTGTTTGCATCATTCATATCAAGCCATGAGACGTCAAAAAGCAGAGGTCCCCACGAGAACTAAACACAGAATACTGAAAGTTTATATTCTGAAACTAGAGCCGGCTAGCATATGGTTCTTTCGTTAAAAACAAAGGTAGATAGTATTCAGAACTGACCACGTAATCTTCTGGTGAAATCCAGCTGTCTCCCAAGACAACTCCTATTAACACATTAAAATGCTGAAATGCTCATTAACTTTTTTTCTAAATCTCCATAATAGCAAATTAGGATAACATAGCATGAGAAATATCCATACCTCCAAGTATAAGTTTCAATTTGCCATCCTTAATGGCATTGAAAACCGATATGCCTAGAGTCACAGCAATTTCCTCCATAAGATTCTGCCACAATGAAGAGTGGGCTTCTTTGTAAGCTTTCGTTCTTATTGAAGAGCTTCTTAAGAAGGGTAGTTAAGTCAGCTGCTGCCTCCCAATCGGTCTTCACCAGAAGATTCTCATCCTCAACAAAGCTGTATCCGGTGCCAACTGGGTTGTCCTAAGATTTATATTCAATTTCAAAATGAACAGCCATTCAAGAATAGAAAAACATAACAAAAAAAATGATGGATATAGAGGTAAGGATAAGAGATTCACCACAAAAAGGAGATCAGCCTTTTGCAGCCATGTCGAATTCCGTGGCTTCAGAC